>PVKB01002115.1:0-318922 GCA_004027205.1 Ctenodactylus gundi
CCTTCCTTCCTTCCTTCCTTCCTTCCTTCATCTTTGGATTCCAAGCCTGCTGCTACATCTGGGGCTAGGATCCCTATCTGACAGATAGTGAGACAGGCAGATAAGGGAGCTAGAACCCAAACCATGTGAGACCTGGCAACCTTGTCTGCTCCCCCCTTACCCTGCAGGTCTGCACAGCACCTGGAATGAAGGGATCTCTGGTGGGACACCACGGATGGAAGTTGCAGCCAGGGTCTCTGCCCTGCAGCGACTCGCAGTACAATAGAGGTGACAGGGAGTGATGGCAGGCTAGATACCATGGGGACAGTCAAGGGAGCAGCCAGCTTGGCCTAAGGGACCTCTGGGAAGAGGGGCTGACATTTAAGTTAAGGCCTGCCAGAGAGTGGGAAGGGGCAGGAGGGAATCTGCCAGGCTGCAGATAGGAGTGGAAAAGTTTAAGATGACTGGCGTGTAGGGATGGATCCAAGAGATGGGCACTGCTGCCCCGGCATGGGCTACAAGTAGACTTAGGAAGGGGAGCTAGTGGTTCTTAGTAAAGAAGTGACACAAGCCCCGGGAGGACGGGACACTCATGGTTGAAGGGGCTGGGCACCTAGCTGTGGTCTCAGGAGGGTCGTTCCCACCCCCCACCCCCACTCCACCCCCCAGCCAGCGTGGTAACTAGGTAAGGCCAAAAGCAATGGCTAGTGACTGGTGGCCCCTTTGTGGATGTTGGAGCTGGGCAGGAGGCATGCCAGGAAGAGGTCCAGGTTTCTGGTCACGGTGGTAGGAGGTGCAGGAGGCAGGCTTGGTGGTAAGAAGCTGAATGGTGGAGGACAGAGCTCCTGAGGCTGCTTTGCCTGGACTCCCCGCCTTCCCGCCAGTGCCCTCAGGCCCTAGTGGAGCCTTCCGAGGACTCCTAGGGTGTGTGGACCTACTCTGTCAGATAAAAAGAGGTGTGTCCAGAAGGTAGGCGGCAGAGTAGGTAGCACGTCTGCTGGTAGATGAGGAAAGCCAGGCTCACACTGGCTATGGTTCTGCTCAGGAAGACAGTTCTAGACTGGCAGGGGCAGTGCATGGCTTCTGGAGGAAGCCCGTCTTTCAGAAAGCAAAGATGCCCTTCTGGGCCTTGCCTAGTCTGCTGGTCCTCTGCCTATGGGAGAGGGGCCGCAGGAGCCCTGTCAGCTTCCTCCAGGAGACAGGGGAGCCCCCAGCCCCTGCTGTCGCCCTTTAACTGACAGAAGGCAGGGTCACCCCTGCTGAGATGGATTAGAGGGGAGGGACTCCCAACTGCTCCGCTCTGGCCACTGTTGGAGGTGGGGCACTGCTTCTCTTTCCCACCCCCACCCCCACCTGTTCACAGAGACTTGGCTCTGGCAGTGGCAGCCCCTTCCTCTGATTACGGTGATAGAAGCCAGCTGTAGGCTTGAAGCCCGGTGTTTGAGTCCAGCCTAGCTGCAGGCCTCTGCATGTCCTTGGGGATTTATCCTGTTCTCTCTGAGCCCAGGTTGCTCCCGCTGCTCTCTTTCCCTGGTTCACCCTTTGGTTCCAAAGCATATGAGTTTGCCCCGGCCCCCGCGCTGACCTGTAGAGCTGGTCTGATGCAGGAGAGGGGAGAAAGCCTTGTTTCCTTGCTAACACGGCCTCCACAAAGGTCACTAGTGCTCTGACCAGCAGCCAGCCTGGTGCCTAACTCAGCCTTGTGGCAGATGACCGGCACCCGGGCTCCTAGCAACAGTGGACAAAAGGTTAGTCCTAACGTGCCATGCTGCCTCTTGCACTGCTTGGCCTCTCTTGTTCTCTCTCATAAAGAGGAAAAAGAGTTGTGGCCTTGGTGCACGTGCCTTTGTGCACACGTGTGGACATGTTTGTGTCTGCACACTGGAGCTGCTCACTCCCCCTCCAAAAAAGTGCTCTCCGCGTGTAGCATCGTAACTCTCACTGATGAAATGGAAAGTTGAACATAAATCAATGTCTGCCGCTCCGTTAGCTATGCATCAGCAGCCGGCGCCTGGGAGATTTGCTGGTAACAAAGCCCCCAGCATCTCCGTGGGCCTTGACTGCCCCCTAACGTGGAGCGAGCCCCACACGGTGGACCTGTGGGCTGCGTGCCTGCTCCTCTCGAGCTGCTTTGGGCTGTTCACCATACTGTCTGTCCACATAGGGGTGGGGCAGGGGGTGCCTCAGTGACTAGGTCCTGAGACCAGCTAGCTATGGTGGTACTCCCTTGCCCTCTCTGCCCCCCCTTCCCAGGCTATAAGCGATTCTCTGATCCCTGGCTTGCAAGGAGCTGATGCTAGAAGGATTGGAATCGGCTGCCTTCCCCTTGTGTACTAAGAGTTGGGCCTGGTTTATTCTCTGCCCTTCAGACCTTCATTTGCGCTTGAGTTTCTCTTAGCAGTGAGTTGCTTCCCACTCCTAGAGCATCCTGCCAGTGCTGCCAGCTTACCCAGCTCTGCAGCTGCTCCCTCTTCCCCAAGAGAGTCTCTGAAAAGGACACTCCTGAGGAGGTGGGCTGTTTTTTGCCTCCTTCGCTGACTTCCAGGTAGACCTTCCTTTGTTCTGCCCCACATTTGTCTTAACAAATTGTGCCCAGGTCTTTCTCCTTTAAAACAAACAAAAAAGGTCAGATTCCTTAGCTCTGTCACAGAGAAGGTTTGAGGAAGACGATTCTAGTGGAACTCTGTAGTAACACACTGCAGCAGCACACGGGTCTAGAGGGACCCTTCATACCATACCATAGTGAAAGAAAACTTCCCCTTGGGAGAATAAGGGCTGAACTCTGGCCCAGTGGCCTTGACAGAGATCAGAGGCCACTCATGTATCCAGGACAGGATGAAGTGCTCCTCCAAGTGCTGGGGGCATAGTGGGGCTACCATGTGAGTTTCATATTCAAGCCCCCTTTTTGTCAAAGTTCAGTCCCCAGGCAAGCCCTTCATGAACATAGCCCACCTGCCCACACCCCCAGTGAAAGCCTTGGGGTCCGCGAAGCTTACCACCCATCGTCCTTCCTGATGACTCCCTCCTTTGCTCCTTGCTAAAAGCAGGATAGTGTGGAGAGTCTGAAGGGGCTGGGGACAGGGCATAAACTTAATGCAGTGCGGGCTCAGTGCTAGATGCTGGGCAGCCCAGGGATACCACATCTCTTTGGGCATTACAGGGTGGGAGTAGATTGCAACTGACAGAGGTCAGGAAGGCTCTGAGTGGCTGTGGACAGGACCTTTGGAGGAGTGACCTGGGCAGGTGCCCAGTCTTCTGAGGTACTGTGAAGGGACTGACTGACTGACTGACTGTGTGTGTGTGTGTGTGTGTGTGTGTGTGTGTGTGTGTGTGTGCACGTTCATATTTAGTAATGTTTTATTACTGCCAGTGAAAGGTGACGAGAAAACTTTTGGTTCATACTTGGTCAGTAGGCAAGAGCCCAGTGGCTGGGTCTGGAACTCTTGGCCTGTCTGGCCAGATTGCGTACTTCTCTGCCTTTGGTGGGGAAATTTCTAGACCCCATCTGTCCCTCACCCTTTCTTGAACTTGGGGTCATGCAGCCTTGATGGGCACATGAATTGTCCTGAGAAGTTCAGCCTCTCTGGACCTCAGCTGTTACATCTGAGGATTGGGGTGATGATAGCCCTGGCCTCTTAGGGCATTTGTGAAGATGCTGTGAAATGGTGCAAATGATGCAGAAAGCTTTTGGATGGTAGTTGTGTGTCCCTGGGAGGATTTGGTATGGTTTATTTCTCAGTGGGCTAGAGGCCAGAATAAATCTAGGGCCTTCACCTTATGTGATAGAGCAAGGACCACCTCCAGTTTTCTCCTCTTTCCAGAAGGGAGTCACTAAGACATCACAGTCCATGTTCTTGGTAAGGCATCTGGAGCTCTTCATGAGTCTGCTGTGCCACCATGACCCCATTATTGAACAGGCTTTTGGTGCCCAAGGGAAGGACCAGAGCTGTTGCTCAGATCTGGCCTCTGCTCGTTCATCAGTCTACGTGAATTCTTCCATCCCCTCTTGAAGCTTCTTGGCCTTTTCAGTTTTATTCAAGAAGGCTTTGGCAACATCTTGCCCCAAGGTCAAAAAGATATGGCCAGCACTTCTTAACTTTTCTAGATCCCAGTCACCCAGCTACACTACCGTAGACATGAGAGATTTAATAGTGAGAGGAACAAATAAACCAGGCCCTGGCCTTTGGGACACCAATGGCTTTGAGGGCAAAAGAAGGAAAGGACCACATCCAGGGCCAGATTGCTCTCATGGAATGTGTGAAGAGTCCTCAGCATCTTGTGGGGTTCTTGGGGCCTCAAGGGCACTTTCCTAGGACTGGAGTGAACAAGTCTGTATTAGAGGGGACTCCTGAAGGATTCCGAGAGACAGAAGGTTCCAAGCCACAGCCTGACATGCAGGCAGCCTCTCTGAGGTGAGGGCTGTCTCTAGAACCAAGCTGAGTACTTGACTGTCCCCATACCTCAGGCCTGCCTGTTCTGTCAGGCAGGTAGGGCTGCCCCTGCATACAGAAGAGCTGCAGAGGGAACACAGGCCGAGCTTCTGCCTATGGAACTGGGCCTTTCCACTGAGGTTCACCAGGGATTGTCATCCACTGCCCATGTGATTGTTGGTCAGCCCTCCCCACATGTGCATCCCCAGGGTCCTGGTTCTTGGCCTTGCCACGTCCTTTTGTTTCACCTTCACTGAGGAAGTAGGAAGAGGTTTTTGGTCATTCTCTGCATTTCTCAGGGAAGGAGACACCTGTCAAACCACTTAGCTATCCAGGAGCTATAAGACTCAAAGGGAAAACTTCAGCCAAATGGGGTTGAAGAGGACATTCTGGATTTGTGGCTGTACATTGAGGATCCAGAGCCCTGTGGCCCCCTTCCTGGTTGGTTGGGCTGAGTTGTTACTTTAGCATCATCTGTTGGGTGCGGAGCAGGAGGGCTGTGTACTGTGTGTGCATGGAGAGCATCAAGTAGAGCTTGCCTCCTCCTGTGAGTGAGAGAGCGCCTCTTTAGCATGCGTCTCTCCTTCGCTGTGTTGTCGTGATTAACTGAAGCCTGGGCACTGGCAGAAGTGGGGTGGAAAGTGGCAGGCAGCAGCAGGCTGCATCTGTGCACTATTTTCAAAGCAAAAAGCAATCTCTTTAGAGAGGGGAGGTTATTGTCAAGCAGGCATATGACCCCTGTGTTCCAGAGGTTCAATATTGGGGGGTTATCTCTGTTTTTCTGCTTATCATGAAGCATGTCTTTTCTCTAACACGTAAAAGTCCTGGAAGAAGTAGTGTGCCATCTGGATCCCACCAGAAATGGGCATGGAATGGGTGTGGGAAACCCTCCTCTACCCATTGAATCCCAGTTCCCTCACAGCATGAGGGGAAGTGTTGTCTGGCTAGGGATTGGATGGGGCTCTGTGAGGCTGCATAGTGGATGGAAGGAGCCCCTTACAATTGAGAATTTAGTGGGTTTCCTTATTTCACATGTAGTCAGCGGGAGTGAAACTTAGCACCCTAGTCAACTCACTGCTTTCCTGTGACCATAAATTTTGATTTCTGACTTGAGAGATGGTATAGAAATACTTTTGAAAGGGAATGAGATGGATGTGTGGTTTCCAAAACACAGATCCAGTAGCCCCTTCTCACGTGAATTCCCACAGGTTGATATTCCCTCCTTGGCCTGGTGGTCCCATTTTAAGATCTCCACAGTGTATATAACGTCCTCCAGAGCCACATTCTTTCCTGCGTTTGGGCTACAAGACTCCATCCTCTGGACCCAAAATCTGCCACTTTTTTCTGCCAAAGAACCCTTTTTCATTCATCAGGGGCCTGCCTAACTATTTTCCCTCGTTGCCCAATATACCTTACCTGTTCCTGCCACAGAATCACACCTTGGTGTCTCTAACCAGCCCTGTGACTCTTTAGGGGAGGGCAGAATGAAGCTTATTCACATGCCTCCAGCCGTCAGTGCTTATTGGAACCCAGTGGCAAATGGACTGATTGCCAGGTAGAAGTAAGTCCTGCCCATTGGTCCTAGATATTGTGCTTCTCCTGCTCATTGGATCCCAGCTCCTGCACATTGAGAAGGCTAAGATGGAGCTATGTTCCTTTGCTTGTTCTTTGTCCCTGAGAACAATACCCAGTTATATGGATATGTGGACACACACACACAGTCTGCAGCAGGGAAGCTCCAGGGGTTAGTGGAACCAAAAGCTACGTCTCTTCTCTGCTGTCTGATCCAGTCACAGACATTTAGGGTTGAGCCCTTCCATGGCTTGTGGTGCCTGAGAATCCACCTCCAACAATTTGAATCTGCTGTAGGAAGTAGGGCTGAGAGTCAGGCAAGGGAAGGTTTTGTTCCCTTGCATGTAGCAATGACAAAAACTGGAGAGATGGTTTTAGCAAGGAGGTCCTCTGGAGGGTCCACTGGCCTGGAAGGGATTGCCGCTATCCATGTTGACACGGTTCAAGAGCCATGCCCAAGCAAACCAGGCTCATATGGTAAGTGGTGTGTGGGTGGGAAAATAAGAAGGCAGGGTTACTGACTGGTGGGCCTGTGCTCTTTTTCTTTGTCCTAAGGGGGCAAATCTTGGTTCTGATAGTACCTTAATACCATTTTAATTTTCTTTGTAACCTGGAGTTGGTTTTACTTCATTTCTCTTAAAAGATCTGAGGTTGGGCTGGAGGAATAGCGTAGCGATTAGAATACTTGCCTAGCAAGCACAAGGCCCTGAGTTCAATTCCCCAGCACCACGTAAGCCAGGGCTGATGGCACATGCCTGTAGCCCCAGCATTTGGGAAGCTGAGACAGGAGAATTGCTGTGACTTTAGGGCCAGCCTGAACTATGTAGTGAGTTCAGGACCAGTGTAGACTACAGAGTGAGACCCTAACTCAAAAAAAAAAAAAAAAAATTGAGGTTAAAATCAGAATGTAGGTGTAGTACTATTGTGTTTTACTTTGAGAATTAAGAACGACCCCAATTTTTTTCTGTCTTAAAACTGTCACCTGGCTGAACTCAATATTGTAGGGCTGTAATCTCAGCTATCTGGGAGGCTGAGTCAGGAAAATCACAAATTCACGTTTTATGTAAAACCATCTTGGTGACTTAGAGCTTGTCTCAAATTTAAAAATAAGAAATGGGCTGAGGGGGGGCTAAAGAAATGGCTCCATGGTTAAAATGCTTACGTAGCAGGCACTAAGTCAAGTGCTAAGTACCCAAGTTCAATTTCCCAGCACCACATAAGCTAGCATGGTGTGGTGCACACCTGTAATCCCAGTGCTCTGGAGGCTGAGATAGGAGGATCGCCATGAGTCCAACGCCAATCTGGCATTTTTCTTACAGAGAAAGACCTTGTCGAGAGAGAGGGAGAGAGAAGGAGAAATGGTCTAGGGATATATGTAGTTCAGTATGAAGGCCCTGAGCTTAACCTCCAGTGCCACCAAAAAAAAAAAAAAAAAAAAAAAAATCCTCTATTTATCTCATTCTAGTCTATGTGTAAGCCACTCAGCTCCACTATTAAAAGGAGCTGTGGACCATGCACAAATGAGTGTGGCTTTGTTACAATAAAACTTTATTTATGAAAATAGCTGGCAGACCCCTGATTCAGCCCTGAGCTTACTGGAACTAACATGAATGAAGACCAATCTCTTGGAGTCCTTGTGCTGCTGCGGCCCCAGCCTCCACTCTGGCTGTGTACTGTGTGATTCAAGGGGTTGATCCTGACTTTCCATCTTGCACAGCCAGGGCGGGTCTGGTCCCTCTGTTAAGCACACAGTCCTGAGGTTCAGACTTCATGCCTGTACATGGCAGAGCTAAAGGCCAAGCATGGGCAGGTTTTGTCAGGCTCTAGGTTAGATGTTAAGCGCTGCCCTCCTTTTCTCTCTTTTTTTTTTTTCCTTTTCTCTTTTTCTTTCTTTTCTTCTTTTTGCAGTAGTGCAGATCAAACCCAGGGGTGCTGTGCCACTGAGCTACATCTCTGCCCCTCCTCCCTTTTATTTTGTGACAGGGACTCTTATGTTGCTCAGGCTGGCCTCAACCTTTCAATCCTTCTCCCTCAGCCTCCCAAGTGGCTGGGGTTACCGACATGTGCCACTGTGCTTAGCTTACCTGTATTTTCATTTGCCATGTTTCTTCCTTATGTTTTGAAAACATGGCCTGCTGATTCTGCACTTCTTTTGGGCAGGCGTGCCTCATACTTGTTGACCAAAACCTTTGCTGAGCCTCCTCTGCATATCTGTGAGGCCCTTCTGGGGAAGCCAGAGTCACAGTGTAGAGCTGTGTCCCTTGCGTTTGCCCAGTGCTGTCCTGGTTTCTTATGTGGATGGGGAGAGGGGATCTCAGCTGGGGCTTATCTTAGGTGGAAATCAATGAGCCTCTATGGATCTAGGTGGAGGAGCCTTGGTAGCAGGAGAACCTCTGACATTTTCACGGAGATTATCCTGAAGGAGAGACATGGTACATCCGGCTCTCTCAGGTGGTGACTTTTCCACTCTCCTGGGAAGATGGTCCACCACCATCCATCTGCCAGGCCCCTAACCCCCCCCTCCCCCCCATCCTGTACCCAGGGACAGTCACAATTGTTACGGGCATCCTGGAGACAGTGTCCAGCTCAATCCCCTTAGGCCTGGCTGCATGTGCCAGCCCCACACTGAGCATGTACACAGACCCCCAGCCTCGTCCAGCCTGTGTCCCTCAGAAATGCACACATGTTCAGTCTCCTTCCGGAGGACAGGTTGGAGCAGAGTAGGGAAACACTTCTTCAGGCCATGCTGAGTTTATTCTGTGAGTTGAAGAGAGGAGCTTTTTTTTCCAGTGAGCTGCATAGAAAATCGCCTCTCCTTTTACTCCCACTCCAAGAGAGTAAGCATGCTAGCAGATGTCTGGGGTGTGTGGCACATGGGCACACACCTTGGCCCTCTTCTGAGACTGGGCTTATGGCTTTTTCCATTAGCATTTGTGTCCAAGGAACAAATTGGGTTGTCTGCTGCTGAATGCCTTTTGCCTTGTGTATTATCATTGTAATTTTATATTCACTCAATTAAAGCAACACGCCCAACAGGCAGTTTAGACTGGCCACAGTGCTGCAAGCCATCCATGTCCTGCTGCTGTACTATTAAATCCACCCCTCATCCTCCTCAGACCAGTGGCCAGTGTCCCCGGGAGTCAGATAGGGCAGGGATGTGTGGAATGTTTCTGTCAGCAGTCTGAAACTTCCAAGTCCCTTTTCCCAGTGGCCTTCTGTGAGGACAGAAGGCAAATGTGGCCTAGATAGTGGTGACACAGCCTCCATAGTCTGCAGAGCACTCTGCAGGCTCTCAGGACCCTGCCAGGGCGGGTAGCCTGGACTTCTGCCCTACTTTACAGATGAGCAGCCAAGACCCAGGACACTAGGCCAGGATTACCACCCTAGAGCTTCCAGATTTCGGGTCTGGTGCTCTTCTCACAAGCCATAGCCTGCCCTCATTCCTGCTCCCCATCTCCCCCAAACTTGTCTCCGAACGCTGGAAGCATGGGCTTGAGTTCCAGCTCTGCATGTCTTTGAGTGTGTATTTTGCAGACGGATACAGGTAGTATTAAGGAGTGTGGGGTAGCTTGTAAGGCAGGAGTGGTGAATTTCGGAATATCTTATGTAACACAGAACTTCTTCTCCTTAGAAAAATTAATGCAGGTTTTTTTTGTCTGACTTTTAAGCAGTTTTGAGCATTTCTCCCTTATTCCCGAAGAGTCTTGTTGAGGGGACCAACTTCGTCAGCTTCTTCATACTAATGTGTTTTCCCAGGGCGGCTTATTGGGTTGTATTCCTTTGCATGGCTGTATGGCCCCCTTGCTGGCCAAGCGTTGCAACAAGCTCTTCCCGGAAAGTCCCCTGGGGGGTGAAGGGCAGTAGGTGCTGCCTTGAGTGTCCACATGATACCCTGGTAAGATAAGGTGTCCGAGGAGGAGTCTCAGGGCAGGTGTGCATCTTCAGTGGGCCAGGCTGCTCCCAGCAGAAGGGGCCTAAGCCAAAATCTTATGCCCCTCTAGTAGTTTCAGGAGCTGGCACCCAGCCACCCTGGGAGACCCTGCCCTCTGTGTGGCTCTCACTGCCGGCTATCTGTACCCCTTTCCCAGCTCCCTCGGGAGGCCTGAGGCTCAGGTTCATTGGAAACTGGATTTATTCCTGTGCAGAAGGAGCTGGGAGCAGATCCCAGGCTTACACAGAGATCTGCAGGTGGGATGTAGGAATGTGACCACAGTGTGCTGGGAAGGACCGGGCCCCCAGGACAGTTGTGAAGTGCATTTTCACAGAGACTTCAATCCATCGCTGTAGGAGCACCTGCCTCACTGCGGCAAGCCCATCAAGTCCTTTACTAAGCTCTTGGTGTCCAAGCTGTGGGAGTTTGTGAGGCAGCCAAGTGTTTGTCTTGATCACACCCACAGCAGAGCTTCCTGGGCCCTGCCTAAGTGGCTCTCAGAAGCTGCTGGATTTAACACTACTCACTGCCGAAATTACAGGAAAAGGAATGAAAAGGAAGGAGGAGGATTAGGTGAGTGCACTCAGAGATCTCTGGGCTGACCAAGACGAAATGGCAAGTCCATGAAAATGGTCTGGGATGGTAGGAAGGCTGCACAGGCAATGGGTACATTTCCTGCTTTTCCGCAATTCAGGAGCAGAGATTTCCCTACTTTGGGATCCCCCAAGGAATGAGGTTCCTGCTGTCCCCCTGCAGTGTGTTACAGTAGAAAGCCTTATGAACCATTGGGGATCCTGGTTCTCATAGTGGCTCTTAGAGGAATGAAGAGGAATGAGACCTATGTTCTACTGTCTCCCTGGGCCTCAGTTTACCCATCTCAGAAGTGAGAAGGGACTAGGCATCAGGCAGGTTATACCCAGGCTTTAGAACTCATTCCTATCTCCTCCCTGTGTCCTGACCTAGGATACTGTGATACTGCTCATAGACTTGTAGAATAATGTGCTATTCTAGACCCCCAGAGGCTCCAGATTCAGACTTTGAGTCCTGGCCCCACCATTTAGTAACTGTTATGAGTAGCTTCACCTTTCTGAAACCAGTTCCTTCGCTATATAATAAAGCAGTTGATGGTCCTTCCTTGGAGGAAGTTGGGATTGAGTGAGCTGGCATAGGCAAAAGCCATGACTACTCCTGTGGTTACCATAGTGGTCCATACCACCCAAGAGAGGACAGTACCATCGGTGACAGCACCAAGGTTCAAACCTAGTTCCTTCCAAGACCTGTTCATTCGTCTAAAATAGATGTGCTTGGTGGCGTGGTATTATAAAGAGCTTTGACTGGTGAGGAGATGGGGCATAGCCACCAGTTAATTGTTTGTGACTTTGGAAAAGTCCTGCCTCTATTCTGGGCCTCTTTTCTCTGTAAATAACAGACATTGAAGGAAAATCTATTAGAGCCATCCAACAGACAAGGGACTCCTGGGCAGACTCTGTTCCCTAAAGTGCCTACTTAAGACTCTTGGTCATCCTGATCCGGCCTGGTATTGTGTAGCACCTGTGACAGCCTCCGAGTTCATGGGTCCCCAAAGGCTTGTCCTGGCCAAGTAAGCTTCTGGACTCAGCTGTTTCGAGTTCCACCAAAGCTTTCAGCAGTTGTCCTGTAAGCAGGCCCATGAGGCGTGTCCTACGTGGGATAACAGATCAGCTGTCGCACCTCTTTACCTCCCTTCACCTCCACTAGTCCTCTTCACCTTTCTGCCGCACCTGCTCAGACGGAGGACAAGAGAAGCTCTCATCCCATAAAGGGCAGAATCCTCTAATAAGATCCTTCTTTTCGCATGCCTCCTATGTGGCTTTTTGCCTCTTGGGTAAGAGGTCGAAAAGACCATAAAGTCCTTTTTCTTGAAACTTACCTAGAGGTCCCTTGTTGAGAATGCTAGCCAGGGGAAGATGACCTCCTGTGTGCGGAGTAGTAAGAGACGGGCGTAGAGCCCTTGGCTCCTGGTGAGAATGGGCAGTGGACCTGGCCATGTCTTTGCAGAAACAGAGGTTTTCTTTAGTACAGCTTCCATTCTTTGCTCCTGAAGCTGTGCAGGCTGTGTGGGGCTCCTCCTAGGATGCTGTGCATAGACAGTGGAGACACAGTCACGTGATGGGGTGACCCATTGGGAAATGGTAGAGTTTGGCTCCTGGCTGATAAAGCTAGCTACTAGTAGCGCAGAGATTGTGCTAGGGCTTTTATCCCTAGAGCCTGGTCAGCAGCTAGTATGGGTGGGAGGGCAGCTTTATGCCCTGAGGAGGTGAGTCCTGAGCTTCACCTTGACCTGGGGTAAAGTTATGCTGGGATTTTCTCTCTGGTGACCAGCTGGCCTAAACCCTGGCCTTCGGTGTTCCAATACCAGCTCTGGGCCCAGGGGAAGCTTGTGCGTTGCTACCCCTCCCCAGGCTCAGAGCCCCTTCATTGACAGCCTCCAGTATGGAGGCATCAGCGGGGCCTCACTGACCAGTCTTGCTCTCCAGGTTTGTCTTGAGATATTGACAGCAGACTTGCCACCTCCACTCATTGGGGACAAGTCATCACATCTGTTGGCGAGCTTCTGAGGGAGGAGGAGGGGAAGCCCTCTGAACCCCGGAGTCCTCTGAGGAAGGCCTTTCAGACCAGGGTTGAGTATTGACTCTACGGAAGACTGACATTGATGGGTGGAGTCCCACTGTGAATGCCAGATATGGGGGTGCTCCCCTTAGATTTTCATTATCAGTACGCTTCAGCCAGGACTGACCTCCCCTGAGCGGGCTCTCAGTGTGGGTCTCAGCCCAGAGCCACGCTGCTCACTCTTCAGAAGCACTCTGGGCGACCAGGAGGGAGGTGGAATTGCCAGGGAGGAGACACTTTCTTGTTGCCAAGAGCTGAGGCGCCAACAGAAGGCCTTTTACCCCCTCTTGGCATCTGGACCTCACCCTTGAACCCTTCTCCTTTTTTTATTTTTCTTTTTTTGGGGGGTTGGCTTCAAATTATCCTGTTTTGTTTACATTACACCCAGGTTTCATGGTACAAAAGACTTGCAGGTGCAAATATGTCCCGCCTTCATTAACTTCCCCTCCCTTTTTAATTTATGTGATTTCAATTTTCCTTCCCTGTACTGTTAATTAGGGGACCCTCTAATCAGTGCCATTATCACAGTGGTATTCATGTTTAGGAAAGCCGCTAAACAAATGCTTGCAAAATTGCTAAATGGCTAATTAATGTCTGTTAATTAAGAAAATTGCTCATGGTAACAAACCATGCCGTTGCTGGCAGCCGCTAGAAAGACACACACTTGTTGAAATTAGTATCGTGGCAGGTAGGGGAACATCTGCTCCTTGGAGCTTTCCGGAAGTGAGTAGCGTGTTGCTTAGGAAGCTCCCACGCTTGCCCCGGTGTGCCCTTGGGTTCCCTGCAGCCATCTGCACCCTGCCCCACTCGCCTCTGTCTCCACACCACCCTTCCACACCTCCCCAGCCAGCAGGACCCAGTCCCCCGGCTCTGAGGAAGAAGAAGACCACGGATGCGAGCTCTACCTGTGTGGCGCCCTCTTTTTCAAATTCAGCCACATCTGTCCTCCATGTAGGTTTTGAATTTTTTCTCAGAAATGACTTCCAAGGCTAACAGCAAAATCCTGGGTGGAGAAGGGTACATTGGGGCATGGCTTCTTTATCAGAGTCCAGCTCTGCAGGGCCTAGTGGGCCACAAGCTGCTTCTAGGGCAGTCTCTGCGCACTGTTTCTTTTTTAACCATGGCTCCTTTGGCATTGTATCTCAGCACACACATGCACGAGCTCAGGCCTAACACTAAAATAGAAGATCATGAAGGATACCTGTCTAAAGACACATAAGGTGGCCACAGTGCCATGGGCCTTAATCCCAGCTGTGGGAGGCTGAGGCAGGAGAATCACAACTTCAAGCCCAATCTGGGCAGTATAACAAGACCTTGTCTGAAAATTAAAACTAAAAAATGAGCCGAGAATATGTCAGTGTGAAAGCCCTGGGCTCATTCCCTTGCTATAGGGTGTGTGTGTGTGTTTCAGGTTTTAAAAAAAATAGTGGTTATAACCCTCATTGACTCTGCCAGTCACTAATGGGTTGCAGCCCCCGTTTGGCCAGCCCCATAGTTCAGATGGGTTCATCTCATCTCTGTGCAGAATTGAGGTCATCATCGGCCAGGGTTTCGACTCAGGGTGGACCTGTCCCGCCCAGCAGTTGCGTGTCTGCAAGCCCAGCCCCCAGCCTCTGCCTGACCACACGCTGCGGAGACAGCGGTGGCTTGGCAGCCATCGGTTGGGCTGCTTCTTGCTCTGGCTCTGCCGCTCACCATTCATGTGACCGTGGCCAAGTGCCTTCATCCCTTGAGACTCTGTTTCCTCACCCATGACAGCTGGAGTGAGAGTCTCCACCATCCAGGGCTGTGGTGAAATGTAGGCGAACCCTGAGCTGCCGAGCCGGCCTCTCGGGCGCCCAGCATCAGTCCGGGCTCCATCCTGCTCCGCCGCCGCCCCTCCACCCCCACCCCCCACCCCACTCATCCCATGTTCTCAGGTTGCTGTATGTGAACTCCCAGAGGTAGGGACCTTCCTTTCCCCCCACACTCGCTGCAAGCAGCACTTGCATGCTCTCCTTAGGTGCAGGTGGCTCTGGGTGCCCTGGGTGCCCTGGGTGTGCGTCATGGTAGGCTCCAAGCCCGTCTCAACCAACGTATTTAACATGGCAAACTCCACTCAGATGGCAGACCGTGTGCATCCTTATCCCTCTGTGCTTTGAGGAGGGTGCTTCATTGTACTTTTTGTTCTTCTGAATCCCCTGTGAACGCCCTGGCCAGCCCTCCTGCCCCGCCCACCTGCCCTTCTGCACCCCGAGCCGGCCCTGCGCAGCAGCTCCACCACCACCTGCACGCCTGCTGCCACCCTGCGTTTTGGTTTAATTTTTGTTCTTTTAAGCTTCTTCTGCGCTTCTCCATGTGCTGTGATCTGTAACCTGCCTCTACTGTCTGGCCTCACAGGGTCCTCCGGGGTCACAGCCCTCGCCGCACGCACAGCCTCCACCTCACAATCCCAGCAGCATGATGGGACCCCACAGTCAGGTAAACACACTGTGGCTCGCGGGGCAGGAGGAAGGAGAGCCAGCAGAGGAGACAGAAGGCAGATGTGCGCCAGCCCTTGCCCTGGAGTCTTCACGGGCCACTTTAATTTAAAAGAGAATCTTTTCCCCTAGAGATAGGCTTCATTCCTTAAGCATCACACCCCAGACTGGATACGAAACCAAGAGAAAAGAAAAATATCTCTGTGACCTTGTCAGCGGCCTTTGCGTTTTTGGTTTTTCCTCTCTCACTTTTGGTTTGGTTTCTGAGTTTGGTTAACCATTTGTTTGTGACTGAAGCTGCACCCCAAGCCTTTCCTTCATGCGCTGTTGCTGCCGGGGAAGCTTTAGCCGTTCCCTGCACCGAGTTAGGGAGCCCGCTGTCTGCGTCCTGTTTGCCACTGTGTTTCCCCCTGCAGACCCTCGCTCCCCTCCCATACCTCCCTGTCGGTGGTTTCTGTGTGTGCACGTGTGTGCAGCTTTGTGCGCTGATCCTGAAGACATTCATTATGTACAGCTCCTTTTTCTTATTTTATTTGCCCTTATGGAAAGCAGAGGTGTGCTCCCTTGCCCTGCATTAACTGTTCTTCCTTGTCCTGTACAAAGTCCCAGCCGCTGCCCCTCCATCCCCTGTAGGCCTCTATGAACCACTGCGGCACTGGGAGACCCATTGTGTGGGAATGTGTTGTTCCCTCTACCCATGGGAAATTTTGCTTGGAGGGGAGAGGCTACCGGGAGGAAAAGAGCTTTAAAGATGACTGTTTGTAACAAACTGGACTTGGTGGAATGGAGAGCGTTTGAGTTTGTCGCTGTGTAGGAGTGCAGACTGTCTGTCATTGAACTCATTCCCTGTAATTGCAGCCTTTCATGTCACCGCGATACGCAGGCGGCCCCAGGCCTCCGATCAGAATGGGAAACCAGGTACTGTACCTCTTCATGTTTTAGCCCCTTTCCCTCAGCCGTCTGTGGCCCTCAGTGGACTTCCATTTAAGTCAAAATGCGCGGGGAAGGCTTGAGGGGCGGGGGACATGTTTTTAAGGTGAGGGGCAGCTTACCAACAGGTCTGCTTTGCGCCCATAGTCTGAGGTTTGATTTGCTGGTCCCAGGAGCATCTGGCAGTTCACTCTAGGGCTCGGCAGCAGCAGCCATCAAAGTAGACTTAAGGTCTCTACTCTTCTAAAGAAGGTATCCCCCTCCTGGAAAAGGGTCTTTCTCTTTAATGAAGTTAATTGAGAACTTGCTTCACCATCCCCCCCCAACCACCCCCGCCACCCCATGGAAGCTTTTGAGAAATGTCAAGGCTGGTAAATAAAATCCTGTTATTAGGGAGAGAAATGGCCCATCACAGTGCTCAGATCAGGGGCCTGACAGCAGTGGAGCAGGATGTTGGGAGTTTTAAGCCATGTCTGCTTGCTTCCTAGACCCAGCACAGAACAAGGAAAACTTTGTTCATGTAAATAGAAAAGTCCTTACAAAAAGGGCTTTCCAGCCTAGAGTTGCAGGTCTGAGGGTTGACAGTGCTCGGAGGTCTGGTGAAATTAGTCCCGAGACTGCACCCCTTCACAGTTGTCCCCCCTCCACATCCCCCACCCCCTGGCAGAAGGGGCGCTGCCGAAATAAAGATGAGTACAGACCTTCTTAGGAAAGACAGACAACAGCAACATCAGCGAGCTGTCTTTTTGTGCCAAAATATTTTTTTTAACAGTTCTTTCAATGACTTTGCAGAAGCCCTTCAAAAACTCTGTCAGCAATGCGGCACATCCAGTTTGCTGTCTCAGAGCTGGGAGCTTGTCACCGTGCACACTGGCACTGTCTGGGCAGGATTCTTGGCGCTCTTAAAGCTCCACAGGGAAGCCCTGAGTGCAGTGATTTGGGACTGTGGAGAGATGCTCAGGTGAAGGGGCCTTCAGTTTTAATGCAAAACGGCCTCTCGAGTTTCCAAGTTTGTATTTTGTCCCCCCAAATCCTTTGTTTCCTATTTTCTCTGGCACAAAGGGGACAAATTTGGACAAGAAGAATTAGAAGCCCAGCCATTGGATTAAGAAGGGACCCTTGGACACACTCCAGATGAGACCTGGAAGGCCAGAGTGGCGAGTGACTGCAGAGCCTCGTAGCAAGCTGGGCTGTGGCTGGTCCTTAGCTCTGGCCCCATGAGATTCTCCTCCACCTTGGCCCAGTTGTTTAGCTTCCTAGTGGAAAGTCGCTTCCCCTACCTTTGTTTTTACCCTGTTAGCAGGTGTGCTCCTTTGCCATGGCATGCACAGGCCCTAGGAGTGACTGTCTTCCTCCCCACTCCAGGGCCGTCTTTGGCCCAAACCCACCATCATGATCTTATCAAGAGATAAGATACTTCCTACCTAATAGTAAAGTTGACCCTTCTTTCAGCAACTAAGAGATACAATTAAGCACCTGGGCTGGAGGAGTAGCTCAGCAGTTGAAGTGTTTACCTAGGAAGCTCAAGGCCCTGGGTTTGATTCCCCAGCACCACATAAGCTGGGCATGGTAATGCACGCCTATAATCCCAGCACTCAGGAGGCTGAGGCAGGAGGATGACCATGAGTTCTGAGGTCAGCTGGGCTCAGGACAACAGAATAAGACCCTATCTCAAAATAATAACAAAAATAATAAGTTGAGCATCTGCACTTCACATCCCAAATAGTTTTCCCAGTCTCTCTACCATGCTGCTTTGGAAATCTACACGGATTTCCCACTTTCCTGAACTCCAGAAATCTTTGTCCCCCAAAGACAGATGTGCCCCTTCTCCAGCATTGCCACCGAGGGTTTTGCGGACAGCACTCCCGCTGGAGCCACCTGAGCTAGCTCAGCCCTCCCCTGTGACAGGAGGGGGTGGAGGAAACACTGGCAGGCTCCTTGGGAGAAGCAGCTGGTGGCCACTGGGTAGTTGGGTGGGTGTTCAGGTGTGGGGTTCAGGTAAGTTTCAGAAAGGCCGTTTTCCTCCCCCACTTCTCTGCAAAGCATCCAGTGGCCGGCGGATGTCCTGGTGGGTGGGTGAGTGGACTTCAGGGACAATTGACATGTGTCTCTCCCCTCTGTCTGGCCTCATCCTCCCAGAAGGGGTGATGGACTGCCTCCAGGAACCTGTGTGGCAGTCCCAGTACCTCTGTTCCCTGGAGTCCCCAGAGGGAGGTACATAGCATGTTTGCAGTCCCATCTGGAACGTTATTTTTCCTTCTTGTGTTAGAGGGCTTCAGCCTTCTTCATGTGAGAGATCAGTTTTCCTTGGTTATTGTACACCTTCCCTTGGATGGCACAGACTGTCCTGCTGCTATCTCAGGGTCACCCCAGTAGGAAAGCAACTCTTGGGCCCCTCTGGATGTTGGGACTTCCCCACTTTCCCTCAGGAGTCCTGGCACCTAGCAGATTTAGAGGGAAGCCAGTGATAGCTTTCTGTAAGAACTGGTAGTGCCACCTGCAGACTGAATGTCTGCTTGTTCCTGCAGCTGCTCTTGGGGTATGTGAGGTGTCCACACACACACACCTCAAGCCTTGGCAGGTCTCTTTCCCCTTCAACTCTGTGGGCCTCTCCCAGACCTGTACCAGGCCATATAAAACCCTCAGCACTGGTTCCCTCAGTGCTGTGATTCCAAGCTGGGAACACAGAGGCCAGGGAACAAGAAGCCCGAGGTCGGGCTGGCTGGAGGAGGGAGACTGGACACCTGGGCAGGTGGACACCACAGCGCCGCCTCAGGCACATGAGGCGCTCCCCAGTTTCAGTTTGGAGGACTGTGTGCCCTCCTCCAAGCCTTGCTCCCTGCCTTTGGTCACATGCCATTGTAAAGCCTCAGAAACCACTGAGGTGGGCTGGAGGAGTAGCTCAGAGGCTAACATGCTTGCTAGGTGCCCGAGTTCAATTCCTGAGCACCACATAAGCTGGCCATGGTGGCGCACACCTGTAATCCCAGCACTTGGGAGGCTGAGGCAGGCAGATTGTCCTGAGGCCAAGGTCAGCCTGGGCTACATCGTGAGACTCTGTCTCCAAAAAAAAGAAAAAAAAACAGAAAAAAAAAAGAAAAGAAACCAGTGAGGGTTTGTGTGTTTGTGTGTTAGCTGCGTGCCACCTGTTCCAAACCCATTTGGAAGTCACTGCGGAGTCAAAGGCAGAGCCTCCCTCTCAGCTGGTCCCACCAAGGCCATCAGGGCAGGAGGCCTCAGGGACGGTCACCTGTCACAGGTGCCCTGCCCTTTCAGAAGTTCTGGCACCTACAGCTTGGAAAGGTAGCCAGGTGTTGTCAAAGGCTTTTCCTCTCCAGTGGAGCTTATGTTTTGTCCTGTGAATGAGGCTACTACCACACTTGGTATTCAGATTGCAGTTAAAAGCTGGGCATGGTGGTGTAAGCCTGTAATCCCAAAACTTGGGAGGCTGAGGCGGGAAGATGAGTTGAGTTCAAGGCCAGCCTGAGCTACCTAGTGAGCTCAGGACCAGAGCAAGACCCTGCCTCAACAAACAAACAAAAAACAGCACCAGATTGCAGCTGAAATAACTTAAGCCTGGAGTAAATTTCTTTCCTTCCCTCCCTCCCTCCTTTTTTCCCTCCCTCCCTTATTCCCTTCCTCCCTCCTTCCTTCCTTCCTTCCTTCCTTCCTTCCTGGTCTCACTCTGTAGCCCAGGCTGGTCCTGAACTCACTTTGGACACCCCCCCCCCAACTTTGGCCTCAGGCAATCCTCCTGCCTCAGCCTTCTGAGTGCTAGGATTACAGGTGTGAGCTACCACGCCCAGCTTATGTGGTGCTGGGGAATCAACTCAGGTACTTTGCACTCCATGAGCCATTCCTCCAGCCCCATGGAGTAAATTACTTTTAATAGGTCTCCATTGCAGGCATGCCAAGTGCTCCCTCCGAACTGTGGCACCCTGCGCTGTCCTCTTGATAGCAGCCACAGGGCACCCCTGGTTCCTTTGCCAGTGGCCTTCTTGCCTTCCCAAGACTTGGCGGCCTGAGTGTGTGTCTTGACTCTGCTGATATGTGGTGTGACTGAGGGCCTTGGATACCTGAACCTCGGTTTCCCAGTCTGAGTCCCAAAGGCCTCCTCTGCTCATGGGATTGTCAGGTTTTAGCCAGCGTGTCTCTTGTACCCCATGATTTGGATGAAGAAATAAATGAGTTATGCCTCTGTGAGGCAAAAGGGAAATGGGGTGGGTCTTACACTGCAGCAATGGGGTTCAGGAGCTGGGAGGAAGAGGTTACTGCTGTCTCAGGGATTTAGTGAAAGAGTGAAAGTTTCTGCTCTTGGCAGGCACTGGCAGATTCGCAGATCAGACAGCAGAGCAGCAGCCACTCCTTGCCCACCTCCCCTCTACCCTTCCCCCTGCCTGATGCTGCAGCTTGAATCCATGCTGTGGGAGCTGACTGCCCTGTGCTGGGGCCCTTCCCAGCTGACAGACAGCTGGAATGGTCTCGGCAAGGCCTGCTTGGTCCCAGACAGCCCAGCAGGGACCTGGCAGGGCAGGTAGATGCTTATTCCCTCCGGCCACCAGCTCCGTGGAGCAGCTGCTCAGCTTGTGTCTCCCGTCTCTTTTAGCCACCAGGAGGAGTTCCTGGAACACAGCCATTGCTGCCCAATTCCATGGATCCCACACGACAACAAGGTAGAGAGGGCGGAGCAGGTGGCCTGGGGCTTTGGGAGGGCTCCTCCAGACCCAGTTCCTGCCAGGCCACAGCTCCCCTCCTTTCCCCTGTAGGCCACCCCAACATGGGAGGATCAATGCAAAGAATGAACCCACCCCGAGGCATGGGGCCCATGGGTCCTGGCCCACAGGTAACTGATCATCTCTCTGTCTCTCATCCCCTGGCCATCTGTGTGCACCCGCCTTTTTTCCTCTTTTCACAGTCTGTCTTCCATGTCAGTAGCTTGTAGGAGTGAGAGAACGGATATGTCCAGGTCCTTTGCCTGCCTGGTACAAGCTGATCCTGTGCACAGCCAGGAGCAACCCCTGGCAGATAGAGTTGTACCCACAGAGACTGGGGAAGGGAGCATCTGGGGAGCCTTTTAGTTGACAGACCTTCTTAGGGTGGGGTTTCCTAACATATGGTTTGAGAAATTTGAAAGGCAGAGGGTCTGATACCCCAAGCTGTGTGCATGTTATGGGAGTGTGGTCCAGGAATCCCAGTCTATTCCTGAGAAGGCACAGAGGCTGTGAGTGCAGAGCAGACACCTCCCTGTAGAAGAGAGGGGTGTGCATGCGAATCATTACTTCCCCTCCTCCCTCCTGTGCTGGAAACCTCCTCCTTCTCTGCCCTGCCTGAAGGTCAGCTTGCCTTGTCTCTCCCTTCTTTGCTGGTAGGTTTGTCGGTATTTAGGATTCTCCAGTCTACCCTTGAGATCTGCGATGTCTCAGAGGCCACTGTGTGTTGTGGCCCAGAGGCAGGGCACATGAGTGGTAGTCCTAGCTCTGTCTTTTGCTCTCCCTTTGTCTATCCTTGGACCCACTGTACCCCCGTGTTCCTCTTACCAAATGAAGGGGAAGTCTGTGTCCACGTTTTCAGAGGCTGCCAAGACACCAATACCCCTGTGACCCAGGGCCTCATCAGCTGCACATGTCAGGCTGCTACCCAAGAGCCCTTTCATCCAGAGAGCACCATTACCAAAAAGGGCAGTTTAGAAACCTCTAGAAGACGATTTCAGGTGTCCTGTGAACCCCATTTGCAGTATCAACATAGCTGCCCGCCCTTTGGCAGGGCCATCTGAGCAAGGATGGATATGACAAGCTGCCTTGCTTGGAAGTCCTCGCCTCTCTGAGTACTAGCACATAGCGGCTTGCTGTGCTCCCCCTCCTTGGAATTCTCTAGAACTTGCCCAGAAAGAAGTTAGAAACCTGGGTGAAGAGAGAGGTTTTCCTGAGTGAGGTAGGAGGGTCTTATTCCAGAGTCAGTCTGTGTCTTCTCTGCCCTGCCTGAAAGTCAACTTGCCATGTGTCTCCCTCCCTTGCTGGTAGGTTTGTAGGTGCGTCATTGTCTCCAGGCTTCTGACAGGTTTCCAGCGTAGGAGGGGAAGGGCAGTGATGCTTCCTATGAACACAGCCCTCCCTTTTATAGGGAGGCGTCTGCCCTGCAGACCTGCAGCCTCTGTTCCGGCCCTCGGCCACTTAGAGGATGGAGTACATGGAGAAAGGTGTTGCCTCCACCACCTGAGGATGCTTGGGTTCAGCAGCACCCACATCTGTAAAACAGGAACACGCACAGTACCTACCTTGCAGGGTTGTTGCAAGGAGGACAGTGCAGTCCTAGGTGTGATGTCTTAAACTTGGTAGTTTCCCTCAGTGAGTGAGCAAGTTATGTTTTCCAACTTTGGAGAACTAAAGCCAGTGCTCGTGATTAGAGTTGTTTGAATTAAGTGGTGGCTTCTAGGTTCCTCTTCCTTCCTTGGCGGAGTAATTAGCCACTTGTTAAACCTACAGTAAGATTGAGATTGTACAATTCTGAAATGGAGATTGTCAGAGCATCTGAGAGGAGTGTGTTCTGGAAGCGTAGGACTTTCCTGGTGCTGTGGGTGTCGGGTTGTGTCACTCCTTTAAAGAGGCAAAAGTTCGAAAGGCTCGGATATTGTAAAGCAGGCCTCCTGAGGTCTGGGACACTCTCCTGGCCTCAGCACTTATGAGGGTGACATACACCTCCAAAGTTCAGAAGACGTCTCTTCTGTGCCTTATTTGACAATATTAACCTGGAGACTAAAATGCTTTGGCTGTGCCCTCTGTGCCCCTCTGGGTAGGGTGCAGTCTTAAATTCTAGAGCTAAACGTCCTGTAGCTGCCCAGAATGTCTACTCAAACCTGTCATTGAGAGCAGGAAGGTCTAGGAAAGGCTGGTGTGTTGGATGGATTGCAGGGGCTGGGGACAGCCAGGGAGAGGACATAGGAGCGCGTTAAGGCACAGCAGAGGCTGGAGGTTTTGGATGCCCAGGCTGAGAGTAGAAGCGCAGGTGTTGCCCACTGCCGGCTCTTTCCTTTCTGTCTCCCAAGGATACTCTCGGGCACTCCAGGAGACAGGAGAGGAGCAAGCTGTCAACTTAGTGCTGGGAAACACAGTTCTGACCACAGCTCACACTCCTGCCCTCATTGGCAGATGAGGCGGCCAGATGATAACCTCACAGGGCTTAATGTGGGCTGGGGTGAGAGGGTCTGTGAACACTCAGTGTCCTGTGGATGCTATCTCCTGCCTGTGGGAACTGAGCTCTGCCTCTGCCACAGCTCCAGCTATGGGGAAAAGCAGCTAGCTTCTGCAGGCAGCCTGTGATAAACACCACTGCATGCATGTGCAGTGCTGTGCTGGGACCACACACAAGGTGGTATACCACTGATGTGGGGATTTAGACTACATTTAGTCCATGATGATATCTAGAACTTTCTGAACAACCACAAAAAACTGTGTCTGTGTGTCACTGTCAACCAGTGACCTTGTGTCCTGGTATTTTGAAAGTAAATTTTCTCTGGTAAGGCTGAAGTGCTAGGGCTCCTGGTCAGACCCAGGGGAGAGGAGCCGGGAGGGCTCTGCCACGGGCCTGAGGAAACCAGTTCCCAGGGCCATCTTCACCTCAGCGCTATAGTGCTCGGGGTAATATATTAGCTAGCTTCTCATATTTGTGACAGCACAACTTAAGAAAAGGTTTATTTTGTCTTGTGGCTTCATAGATCTTATCCTGATATGGACTGGCTCCCAGTCGGAAGCACCACGGGGCAAGGGGCTCCACATGTGGCAGCCAGGAGCAGGCACAGCAAGGGAGAGCCAGAGACCAGTGTAGTCCCCAGGCCACCGCCAGGCCCACCGGATGTGTGCTGTGCTGATCTCTTCAGGGAATCTCAAGACAAGGCAGTCAGTAGTCAAGATTGACTATGGCAGAACTAGAATCAGACCACCATCCTGGCTTATCTGGTGTTTGAGGGAGTTTGAGGAACAATAATCCACAGTCTCCAAGGACAGTCCTTTGCCACCCAGAGGTGCTTCTGAGCAGAGGCCACAAAAGGGGTGGGAGGATCATCTGTCCTGATGAAGAGTACTGGGTTTTGGGGAAGAGAGTGGGGCACCCACCCAAGGATCTCCCAGTGATGGAAGGCCCAGTCCCACAGCCCAGAATCTGCCTGGACAGCCTCAGACCCACCTGATGGATGACCCTTATGATAAGATGGCTCATCCCCCTATTCGTGGCACAGGGCAAGCCACCAGAAGTACAAGAAACCCCACCACCACCACCACGTACTGAGACATTCTCAGGAAGCAGCTGGTGCATCCCCCAGTGCAGACCCAGCCCTGCAGCTCTGTGCTATCCCCATCAGCCTAGCACCCAGCCGAACACAGGCTGAGACCTGAAGGGGCACGAGGACCATTGTCAGACCCTGCCACTCAGGGCACAGGGTACCTTTGTGGGGGAGACGGCAAGGAATGGGGGAAGACAGACTATTCCCATAAACATGGCCTCCCGTCCCTGCAGTGCCCACAGCAGGTGAAGGGAGAGTTCTGGTTTGCAGCCCCACCTCATCCTCTCCAGCCGCCCCTGCAGTGCTGGTTGGGAGATGTGAGGGAGAGAACCCATGTCTCGGAAACCAGGCTCCTGGACGTTCAGCCTGGTGTTTCTGACTGGGAAACTTTGTTCCAAACCTGGTTTCAGTGCACCTTTTACTCCTGACTTAGCAGGTGGCCTGTCCGGGCCTCTAGGTTGTCACCTGTGAAGTGGGAGGTATGCAGGGCCCTCTGGAGTCTACCTACAGGAGAGAGATTGATGAGGAAGCTCCCTCGCCTGGCTGTGGGCTAGGTTCCCACGGCTAGAGAGGGTCAGAAGCATCAGGGTAATGCCCCCGAGACTCCCGCTGGGAGCCACACGCTGCATGGCCGCGTATCCAGGCCTCTTTCTAGAGTGAGCAACAACTGCTGACCTCTCCTCTGGCCCTGCTGTGTCCTGCCAGCGGTGCCCTGAGCGCCACTTGCCATGGAGTGCAAGTCTGTCTCCTGGCTGGGAGGAGGCTGGAGCCACTGCGAGCTCTGGTCTGACTCCAGCGGGGCCCGGGGCAGGAAGTAGGCTGCCTTTGGTGCGTGCAGCTTCCTTGGCGGCGTGGAGGCTGCAGCTATGGAGGAGGTACAGGTGGCCTCCCCCTTTCTTTCCTGAGATGGCGGGCTTTCGAGGGGCCTTTGAGGCCCACGCCTTGCAGTGCTGTGGCTACATCGAGGGCTGTGATGTCTCTGCAGCTACTGCAGGCCAGACCAGCACATGTTTCTGGCTACTTCAGGATCGTCACATCACCATGTGTAGAAGATTGAAGCCTCATGGGCTCTTTGTCCCCATTTTACAGACAAGACAGTGCAGTGGGTTGTGCCTCTCAAGTCAGAGCCAGGCTATGGCGCTTGGTCCCAGCTCAGCCATGATTAGGGATGCCCTGCAACTGCCCCTCTGCTTTGGCCACCTTGGTTTCTAACCTCAAGTAGGGACAGGGATTGCTGTGACCCTGAAATGTAGGTGATGGACATACAGTGTGTGGCACGGCCTGGTGTGGCATAAGCATCGTGGTTAACTTGTGTGTTTTGCCAGAGTCACCTGCACATGGCGAAGCTGAGGCCAGCTCTCCTTTGTGCTGACCTCACCCCTCAGGCCATTCACAACCCAGGGTATCTGTCAGTGCGTGGGCCTGACCTGCACACAAGCCCCAGGATCGCCACTGCTCGTCAGTGGCAAACACATCCCTCCGTGGCCCCCAGGGCTCAGCTTTCACGGGCACAGGGAATGTAAGGATGTGGAGACTGTCTTCAAACCTGGTAGTGATCCCTACAAAGAGAAGTGGGGCTCCCTCCTCTCAGCTCGAGGCACAGGCAGAAGGAGAGCAGCCCCACCTGGGCAGGCGGGGTGTCTGTGCTGCACATCCCTCCTCTGCGCTCAGACCCGCCCGTGCTATGTTGTCTTCAGAGTCTAAGTGACTGCTGTCACAGCTGGCTCCCTGGCGGGTCCCTTCCGAGGCCTGTAGAGAAGGCACAGACCCAGACTTGCTTGGCAGCCATGTGCTCTTGAGAACACCATCTTGAAGCCCCATAAAACACATTGACTGTTGTGACTGTTCCTTTGTGCTAGCTTGTCATTGTCCCCACCACTTGGTCCCCACCCTATCTCACCTTTCTTGAAAGAATGTGATTTTTTCTCAGCGGATCTGTGCACTGACTAACCCTCTCACTCGTTCTGTCTGTCTGTCCCCCCCTCCTCTCTCCGTGCCCTTCTCCTCCTCATAGACTGACGCTTGGTTATCGTTGCAGAACTACGGCAGCGGCATGAGACCACCGCCCAACTCCCTTGGCCCCGCCATGCCCGGGATTAACATGTAAGGCGAAAAGGCCCAGCCGGGGTCAGGGCCCAGGGCCTCCCCACCTCCTCCTGGTGCCCAGCAGACCTCTCTGGGCCTCAGCCTCCTCTCTGCACAACACGAACCCAGCCCGCACAGTGCGCGCTGGCGCAGTCAGTTCTGGGGATGTGCCGGGGTCACTCACCTGGTCTCTGATAACCCCCTGATGCTCATTTCCCATGTATGATGAGGTCACTGAGACACAGAGAGGTAACTTGGCTTACCCAGGCTCACACAGCTCTCATTGGCTAAATCACAATTCAAACCCCCTACAGGTAGTCACTGTTCTGTGCTTTCGTGATTTTTACTCTTGGGAGAATTATGGACCTTCCAGGGGAAACATACATGCATATGTATGTTTTATATATGACCTTATAAATTGTGTCGTGCATTTTACATAAATTTAAAGGAATTGATAGATTTCTACCCATGGAAGTAGTGTTACTATTCGCAGAGCCCAGTGGCCTTGAGACCCTCAGGCTGAGCCGAGGGCTTCCTGTTCCGATGGAGCCTTCTCATTCTGCCTGTGCTGACTCTGCCCCCTAGAGTATGCAGCCCCCTTGTCATTGTCTCTGTCTCTCTCTCAGGGGCCCGGGAGCTGGCAGACCCTGGCCCAATCCCAACAGTGCTAACTCAGTGAGTATCCAGGCTGCGTTGGGGGGGCGGGAGGTGACTGCCAGGAAAGAGGTTCTGGTTCCTGGGCAGCTCCTTTCCCCAGGTGGAGGTGTCAAGAGGGGACATTGCAGTAGAATTCCACCTGCTGCCTCCAAGGAGGCCTTATGGAGTGGCCGCCTGGGGTCATCAAGTCTAGGCCCTGGAATCTGAGAGAGCTGATTGAAGAGGAGAACCCTGCCCATCCCCTTTAGCAGGCCTGGCTTTCAACCTTCAGGGAAGGAGTGGGTGAGAGTCTTGGCACGGTCTAGGGAGGGTGCCAGCGGGGTGAGGAAAGCTTGCTGTTACCCACCCTCCCACACGGAGGCCCCCAGATGCCAGCCCCAGGCCTCCCCTGCAGGCAGGGCAGCCAGAGGCCAGGGTTCTAGGCTCCCAGCTTCAGTGTCACGCAGCAGAGAGCCATGCTTCACTTCCGTCCTCAGCCTTCCGGAAGGACAGGCAGCTACCTCTCTGGGTTCCAAAGGCTTTCCTCAGAAGAGTGGCATGTGTCCCTAAGTGGGTTTGTAAGCAGAGGGGCCTGTCAGGGGAGGTGACTCCGACACATGGTCCCACATCTTGTTTCCAGATTCCGTATTCCTCCTCATCACCTGGCACCTATGTGGTAAGTGTGAGGGCTGGGGTACTGTACACGGGGCTGGCAGTACAAAACTGCTCAGGGTCCCTCTGTCCCTGTCACACATGTACTATGCGTAGGTTCCAAGATGCTGGGACTCGAAGGCAGCGTGTGGCCAAGAAGTCCCCAAATTAGACCTGGAGTGGCTTCTTCATGGAAGCCGCCCAGTGGGCTGAAGGACTCTCCTGTAGGCCTCTACTGCTACTGCTGGCATGCGTGTGCACACACGGGTCTGCCGGAAGTGCCTCCTGGCTTGGGGCATGGGAAGGGGGACTACAGGTGAGCCCCATGGGCTGCAGCCCTTGCTCACATTGGGCTGTGAAATTGAGTGAGAAAGGAGCACCAGCTGGTCTGGCCACTGGTCCCTGCTGCAGGGAGGAGTGCGGTGGCCTGTCGCGATATACTTGTTATCACCTTAGGTGACTGATGCCAATTTCTGTCTCATCTCAGGGACCCCCTGGTGGCGGCGGGCCTCCAGGAACACCCATCATGCCTAGTCCTGCAGGTAAGAGGGCAGGAGGGAAGAGGTAGTCCCAGCAGGTGGCAGTTGTTGGGGAGGTCTGGAAGGTCCCAGATCAAAGCCCACCTTGCCAGGCTGCTTCATGAGTAGCAAGTACATTCTCCACTGGGCATTGTGACATTTGAGAATTTAGGGAACTGTAGGCCCTGATGCCTCAGACAGGTCATGCCTCTCTGGCTCTTGACACTGCCTTGTAAAGAACAAGGCTGAACCCAAAGGTCTGGAAACAAGGGGCTTCCGAAGATTGTAAGACAGATTCCTTTTGAGTATCCAGTGCTCTGGGCTTCTGGTTCCCTTTGCATGAGCTCCCTTCTTCCTCTTGATCAGAGGAGGGTGTGCTGTACACACACAGGCATGTGCACACATGCTGCACAGCATCACACAGCTCTGTGCCTTTCCCAGCTAAGAATAGCATGCCAGCCAGCCAGAAGGGATTCAGCACAGCCCCTGCCCATCCCAAAATAAAAAGTGAGAGGTAGTCAGGATTTCTGCCCAGGAAATTTAGTGCTTGCTCCTCATAGAAGCACATTGGCTGATTTCCTAGGCTAAGTGGGGAGCCGGAGGGGACTCTCCCCGCACTGGGAAGCTGCCGGCTGCAGGGGTGGAGCTGGCAGTGTGATGCAGGCTCCGCGCCCGCTCCGGCTCCCTCTCTTGCTGTTGCATTTTGATGAGCTGCATGACCTACATTCAGACTGGGTCACATTAACCCACTCCATATGTTAATGTGTCTCTAGCCCCATCCCTTCCTTTCTCTCTGCCCCTCCGCCCGCCCGCCAGGGTACCCCCTGGGTGATTTGCCGCATTTCCCTCTTCCTGGTTTGGCTAAGGCCCCTGGGTGGGGCCATGTCCATGCTGCTGTCCACACATCCTGAAATGCTTAGTGTCATGGTTGAATGGTTTTCACAGTTGAATTTTCTGTGATTAAAAACTTTGTGAATCTTCATTAAATACAAATTAGCCAGAAAATGGTGGTACTTAGAGGAAATTTTAGGTGATAAAATACAAAAGAATGAGTTCAAGTGCCATGAGTTTGTTTTAATTAAGAAATGAATTAATCACCTCGACTTGTGGGTTTCCACTGTTCTACAGATTCAACAAATTCCAGTGACAACATCTACACAATGATTAATCCGGTGCCGCCCGGAGGCAGCCGGTCTAACGTAAGTCTGCTTTCTAGTAATTTACATATCAGATCCCGTAACAAATCATAATTAACTTCATCAGCTGAGGGGAAAGCAAGTTTAATTGATTTCAGCCATTTGTTACCAAAGATGAATAAAATAAACCGTCAGAAAAGTGATTAACTCTCAGGCAACCCAGTGCTGGTTTCATAGCTAGCAAGGATGGCAGCGAAAAGGGGTGAGGTGGCTGGGCCCCACTTCAGGGACCTGCCGCTGCATAGGTTGCTGGCAAGAGAAAGAACCAAGTGGCAGGGAGCTCGCCTGGTCCTATGATGGGGGCAGCATGACACTGGGCAGTCTGTCCCTCCCTGTGGGACCTGTTTCCTTGGCTGCAGAGCTGAGAGTAGAGACCCCGGCAGGAATATTTGTGCCCCGCCTCGCTCCTGTTGCTGCCATGAGCCCTGCAACCCCGGTGTCTGGTGGCTTTACCTCCACCCAGGCTCCTCTGGAAAGCCCCTCCTTCCCTTCTTCCTCCAGGGCCCAACCTTTGAATGACCTTGCAGTACAGATCCCCCATTCTGACTCCTGCTTGCGCCTGCCTCGCTATGCAGCTGCACCACCACCTTCCCTAGCTGGGGGTTCCCCAGGACTGCACCTGGGCCAGCCTCAGCCTTGCACTGCCCCTCTTTAGTTTTCCCTCTCTGTGTTGGTATGCCCCCTGCCTGCCTGTGTGTGTGTGTTAGTCACATCGTGCCACACATAGCCCCCAACTGGAGGTCTGGAGAGGAAGTCAGTGAGTGGGCTGCAGATCCTGGTTATGGGCAGTGCTCCCAAAGTTGTCTTTGGCCTGGTTGAGGGAAGCAGGACCTTCTGGGGGATTCTCTTTGGTTTTGTTGACCCAGTTCCTGAGGTGATACTCATTACTCACATGCTAAACCCTCTTGATGCTACGTGCAGTCCTCCAAGGTCAAGCTCTTTGGCCTGTTCTCTTCACTGACGTCATGTGACTGTTACACGTAGGACATTCCCTGTTCCACACCTTCTCCCTTCCCTTCTTAGGAAGCCAGTACTTCACACTGCCCAGCCTCACACTCACTCCTCACTATGGCAACCAGTTACCTGGATGTTAGCGCCGAAAGCTCTGTATCCTGAGAAAGCACTGGGTACAAGAACTCTTGGGTCCTGGGAGCAGCTGCCAAAGGCCGGGTAGGAAGTATAAGACCACACAGAGGCCAGAGGTGCCCTCCATGGTCCCTATCACAGTCTCTTCCCTGAGCTCAGGTGCTGGTAGTTGTGTCTCGTGGCTTGGTGTCCTGAGGACTGTGCCTCCAGGTACCATGGTCAAGATGTCCTAACAGCTGCCTGACCACTGCAGATTCCCTTGTGGGCTTTGTGTGGTAGTGACACTTTCACCGTTAGCATCGTGACCATGTTTCTAGAAGTTTAGATCTTGAGAATGGGACCAATGACAGCGCCTATGCCAACATGACCCAGTGTCACCAACACAGAAAGCTAAGTGACCGTGTTACTTCCGTGACAGCTAGAAGACACAGCTGGATTAGGGAAGAAAAAGCAAGCAAGGCAGAGCACAGAAAAGAGAGAAGGGGTGTGGAAGCATGGGGCGGAGCCTCTCGAGTGCAGTGACACATCCTTCTCCCGTCTTCCAGAGAGACAGCAGCGCTCCGTCAAAAGAGCATCTGTGGAATTAGATTGGGCATAGCCTGGAAGTGACAGGGACCTTGGTAATCCAGTTCCCTTGATTGTGCCGTGAACCAAGAAGACTATATTCTGGTTCGGGTGTGGCAACTATGTGTGTGAACGAAAAGGAGTGGCAGTTTCGGTAGCAAATGTGCTGGCCCCCTAAGCAGAGCTGATTCCATCTGCTCTGGCCGACAGTGTATCAAGTGGTGCCTCAAATCCTGGCAACAAAAACAAGTTTGTGGCAAGCTGGAGAGGTGGAGCCTGTGCCTAGCATGAGTGAGAGCCTGGGTTTAATCTGTAGTGACTTAAAAATTGGAGTTTTAACATTGTCTTGGTTTCTATGAAGACTTTATGTATTTATTTATTTAGAAACAGGATCTTGCTGTGTAGACCAGGCCGGTCCTGAACTCACAGCAGTCCTCCTACCTCAGCTGCCCGAGTGCTGGTATTACAGGCATGCACCACCACGCCGAGCTTAAGTGGTGCTGGAGAGTCGAACTCAGGTACCTAGCACTTGCGAGGCAAGCACTTTAACTCCAGCCCCTCTATGAAAGCCTTTAATGAAACTATAAAAAATGAAAGTTGTTCTTCTATACAGAAATAGAAACTAGATAGTGCTTGTTTATTTGCATATTTAGTAGAGCTCAGTTAGGTTTGGCAAATTTCATCTAGTTTGTAAGCTTCTTACCAACAAAATTGGAAAACATCTTATTTACTGAATGTCCTGCATACCTTGTGCCTGACATGGCAACCAAGGGGCATGCCTTTCCCATGATCATATTAATGAAAGTTTTGGATTGCTTTCCAATGCCCTCAAGGCGTGCAGGCAAACGTAATGAGATCTTTTACTTCATGTAGATGAGAACGTCTCACACAAGTCCACAAGGTAACTGTCATCAGCTGGGCTGGTGGCTTTGGGAGGCTAAGGCTGGAAGAGTGCCAGTTCATTCCAGCCTGGGCTGCTCAGCAACTTAGTGAGACCTTGTCTCAAACAATATAGAAGGGCTGGGGATGTATCTTTAAGCAAAGGTTCTGTGTTTAATCCTTAATCAGGGAATGGCTTAGTAGAGAAGACTCTCATTGCTGCCTACCGTAGAAAGGATATTGAAATATTGGCCTCCTAGAAAGTTTCTATCTTTTTAAAAAAGTATAAGACAAAAAGGATATATCTAATTTGGAAATTGAGGTAAGAATGGAAAAGAAATTGCAATGAAAGACAGGTGTGCAGCGACCCCCCCATGCTGTGTGTGATCATCGTGCAGGAGGCCACTGTGAGCTCAGAGAGGCCAAGGCAGCTCCGCCTTGACTGCTCAGCGTCATGTGGAGCTTGCAGTAAGACCTTATACCTTTTTCTTCTTCTTCTTCTTCTTTTTTTTTTTTTTTTTTTTTTTTTGGAAATGAGACTGCTTGAAAATGCATAAAATGTCATGAGAAAGGTCAGCCAAGTTAAACAGGACTTTTTCAGTTTCTTTATTAAGATTTAGTAACTTTTTTTGATCCCAGCCTAGAGTCAAAACACCAGCTCAGATTACCTGTATGACTTAGAACCATTTTACCAAGAAAAGGGTTCAGTTTACACTCCCACCCATCCTATCTCAACCTGTATGTGCTTTCTGTGGTGTTGGCAGACAGTGGATGTTGTAGGCTGGCTAGTCTGTGTCAGGACTTGGAGGTCCAAGGTCCCGGCAGGTAGCCGCTCTGAAGTCTGCTTAGAGATTGCAGTATGGACGCCAACTCAAAGCCACGCCTCCCTTCACATGCATAAGCTGTGCTAGTAAATAAGGTCCTCAGTGTCCCCCATGTAGCGTGCTTGTGGAGAGGACGGCTCAGTGTCCTATGGACTGACACGGACTCAGGGCATGGTTAGTTTGATATGAGCAGAGAGGGAATTTACATTTGACTCTGCCCAGGTCTACCACATATTTTTTTTAAAAAAATCCTAATGGCTGCAGTAGGCTCAGAGTAATCAGACTGGGAAAGTGGTGGAGCTGAAATGTCCTACATAGCCCAGCAGAAAAAGCAGTTAAATGACTGTGCCAGAAGACAGAAACAAAAACGTCACGGTGTTCTCAAGTATTTCATTTATTTAGCTAGTCCTTATACTAATTGCTATTACTGAGTAGTCCATTGTTACTCTAACTGTAAATAACACAGAATGGATAGGTGGTGCCGGGACAGCTGGATGTTGTGCAGATGCCTGTGGTTGGATTACTGAACCTTAGCATGTGAAAATTAGGCAGGCCTGGTGGCACAGGCTTATAATCCCTGAACTTTAGGAGATTGAGGCAAGAGGATCACAAGCTCTGTCTGAGCAATGTGGCAAGACCCTTGTTGCAAAATCAAAACTAAAAAATGGGCTGAGGATGACACAGCCCTGTGTGAAAGCCTTCAGCTCCTGCCTAGTACCATACACACCCACATGAGAGAGCGCTCAGGACAGCATGGAGCTGGGTGTCAGAGCATGAGGAGGGAGTACAGTCTTCACGACCTGGGTAAAGCCTTCTTAGACCTAACACCAAAGCACAAATAACAGAAAGAAAAAAGGAAATAAATTGGACTTTTGTACTTCAAAGGACACCAACAAGAAAATTAAAACATAGTGGTGGCACATACTTGGAATGCCAGCTACTCCACAAGGCTGAGGCAGGAAAATCACTCGAGTCTGCTAGTTCAAGACCAGCTTGGAGGGCTGGGGGCGTAGCTCAGCGATCAAAGTGTGAGGCCCAGATCCAGTTCCTTAGCATAAGCCAGTATAGTGGCGCACATCTGCTATCCCAGCACTGTGGAGTCTGAGGCAGGAAAATTATCCTGAGTCCAAGCCAGGCTGGGCTACATAGTGAGTTCAGAACCAGCCTGGCCCACAGAGTGAGACCCTGTCTCAAAAAAGCAGCAGAGGTGGCTACATACAAGCCAAGCATGGCGGCACGGGTGTGTAATCTCAGCACTCAGGAGGCTGAGGCAGGACGATTGCTGTGAGTTTGAGGCCAACCTGGACTCCATAGTGAGTTCAGGACCAGCCTGGACTACAGAGCGAGACCCTGTCTCAAAAAAAAAAAAAAAAAAAGCCTTGGATAACATAGCAAGACCTTATCCCAAAGAAGGGGAAAGTCAGACAGCCAAACTGTCAGATGGATAAAGTATTTTCAAATCACGTGGTGTTTGGTAAGGGACTTGAACCCAAAATATGTAAAGAACTCATTAATAAAAATAGCCCAATTAAAAATGAGACAAGCATCTGAATAGATCCTTTCTCTAGACACACAGCTAGCCAGTAGGCCACGAGGAAACACAGATCCTACCATGGTGGCTGCAGTCAGTCAAGGAAGGAGGGTGACCAGTGTTGGGGGGACGTGGCGAGGCCAAATCCTTGTTCACGCTCACGAGAAAGCCCAACAGTGCGGCTAGCTGATGTAGAAAACAACCTGGCAGTTCAGGAAAGGATAAACTTGGAGTTACATGTCACCCAGCAGCTCCACTCCTCCGTGTCCACTGAAAGTATACATCCACACAGTAACTGCATGCAAATAACCAAAGCGGCACTCACAGCAGCCCAAGGTGGAAGTGTCTAGAACGTGCCCTCAGTTGCTGAGTGGATAAGTAAAATGCGGTATGTTCATATGCTAGGCTTAGTGCTGGTAAGAAGGGATGAAGTTCTGACTCATGCAGTGACTTGGGTCAATCCTGGAAACACGCTAAGTGAAGACAGCTGGCCACAAAGGGTCATTCGTTTGCAAGTGTGTCGAGTAACTAGATCCACAGAAGCAGAGTAGATGAGGTTGCCTCAGACTGGGGTTGCAGGGGCCCTGGGGACAGGTACTGCCGGGTATAGGTTGCTTCTGGGGATGGTGGTAGTAGTCTCAGTTGACTATGGGATGGTCACACAACTTCAGCGAGTGCACGTAAACCACTCAGTTATACACTTGAAACAGATCTGTTGTATGGTTTGTGAATTATATTTCAGTAACTCCTAAAATGATATACAGAATATGATTTAAGTACCTGATGGTTACATATTTAAGGTACTGGTATACATTAGGTTAGTGCGTTTGGGGACTTCAGTTTTTGGTCTAGTATGGCTGTGTCCTGGTGAGCTTCCTAGGAGCCTGGCCCACCCTCCCCCTTGTGTTGCTAGATGTCACTATAGGCTTCTCCACACAGTCTGCTCAAGGTCCTCTGTTCCACCTGAAGGTGCAGCTGTCCTCAAACCTAGCAGCTCTGCCCTCTGCCCTGCTGAGTGGTTGGGTATGACCATTCTATGTGCGTGCACCCAGCCCAGGCTGGGTACCTGATATGCCTGCATTCCACCACATCCACCCACCCCACCCGCTATCCCTTGCGTGTCGGAGGCCCTTGGCTGTGCATACTGGGCTCTGCCATCCCTCCCAGCTTGCAGATGGTGGCGGTGGGGTGTGGCCTGTCTGGCCTGCAATTGCCCGAGATGGATTTGGTCGTTCTAGACAGTCCTGGGAACTGGGAGGATAGTTTCCCAACTCACTCACTGTCCATTCTGCATGGAGGCCCTTTTGAGTGCCTACCCCACCCCACTCCACCCCACCTTACTCCTGGAGCTGATCAGTGTCTGGGATGAAGGGGGCCAGTTGGGAAACCAGGCTGAGCCCCTTCTACATATAGGCTGCTCATTTCCTCCTCTGTAACATGCATATGAAAAGTGCAAGTAGTTCTGGCCCCTGAGCCAGTGCAGGTGCAGGAGGCACCCAGTGCCACGGTACAGCCAACTCCTAGAGGTGCAGGTTTAGCATCACCCCCGGGTGGACCCCAGGAGACAGTGGGTCTGTCCCTTTCCCTCTCTGGGTTGGTTTCCTGAGTTGGCACTCGGGAGTGAGCCTCTCATAGGGCTGAGATGCGAAGCCTGTCCCCGTCGCACAGGATCCCAGCACCTGAGCACGTGTGGGCAGCCCGCTAGCATGGAAGCCCCCAAGGCAGGACTCAGTGCGCGGCCCTGAGGTGCCGGCCTGGCTCTGTTAGCCCGCTCACGGGGCCCACTGAGCCTCCCCTGTGCTTCTCCCTCAGTTCCCGATGGGTCCTGGCTCAGACGGCCCCATGGGCGGCATGGGCGGCATGGAGCCACACCACATGAATGGATCATTAGGTAAGCCTGCCCCACGGCCTTGCTGGCATCCCTGGCTCGCAGTCGCCTTGGCCTTGGCTGGGCACGTGGGAAGGTCTGACAGGAAGATATTCAGACTGCAGAAAGAGGGTGGGGTTTGGGTGGCAGGGGTTGGACCCCAAGGCGTCAGGGAGGAAGGGGTGCGAGCTCTTGGGGAGGGCTGAGCAGGAAATTGAACTGGACTCATCTTCCCTTCCAGGGTCAGGTGACATAGATGGACTTCCAAAAGTGAGTGCGCCCTTGTGTCTCTCCCAACAGTGTCCCTCCGTGCGGCGGGCAGCTGGGTACCAGGGGCTCACTTAACTTTCCCTTCTCCACAGAATTCTCCCAACAACATAAGTGGCATTAGCAATCCTCCAGGCACCCCTCGGGATGACAGCGAGTTGGGAGGGAACTTCCTCCACTCCTTCCAGAACGACAATGTAAGTCTGCCCGTCCCTTGTGCCCTCATCCCTGCATCCTCCTCTGACCCCAAGGGCCTGGGCTCTGCCCCACAAACAGGGAGTCCTGTGGCCATGGCTTCCCCTCTGAGCAGGTGGCCTGGCAGGTATGTGGTTCGCCCTCATCAGAATCACCCGTGCCCAGTTGTGGAGGGCTGCATGCAGGCTGGCACCAGGGCCACTTATGAGCTACTATACCCAGAAACACTCAGGCTGAGAGCCAGAGCTCTGTTGTGCTGAAGAAGAGGGCATCTGTCTCCAGGGGAACCTGCTGTCCCTGGTGGGCACAGGGCGGCTGTGTCTACATAGTGGGCTTTTCTTACGATCTCATTTGAAGCAAGCCCCTTGGTAGAGCTCCGGCTCCCCAGATCCCAGCTCGCTGGTGTTTGGTTTTCCCATGATTCAAAGACGGGTAAGGACAGGGAGGCCACATAAGCTGCCCTAGTTCCTGGTGAGGGGCAGAGGCTGCTCTGAAGGGGGCTCTTGGCTCCCACCTGACCCTGCCAGCTCCTGCCCACTACATATCATTGTGTGTACCAGCCAGACCCCAGAGAGCTGCTGGCGCCCCTGCTCTCCCTGACACCCTCCCCTGCTTCTCCCTACAGTATTCTCCAAGCATGACGATGAGTGTGTGACCCCACCCCTTCTCCAAGAAGCTGAGAGAGCCGGCATTGCAGGCGGGAAGATGCCAGAAATTATGCAAGAAGTGAGGTGTCACTACCAGGAGCTGGGGGAAGGCATCTCCCTGCTCCCCACAACTCTCCCCTCCATGTCCCCACCTTTCCCAATTTTAGTTTCATGCAATAAAAAGGCTGAACTTTTTATTTCATAAAACATGAAGGACACAACTAAAAAATACTTCGTCAGTGACCTGAAAAATCCCACCCTGCCCTTTCCCAAAAGGACCTTTTCTGTACATGACACTTTTTGTTGTTTTATTGTTTGGGGTTTTACTGTTGCTGGGATTTTTTTTTAATTTGTTTTCAGGGGGGATTTCTTGGGGGGAGATTTTTTAAAATGGAAGCTTCTAGCGAGCCCCACCCCAGTCAACCTCTTTGCTTTCTTTAAAAAAAAAAAAAAAAAAGGAAAGGAAGAAAAAAAAAACAGAAAACCTCAAGCCCTGCTGTCTCTCCCCAAGCCCTGCCATCAGGAAAGCTAGTCTAGGTGTGAGGTGTCACACTGACTTTGTAGCCATCTAAAAATAATAATAAACTGGACAGTTTACAATCAGTGATTTCTTTTGAAAAGCCGTTTTGGGAAAGAAATGAAGTCACCCTTCTCTGCTTGTGAATTTTGGGTTGATTGTGGGACAGGCGGGAGAGGTGGAAACCTGCTTATTTTGCCTGGTGACAGCAGCACAGCTGGATCTTGGGACCCACTTCATCACATGGCCATAGGGGCCAGTCTACCCACCTGACCCCCTTCCAGGATTCCTGGCAGCCAGCTGACCGCAGCTGTGACCTGTGACCGGCGCATGCACTGTGTCCCCAGGACTGCTTCCTCCCTCCCTGGACCTCGCTGGGGCTCCCCGGACCTCCAGGCCCTCCTCAGCCTTACCCCATCTTCCCAGCGAGAATCCTGCCAGCGGGGCAGCGGCCTGGAGCCGAGTGGGAGAGGCTGCCCCCGACAGGATGGCTGTGACCTGGGACAAGAAAACCGTGACCTCTGTGTTCTGGTCTCGCGATCCTCGCGTGGTGCATGGGCAGGGTGGGCTGGAGTTTGGGCTTTTGTTCTTTTCTCTTTGTTCGTCCTCCTTTTTCAAAGATGGTCTGTTGACCAGAATTGCTCTACATGTGCGTGGAACTGGTTGGAAGACTAGCATAGCTGTGAGGAGTTGGGGAGCACCAACAACCAAACAGATGGCTGTTTCCGGTCCTGTTTTTATTTTCAAAGACCCACAAACCCAATGATGGAGCCCGTCCCTCCTGGGAGGGGTGACTCATGGCCTCTCGCCTCGCCCCCATGGAAACCTTTGTCTGCCCTGGAAGACACGAATTCTTTGTACATTTACACTCCCTCCCCGCCCGCCCGCCCGCCCCTGTAGCTGGTCTTTGTTTTATCGCCTCCCCTTCTGATCCGTGTATATCATATTATGTGAGATACCATCTGCCTGAAAAAAGACCTTGTGCGGATTATTGGGAACATTGTAGCTGTTTCTGTGTTTTTTCTTACCTTGTAGTCTGGTTCTGAATTACGAGAGGAAAAAAAAAAAGTAATTATGATACATTGTAGTTTGTGTACGATATATGTTGATAACGTTTTATTAAAGGGACATCTTTTTTCCGCAGCCCTTCCTGACATATTTGGGGGAATGTGGGTAGCAGCTCAATGTGCTGAGACAAAACACTGGGTGACTCGCTGGGCACTGAGCTTTTGTTCCGGCACAGAACACGATTCCGCTTTGTGTTTCAGGCGCCTGCCCTGCTCTTGGGCGTTTTTCTTGTGCATTTCTGTGGAGAGGCACAATGGCCCTTGAGGAAAGGGGGACATCAGTCAGCCTAACTTCAGATATTTGGGAACCCGCTGAGAGCCAGGTTTTGCTCAAGGGCTCATCTTTGGCAAATACTGCAGTTTACCAGGATTTGGAGGGCGGGGAGTCTCTGGAGAATGAACTCGCACCCTCATACTGGTCACTTCTCCTTGGTGCAGAAGTTGGTACAGAACCCAAGGAAGAGGTGCTGGGCAGGAGAGGAAGCAGGGTCACAGCCCCAGTATGGAGAGGACCCTCTGGGCTAGAGGAATAGCACAGCAGTTAAAGTGCTTGCCTAACAAGCACAAGCCCCTAGGTTCAATTCCCCAGCATCATATAAGCCAGGCAGGGTGGTACATGCCTACAGTCTCAGCACCCCAGAGCCTGAGACCTTATCTCAAAAAAAGGACCCCTGTATAAGAACCCCCACTGCCTGGGTTCTCCCTGTTTTTTACTTCTGTACTGGGACAGGGTCTTGCTGAATTGCTCAGACTGAGCTTGAACCTGGATCGTTCTGCCTCAGCCTTCCAGAGTGCTGGGACTACAGGCCTGTGCCACCAGCCCCGCTAAGGACTGGTTTTGTTCACTGAAGTGTTTTCATGGCCACAGGGACAGCCTGGAAGAAGGGTGTCCTGAAATCCTCCAGAGGAGCTGTGGCTCTCTGAATCACGTCCCATGTGGCAGGGTGGCCAACTTGGAGCCGAGACCGGAAGTGCAGGCTGGCTGGAGACCCACTCGGGGCTGGCCACCCTTCCCTAGGGCAGCACCCATTCCCAAACTCCCAGAGGAACAGGGAGTTGGAGAGGCGAGGGAGTGGGTCCGGCAGCACAGACACAACCAGCGCAGGGTTTCCACTGGGACTGGCTGCCCAGCCTGCCTTCCCGAGTGACCCTGAGGGGCCCTGCTCCTCCCTCCAAGATCCCACAGACGCAGAGCCAGGGCCACCCTGGAGCCCTCAGGGCTCAGGCCAGCCCAAAGGCTAGTGTGTACAGAGCTGCAGAGCTCCCTAAGGGTGGGGAGGGAGGGAAAGGGACTGGACAACTCGGGTGTGGCTGGCTCAGCTCCTCGTTAAAGATGGTCAGTCTTGGGGAGCAGTGCAACCTGACGTTTTATTATTAGCAGTTGGAGGCATGTGCCCTGTTCTGTCAGTCCTCCCTGAATCCAGATACTGGGACTTAGCATTGGGGTGCAGATTGCAGGGGAGGCAGACTGAAAAGGAAAGCTCCACTGTGCCCTGTGCTAGTGTTTCCCCCATCCGGTGCCAGGATGCTGCAGTGGGCCTGAGCAGCAACTGTGTGGACATCTGGCCGCCTTCCGGGGTCCCTGTGTCTATGATCTCTGCCCTACTCATGCCACAGAGACCTCAGTTCTGAGCCTCCAGATGTCTCTCTCCTGCATGGGTACTTCAGAAATAGGCTAAATTAGTAGCACTGCTCCTCAAGGTTGGCCATGGGGAATCTCAGGTCTTACTCCCAGCCCTGACTTATTCTTGGGTTCCACATTTGGCTTTGATGGGAGGATGTCATGTGACTGAAAGCTGGGAGGGACTGGGCTGCTTCCCACAGGCTGGACTCTAGAGGATGAGGTCCTGTCCTGGGCAGCAAAACCACTTCTGGGATTCAGGCTTTGGTCACGGGGAGATGTGGCTGGAGGTGTCTGACATGGGACAGGATCAGAAGTGTCCAGAATGGGGAGGAACTGGCCTCATTTCACCTGCCCTACTCACAGCCAGGGAAAAATCACTGCTCTCAGCAAGGCATCCCCCATTGTGGGCTGGATTGCCACCTCTAGGACCCCCACAGGCTTGGCTGATCTGTGACTCAAATTCCCCTCTCAAGACTGCCTGATGCAACTCTGCACATGCTGTGGAGCAGGTAATGTTGTAGACGGGACGCCTCCTTACTGTTCTCCGGGTATTGTCCAGCCTGTTCCCACCATGTCTCCCAGGGGCCTGCCCAGACAACTACTACCTAATATGGCACCCTTCACCCTTGGAAGAAAGGCCAGCACCCACTCCCCAGCTGTGATAGCTCACAGCTGCCTCCCCCAGCTTTCACCTCCTCCCAAGCGGTGGCCAGGGGCTGGTGGCAGGTGTGGGGCTACAGGCCCCACCATCTTGCCTCAATCTGGGATGACTGATGGGGTGCCCTAGATCCAGAGTTCTCTATGGAATCACCTGAGGCCGGAGCTTCTCCCCTGACCCAGACCTGCCCTCCTCGCTTCTGACAGGTATCGCTGGACAGCACTCCCACGCTCCACCATGGCTCTCCGCCTTGGCCTGCTTTCGCAGCCCCATTTAAGACCCTGCGTCACATTTCTCCCCACCACTCACAGTTCTCCGCTTACCAGCTCCGATGGCCACAATTCACTAAGAGTCCCATGTTGGGATATAAATGAATGAGAGTGGGACTGTTCACTGCTGCTCTGTATTCAAAGCCTTGGTTCTATTTATCTATTTATGTTTGTAGCACTGGTGATGAAGCCAGGGCTTACACATAGAGCTAAATCCCCAGCCCATTCCTTAATTTTGATTTTGAGACAGTCTCACCAACTTGCCCGGGTTGGACTTGAACTTGAGGTCTTTCTACCTCGGCCTTCCAGAATATTGGAATTACAGACCTATGCCACTGTGCTCAGATTTGGTGTCCAGGGCCTTACATCCTGCCCAACATGTACTCAATAGTCAGCAAATATTTGTAAGATGAGTGATTAGAGTGGAGGGGCTGAGAACCTGTCACCCGAGGTGAGAAGCAGATACCAGGGCTCAGTGAGTGGTAGCAAATGCCTATCTCTAGAGGCTTGCAGACATAGTTGGGTGAGCTCCTGGGCCAGGGAGTCACACAGCAGGCCTTGAGGGTCACAGAGACTAAGTGTGCACACTGATAGCACAGTGAGACACTCAGGTCACAGGCATACTTTCTGTGAGACAGGGTCTCTGTAGACTAGGCTGGCCTTGGACTCACGTCAGTCCTCCTACCTTGGCCTCCCAAGTGCTGAGATTACAGGTGTGCGCCTCCACACCCAGCTTATGTGGTGCTGGGGAATCGGACTCAGGACCGTGCACTCGCATTAGCTAAGCAAGCAGCCCACAGGCATACTTTATGGGACTCTAACTGGCTGTGAGAGAGACAGGAAGTGCTAAGCCCTGAGGCAGTCCCATGCAGCTTCTTCCCAGCCTTGAGCCTGCAGTGAGCAAGGGACAGAGCCTACAAGTGAAGCCGCAGAGCCTCTGTCAGGCACCAGCAAGGTGAAGCCTGAGCTGGCCTGGGGAAAAGGCAGAGAGCAGTCTGAAGTGAGTCCTCAGAGTGAGCTCTTCCCCCGGGGGGCTTCTGTAAACTCCACACTCACCCACCTGAAACTTCCTAGTCATATGCAGCCCATTTGAGAGGGAGGTGGGGAAGGGAAGACAGACTCCGTTCTGCAGATTAGGAGGCTCTCAGGCAGCTGACTCTTGGGAATCCCCCACCACCAGCCAGCCCAAGCTGAACTTCCAACTCCTTCCTCCTAAGCCTGTTGGACATGAGCTGTGGAATGGAGCAGCCATGCACTTAAATCTTCAGGACAGTGAGAAATGTTCACAGGCCAAGTTCAAGTTCACAATGGGCATATCACTCAGTTCTGAAGTCTGCTGCTTAGAAGTTCCATAGCCGGGATTCCAATTTATGAGGCAAGGTCTCAGTCCAGGTTGGTCCTGAACTCACATTGCAGCCAAGGCTGGCCTGGAACTTGAAGCAATCCTGCCTCAGCCTCCCAAGTGCTTGGTTTGCAGGTATGTCCAGACTTATGTACAGTGCTGAGGAATCAAAACCAAGGCTTTGCACTTGTTAGGCAAGTGCTCTACAGTCGCTGTGCTATTACTCCAGCCCCAGGATTCTAAATAGTGTGTGACCAATACACCTCTCCTCTGCTTCCCCACACCAGGCTTCCCTTGTCTCCCTCCTGGATGCAAGCTAGCCTCTAGGCACCCTGTCATCTGGCTTTCAAAGGATGGGCTTATAAGGAAATAAGGAGGCAGGGAAGACACAGGGGCATGGGGCAACATGAATTGGGGAGTACATCTCTGGGGACAGAGCAGCTCTTCATGCTACATCATGTTACCCTGAGCTCAGTTTCCCCAGCCGCAGGGAGAGGATAACACCCATCATTCCTGCCTCACTGCAGGGGCTCCAGGCCCCACATTTTGGCATCAGGACAGGCAGGCAGGGCTGTCTTTCTTCAGGCTGCTGACTGCCCTACACCCAGATCTCAAAGGGCTGTCCCCCAGCCAAACGGCTATCTGCAGACTGGGCTCACCCAGCCTAAATTCTGCTGGCTCAGGGCTTAGGTCACTTTGATTCCATGCGCATCCACCCAGCCTACAAGGGACCAAGCCTGCCTGGAAGGCCCTGCTGCAGTCATCAGCCATCTCAGCCTCTGCACTGTCGCTCCCTGACTCAGCACTCCACTGTGAGGGCTCTATCCATGGCTACACCCATGAAAGTACTCTACAGTGGACCCAGGGGCTGATGCCCACGGCAATGCCCCATGCAGCAAGTAATGGGAAAGAGTGTGGAACGGTAGACCTTAGAGCAGCTGCTGGGGGAAGTGGTGGAATTCACAGGCTGGACGGGCAAGATCCTACCAAGCCTGACCTTAAGGTGAAAAGGAAGTGTAGAAGAGCCTATGAATAGGATGATACACACACGCATGTACATTTACAGGCTGCACGTGTATTTCACTAAAATAGTGCACAGGAAATGTTTAAGGTATCATTTTGTGTGTGTGTGGTACAGGGGCTTGAATCCAGAGCCTTGGCACTGAGCTACATGCCCCGCCCACTTTTTGGTTTTGATTTTGAGACAGGTTCCAAGTTGCCCAAGCTGCGCTCAAACTTCAGATCTTCCTGCTTTAACAGCTCAGACTGCTGGGATCCCAGGTTTGAGCCACCAGGCCTGGTGTGTAGTGACCCTTGGGAAAGAACTAGAACTGCCCCTGGTGTGGTGACTTACTTTGCCTTTTGTATTTTCCTGAGCTGAAGTTTTCTCACTTGTAGGTAACTTTTTCATCTTAAGAAGGTGAAATGGGCAACGGGCCTCGAGTCCCCATGGTGGTGAGCCAGAATGTGGCATGCGCAGCCATAAGCTGGCTGTGCCCGCCTCAGCCCAGCCCTCCCTGAGCCCCCAACTTAACAAGTCCTTCATGTCTCAGCCTCACCGCACCATTTCCCCCTAGTAATCTACTGACACCACGCCGAAGCCCGAAAGATACACTGTAAAGTAGAAAGAGCAAGCAAGGGGACACATGCCTGTAACCCCAGCTGCTCTGGAGGCTGAGGCCTCCACTTGAACCCAGGAGTCTGAGACCTGTCTCAAATAAATAGATGTGTATGTAAAATAAACAATCGATTTGTGTGTAAAGTGGATACAGCTCTGCCACCACTCACTGTAACATCCTCCAGCCTCTCCAGAGGGCCTCCAGCTGCCCACACGTGCACAAGGAACTGCTTCTGGCCCAACAAAGCACCTCACAGGCTCTCCCCTACACGAGGAGCTGCACCTAACAGCGTCTGCATGGAGGCTCAACCACACTGAGCTGAGCCTAAGGCTGCTCTCCAGACTTCACACGAGGTCACTGTCTCCTGGGATTTCCTAGGGTAAAGAACCTAAACCACCAGCTGTGGGACACTGGGCACAATCCTTACATAACCTCTTTCTCATCTTTAGGGCCGCAACAGTGCCTCACACATACTACCCCTCATATTCTGAGTGCGGGGATGACGTCAGCATGGAGTTAGTTACCCTTAGGGACTGTTGTAAAAGTCAGAGACACTGCTACAGGTGCCTGGCATGGTGGCAAAAGGCCTGGCCAGGACATCCTCTCTGGACAAATAGAGGGCAGGTGACCCACGAATATGCCTGGCCCATTAACCAGGAAATCAGTGAGAGATCTACACTGGATATCCTATCCAACTTCCTGTAGTACCATGGGATGCGGGCACCACACGAACAACCCCATAGATCTAAGCACCAATATGGAGCACCTGACGTGAGACCACCGAGGCGGACGGTCTTCACAAGAGGAGTCACACAAGCCCCAAGTTTCACATGAAGAGATCAAAACTCAGGTCATGTCACAAAGCCAGAGCAGACCAAGGCTTACGCTGACGCAGGTCAGGCTCTGGGGAGGCCACTGTGCACGGCAGGGTAGGGTAGGGTGTATGGGTGAGCACGCACGCGTGCGTTTGTGTGTGTGTGAGACACAGCACTGTGTGCCCCTCAAAGAGCCCTTCACACCACCACCATGGGACAGAGAAGTTCTTTATTGCCAGGAAGAGAGCCAGACAGGAAAGCAAGGAAGCCCCAGCGCCACCCAGAACACAGGCTCTTCTAAAGGGGAGGCGGCAAGGGGTGTCCAGGCCTCAGTGTCCTCGGCTCATACAACACCGTGCAGATACAGAGCTAAAAACTTCCTGAATGTCTCTGGGTGGAAATCAACTGGCCCAACAGGTTCCTGGAAAAAACACAACCCATTAGGACCTGGTTACTCGCTTTAACGGCAGCAATTAAAATAAGTTGGTCTCATGTAAGTCTGCAATGCCTAGAAAATCATCATCTTTCCTCTGTGTCACCTCTCAGACAAGAAGGGTCCTGCCAAGCTGGCACTGGGGAGCTACAGCCCAGAGGGGGCTAGAAAGAGCCCCACACCAACAAGCATTCCAGGCACAGGTCAGCCAAACCATGTCCCAACTCCCTAATGCCTCGTAATTCAACTAACAAGATCACATGGCCTGCAGTCCCCTTTAAGTCCGGGGACAGTTATCCCTAACTGATCCCACGTCCACTCATCAGACGCTTGCTCTTGCTGTCTGGCCACGCAGTGCTGGACACCCCATGGTAAAGTGAAAGCATTACCTATCCTCAAAGAGCTTACAGCGAGCTTACAGCAAGGTCTTCAGACAATAACGAGGGCAACAGACGCCATTAAGGAAGCAAGAAAAGGATGCTAAGGAAGTGGGGGGTTGGGGGGGTGACGGCTTGCCAGCTTCCACCCACCGAAGGGCAAGGGGGATGGGCCAGAAAATAAAAGGTAAAGGATGAAGGCTTCTGAGAGCAGCATATGCAGCAGGCAAGGGTGGGGCCGACACCCGAGCTCACGGCAGTGGGACAAGCGGCAGGGGCCTGGGCTGCAGGGGAACGTGGGAGGCAGCTGCAAAACCAGCAGGTCTGGTACGAAGTTCATGCTGTTGGAGGAGGAGGCTGGCAGAAAAAGACCTGAAGACATTAGGGAGTGACACGGAAAGGAGAGGCCAAGGCGGCCGGTAAGACTGTGCAGGGGAGGAAGGACCCCACGCACCGGGACTCATCACAACACTGGTGGGCTGCTGTGGACGACAGTCAAAGGCTCCACAGCAGCACGTGGCAAACCTGTGCTCGAGCCCTGTGTGGGACCGTGCCAGTCACGGATGGGCTGCCCACTGCTCTGCTCTCTCTTGCCCTGGCTTTGCTCTATGTATCTTCAGAGAGCTTGCCACACTCTGGCCTGAACAGCTTGAGATAGCCACTCTGGACTCCATCTACCAGCTTCCGTGCCACACTCTGGCCTGAACAGCTTGAGATAGCCACTCTGGACTCCATCTACCAGCTTCCGTGTTGCAGGAGTAGCTCCACGCCCACAGAGGGGAAGAAATGCCCCTGTCTGTCACGGGGCCTGCCCTGGAGGAACTCAGAGCTCTAGCACAGCAGCAGCATCAGCCGACAAGGGCACTCAGAACTCAGGCTCTAGGGCCTGCTGAGGCGCTGAGAGGGAAACATGGCTAGGGACAGTGACCAGGAAATGTTTCCTACCACAAGAAATATGCTGAATGTGGATACAAGTAGAGAATGGGTAGATGAAGCACAGGAAGGTAGAGGACCAAGGCAGTACCAGTAGCAGTTTCTTCAGAGCCCTGGCACTGTGAGGATCTGGGCACAGCTGGAAGGGGGGACAGAGGGAAGCAGAAGCTGGAGCGAAAGGCAGGCAGTCGCCCTGGGGTGCAACCTCTGAGCCAGACCCTCCTGCCAGAGCACTCAGTTTTGAGGCTCGCCAGGAGGGAGAGGGGGGGAGGGCAGGATCCACGCCCTTAACTGAGCTGCCAGGCTGCAGACGGCCACACTTACCACTACCACCTTCTTTTTGATTACTGGGAGGCACCAGAAGTGCTGATAGAGGAGCTGGTCCGAGTCCACCCAGACCAAGTTCTTGATGCCCTCGCTGGAGGTCAGGTCTGTGGTGTTCAACTGCAACACCAGGAACTGGAAGACACGTCCATCTGTGCCCACGCTTTGCACAACCACTGGCTGCTCCAAGATCTTGTTTTCATTCTGAGAGGAAAAGGGGACAAGTGAACAATCAGAAACTATGGAGCGTGAGAAACAGCAGGGATCAGGTGGTTCCTGTCTGCCCTTTATATCTAATTGCTCCCACTGAGGGCCTTCACCTTGGGTCAAGAGGACAGAAGGAGCTCAGGGCCCTGCCCAGGGCAGGCCTCCCTGACACTGTGGGCCCGTCTAGCCCCAGGAAACCAGGCACTCCAATATGAGCACATTATACTCACAAACCCCACCCTGTGAGGTAACTTACTGGGCAAGCCAAGAAGTGTAGGCAGGAGAGCTGGGAGGGAAGTTAATCTAGCAAACTCAAGGCATAACTGATGGGGACAACCATCGCATCAACTGTCCAAGGTCAACTTAGAGGATTAGTGAACAGACACAATTTATCCCATTCGATAGATGAGAGAACTGAGACCCAGGAAGATAAAGTAACTTTTCTGAAGTCACCAAGACGTGTGTCACCGGAACCCAGCTGCTCCCAAAAGCCTGGCATCCTGAACTATGTGCACCTGCTGCCAGTCATCCTAATTTCATGCTCTGGGCCACTCCAGTGTGAGGCACCAGGATACCATCAGCCTCTGCATCTGCTAATCACCTCTTCTGTGAGCCCACCTGGTAATCATCACAACACCACAAACACATTCTGAAGGCCTCCGGGGGTCAGGTGTCTTGTCAGTTTTTCATAAAGTCATCTTCCACTCTTATGAATCTAAAGGTACATTCCCACTTAACAGATAAGAAAAATGAGATTCAGAGAGATGGTGTAAATTGCTCAGCTAAAACTCGACTATTCTAGCTAAAACCTAGTGTCCTGGTATTTGGGGACGTGACATCTCTTTTGGCTCTCAGCAGTGCCCCTGTTGGATGATAAATCACATGCTCAACCTATCGAGGCTTTGCAGTAGTCCAGTCGGGTACAAACTTTGAACAAAAACCCAACAGGAAGGCCCCATGAAGCAAGGCATCCCCAATTCCAAAATGCCACTGCCCGCCAAGGCCAATCTGACATTAGGAAGGGCTAACAGCTGACCTCAAGTGGGCCACACCAGGGCCTTAGAAATACCTGCTCTTGGCTGCATGAGAAATAAATAAAAAGGAAAGTACCTGTGTTAGCCGAGAATTCTGTATTGACTCTTATCTCCCTCTGCAATCAATAAAACTGCAGGTAGTACATAAATTTCTCAGCAATTTTACCTTTTTACATGGAGGCTCTTGCCTTAATTGCTCAACTTCACACCCCCAGGAACAGTCTGTACCTGGAGGGGTTTGGAGAAAGCCTCCTCTTCTACCCAACTGGGTGGCAATTAGTGGTAGTGCTGCTACCCAGGTCATGTTGGTAACAGCTGGCACAGAAGCTGAGATGAGTCTGAGAGCCTGGGACATGGCCTGGGGCACCTCCTTCCCCAGGCCAGGCTGGGAGGCAGCACATCCTTCCAACTGGAGGGATCATGGGTCCAATCTTTGCTTCCCCTCTCATTACCTGTGGGATCTCAGGCAAGATATGGAACCAGGGCTGGAGGAGTAGCACAGCTGTTAAAGCGCTTGCCTAGCAAGCTCAAGGCCCTCAGTTCAATTTCCCCAGCACCACATAAAGCTGAGCGTGGTGGCACACTTGTATAACCCCAGCACTTGGGAGACTGAGGCAGGAAGATGGCCTTGATTCGAGGCCAGCCTCGGCTCCATAGTGAGTTCAGGACCAGGCTGGACTCAGGAAGTACACTTAGAGAATGGGACTGAAGCGAACTCTCATGTGTGGAAGGTGATACAGTCATGGGGTTAATACACTCATTTCCTGTGCTGCTGAGGTGGGGCCTGGTCAGGCGGGGTGGTCACTGAAAGTGTGACCTGGAAGGGCACAGGCTCAGCCTGGCCTCTGGCCTCTTTCAATCAGCCCTACCCTTCCTCTTGTGACGCTGTGAGACCACTCACCATAGGGCCACTGCTCTCGACAATGAAAGGACCGAAACCTGTGAAATGTGGGCTAAAATAAACCTTTTCTACCTTAAATCATGGGTGTTAGGTATTGTGTCCCAGCAACAAGAAAGTGACTAAGACACCTTCTTAGGACTGCAAGGACAATGACGTGAGGGCTGCTAGCGTCTGCCTGTCTGTGTGTCTCTCTCTGCATTTGTATGTGTGTGCTCGTGATCCTTGAGGGTGAACCCAGGGCCTCATCCATGCTAAGCAGGTGCTCTACCACCGAGTTACACTGTCAGCCTGCTTGCTCATCTCTTAGCTATGTGACCTTCAGCAAGCCGCTTCAGCTCCCTGGGCTGCAGTTTCATCATCATGTGCAAGGTGAAACCTACTCTACCATATTTAGCACAGGGTAAGCTGGGTATGGTGACACACGCCTGTAATCTCAGCACTCAGGAGGCTAGGGCAGGACAGTGGTGAATTTAAGGCCAGCCTGGGTTACATAGAAAGTTCAAGACCAACATGGACTACAGAGGGAGACTCTGTCTTAAAAAAAAAAAAAAATCAGACAGTATTTTTTAACTCAAGCTTGTATCAGCTTCACCCTAGGACAGGACTGGCAGGGTGTGGGGGCATCCTTTAAACACTGCACTTCTATAAGCGCAGGTAAGGCTCTGTTGCTTACTCAGGACGACATTATGAAAAACAACCACATTGAGAATCCTGTCCCATGCCTGGGATGTAGCACAAGAGGGCCCATTCCACTCCTGATCCACATCACTGACCTCACCTTCCCAACCCTGTCCTTGGCAGACAGGAGGGCGGAATCAGGGCCCTGATGTCTTAGACCTGCTTGGGACTCCCAGGGAGCTCTCTCCTTCCTGGAGGTTTGTGTCCGGGGCTGGGTCCCCCCCAACCCCCATTCTTGAGACCGCTCTCTGGGACAACCACTCAGCCTCCACTCTACCTCGTCTAGATTCTTGGGACCTTTGCTCAGGACCAAGGGGTACTTTAGGTTCCCAGGAGCCATCCAGAGCTGCCAGGCAGGTATAGGCTACCAGCACTGCCTCACCCCCTCTGATGGAGCACTGTGCTCCAGCCATACTGCAGAGTGGACAGTGCACTGGGGTACAGACAGCTGAAGGCTTCAGGGTGGGCAAGACTTTGTGCCCAGCCTTTCTCCACCACCCACTGCTGCAGAATAGGAGACAAGCTGCTCTGCTCCTCAATCCAACACCACCTCATGGGCTACCGTACCTGGGAAAAGCCCAGGCAGCAGCCAGCCCATAGAGGCCAATGCATTTCTGCCTCTCCCTCAGATTCTTCCCTTGGGCACAGACTCTCCATCGCTCTCACACCCTGAAGAGTTGCTCCCTGGTTTTCTTCCCATACATACCCCATAGAGAAGCCGGGCCTGTGCCAAGGCACTGCCAAAAGCAAACAGGATCATCTTGGCCCTCAGCTGTTCCGGATAAAAGCGATGTGACCGTATGTTGGCCTTCTCCAGGAAATACAGAGTGTGGGGGTGGGGATAAGGACAGCCCTCCCGGAAGCCTGCAAGATACAGTATGGAGGGGTGGAGAAGACGAGCCAGCTGGCCAGGGTCAGGGTGATGTGCACACTGCCCTGCTCTCCCAGGACAGCGGACCTCGGCCCCTCGGCCACTCCTGCCTGCTGCCTGCTCTCATAAGTAACACTTTTACTGGTGCACAAAATGCTCAGCTAAGTATGTCTCTTGATGGCTGTCACAGATACTGTACATGGCCTGTGAAACCTAAAATGCTTACGGTTTGTCTCTACAGAAATGCTTGCCAATTGTGACAGGTGCCTGTTGCACACTCATTCTAACTGTAGCTCTCCTCTCACTGAAGCACACAAATGAGAGTGATGCCAATGAAATGGGTGACCGATAGTTTGGGTGATCATTCAAGAAAGCAAATCATTTTAACATCTGTAAGAAATGACTTGCCTCATAGCTTACAACCTGTCAAAGTTGAGCACCTGTTCACCCCTGCCATAGCCCCGAGAGACCTGCTCCTCCTCTACATGGCTAGGAGTAAACCTGGGAAGGCCAGTTCTCCCAAACAAGTGACCCAGATCAGTGAATCCACAGGGAAAGGGAAGAGGCTGGGGAGCGAGGGCCCTGAATATCTCCAGGGAGAGCATAAGCTGGGAGGTCAGCACACGAAAACACCTAGCACTTGCTTGGTGCTGCACTCAGGAGCCAGGCAAGGAGTCCAGGCAGTGCCTGCCACTGCTGCTGGGAACAACAGTTCCTGTCGCACGGGCTGCTCCATGGATCCTCAGAGATAATATAAGCAAGATGGCCCAGAGCGACCAATCTCTTACAATATGTGTGACATCTCATAAATTCTTAGTACACTCTTCCCTTCAGAAAAACCTGAACCTCATCTTCGCAAGGCATAAAAATAAAAGGCTTTGCTTCTTACCCGTGTCATCTTTCACGGTGTACACATTAGTTTCCTGAAGATCTATGGTGGGAGATACAGGATACAAGGTCTCGAGGACATGGTTCTCAGTGGCTTCAACTTCCTCTCTGGAGGCAATGGGGGGCAGAGGATCCTTAGCACTCAGTCGGGTGCCACTAGTACCACGGACCTGAAGGAGAACAGACTCTAAAAGGGGGGAAATATGGTTAATCCAACCAGGCTAAAGGTTTTCTCAGCTCAGCAAAGTCTAAATCCTTCATCCCCCATGCTCTTCGGATCTGTTATCACACAACACAGATCTGGGTGATAAGACTTTCATCCTGGGCCCTGGAGAGGGAGATGAACCAGTGCGCTCTCCTTCCTGTATTCCCTGAGGCCAGGCGATCTCTGGGGTCCGGAGCACCCTGTATAGATCTTCCCAAACTCAGCTCTAAGCCATGGATCCAGAAATGACTGAGAGTTGTGCTCAGTTCTCATGGAGCTCATCAGACGGCAAGAGCTGCAGTGAAGACTACAGATTCAGACACAGGTTGGGAAACAGACCTTCCCTGAGAGGCAAGTCTGAGCTCACCCTGGGCAACTTAGTGAGACCCTGTTTCAAAATAAAAAATAAAAAGGGCTGGGGATACAGCTCAACACTTCGAAGTACACTGAAAGGTTTGAAGGGAGGAAGAAGAGGGAAGAAGGGAGGACCAACAGCCCACCAGGCATCTAAAGGATGAATAAAAAGCTTCTTGGCTGGGGCGTCATTCACCATTTTAGACCAATTCAGGGGAGGGGATACACGTATGATCCCGTGTACTGTAGGATATTTAGTAGCAGCCCTGGCTCTACACAGCAAAGTCCTTTGCCACCCCATCCATATCTGCCCCACCCAAGTCATGACAATCAAAAAAATGTCTCCCAGGCAGATGAGGTAGCACAGGTCTATAATCCCAGCACTTGGGCAGCGTGAGGCAGGAGGATCACAAGTTTAAGCTAAACCTTGGTGACTTAGTGAGACCCTGCCTCAAAATCAAAAATGAAAATGAGCTGGGCTTGTGGCTCCATGTGAAGGTCCTGGGTTCCATCCCGAGGACCACAAAGGCTCTCTAGACATTGCCAAATGTCCCGAAGAGGACAAAACTGCCTCTGGTTGAAAACTGCTAGGCAGGAGTATTCCAGACAGAGCAAGGGGAAGAAGGCACTCTCGTTCAGGAAAGTCCAGGTACAGGCACAGAGGGCACGGCACCATGGCCATGAAGAGGGAGCCGGGAGGAGCAATGGAGAGAAGCCCCGGAGGAGAGGCAGAAGCCAGAGAGCCTTAGCTGAGCGAAAAGCACTGCACCAGAGAGCCTCAGGCAAACCAGATTCGTGTGTTATGGGGTGCTGGTGGTCTAAAGAAACTCACATCTGACCCTCAGTGAGTGCGTGGATGGCCCTCAGGGTCTCCACCAAAGACCACGTGCCCCAGCAGGGCTCCCTGAGCATGGCGTCCTGAGGGGCTGTGTGGAGGCAGACGTTCCTCTGAAGGTGCTCATGTTCTGATACGGCAACACAACAGAGTGAAGGCCAAGGCTAGTTTTCTTACAGGTCTAAGAATCAGTTTGGTCACTCGCACTGCCATGTAATTAGCGTGTGGCCCCCATAACTGAGCAAAATAACCCAATGCTGAATCTACAGATGGATAAGCCCTGATCTGTTTGTTAAAACACAATACAGTCAGACCTAAAGATTAGTTTCCTAAAGCACTTCCCGTTTCCTCTCATTGAATCTGCAGGAATATAAATGTGCCTAGACCTCGTCTAACCTTGGGGTTTTAGAGTCTCCCCACAGACCACTCTAGTGTGGTTACTAATTCAATTCCCTCCACATCCCTTCTCCAGTGACAGCTCCAAAGGGGGCAGTTTAATTAGAGGTAATACTTGGTGACGGGCCCACGAGTACTCCTCCATTAATGAGGTTCACTGATTTCCTTAGTGATGCCATTACCTCTACAAGAATGACTTCTTACCAGGAAGTCCATATGCAAAGGGGTAAGCTGGAGAAACCTGGCCAAACAGATGTCCTCAAGTCCCAAATCATTCCACATCTGGTTTCTCTGCGCTAGGATTCACTACCTACAACACTGGTGTCGTCTGACATCCCCGCCTGAAATACTAAGAACTTGGGTTCATTCACACAACCCTTTGCTCAGGTCTACAGTGCGCCATGAGAAGTCAGACGCTGTGGAAAGGAGTACCATCAGGGGCCCCAGCTTAGTGGGACAGAAAAAAGAGCCACTCAGCAATGGCAGCAGAGTATGGTGAGTGCTATAATGACATAAGGAGCACAGGGAGCCTCCAGGGGAGCACCAACCCAGGCTGGACCCCCAAGGGAAGGGGCCGAGCTGAGCCTCACAGATAAGCAGAATTTGGTCCCTGGAGAAAAGCAGAAGAAAGGAACCGGGCAGAATGCACAGCAAGAGTGAAGGCGGGAAGGCGGGGAAGCCAGGCACCAAGAGGCTGCAAGTTGTTAACACAGTTTTGACAGTGGGGAAACAGCACTGTAGCAGACTTGGAGGACTAGTCACAGAGGGCCTTGTGACCAGTAACTGGCATAGGCAATCGGGAGATGGCAAAGGATCTGAAATAAAGGAGACATAAAAGTGAGTTGCGGAGCGGAAAGGTCATTCTAGTAGCTGTGCTGGGCGGGGCCTGGAAGAGTGGGAAGTCTGAATGGGGCAAGAAGCCTGGAGCAACAGAATGCAAGGGGGAGAGGACAGAGACTCATGTACTTTTTTTCCTTAGCTTCAGCATTTAGACACTTCTGAGCGCAATGCGGGCTCTCAATAAATAACAGATGGTTGTTAATGGCTGAATGAACACTCTCAGAAGTGATTTAGGGCTGAAGGAATTGCACAAGGCTTAAAGCACTTGCCCAGCAAGCCAAAGGCCTTGAGTTCAATTTCCCAGCACCACATAAGCTGGGCACAGTAGCACACACCTGTAGCCCCAGCACTTGGGAAGCTGAAGCGGGAGGATTGCTGTTGAGTCCAGGCCAGCCTGGGCTATACAGTGAGGTGAGGACCAGCATGAACTACACAGTGAAACCCTATCTCAGAAAAAAAAAAAACACAAAAGAAAAAGAAAGAAGAAAGAAAGAAAGGAAGAAAAAAAGAAAGAAAGGAAGAAAGAAAGAGATCTAAAATAAAAAAGATGGAGCTACAGTTAATGATGCTGAGGCTGCATCTAAGCCTATATACTGGGTCAGAAAAAAAAAGGAGGGGACCCCCACTCAAGACCCCCTCTCGACCTCTTCTCGAGAACTTTACTGTCCCAATAGACTGCTTCTTGCTTTAAGTCTTCCATGTGAACTCCAACTAATTATTCTCAATCATATGGAGAGTTCCTGAGCCTGGACATCAGGCAACAGCAGTGGTAACATTTTGGGGGCTCATGGTCATGATTTGGAAGACTGTGGGTCAGAATTGAGGCCCTCCAGCTACAGATAATGCTACCCATGTGAGCCATTAACCTGTGGGCCACTGGACCCACTGAAAGGAGAAGGGGACCCCCGACCCCAACAATGCCACTCTCAGCACAAAGCAGCCAGATAGATCAGCACGCCTTCTCCTGTGGAAATAGGGTGGTCTCTTGAGACTGGAGAAATGTGAGATAGAACAGGTTGCGACAGACAGGCAGGACAGTTCTCGGCCACAGTGAAGTCAAGGCCCCAGCCCCTCCAGGAACAATGAAGAGGAGGCTAAGACAGACATCTCGTCCTGCCCATCCCAGTTTTCTCTAGATGACCTAAGGTAATTAGTGGTTTTACACTGTTCTACAACTCCCACCACAGGAGACTCCTTGAAACTACTTGAAAGCTTTATAAAGGACTAAAGTCCTTCATTCCCGGGGATCCTCACTCTAGACCCTCTCAACCTCTCCTCAAGAGCTTTATTTTCTCAATACACTCCTTCCTGCTTATAAAAACAAAAAGTGTAAGTTTTTGGTGGGTGGGGCTGAAGACAGAAAAGATAAACAGATAGACCTAGCGGTCTTAGGGGTATACTGAGTGGTTACAGTACTTGTCCAGGAAATGCGAGACCCCAGGTTTGATCCACCCCCAGCACTATATACTAGCTGGGCATGGTGGCACACATCTATTCTCCCAGCACTGAGGAGGCTGAGGCAGGAGGATTGCTCTGAGTTACATAGTGAGTTCAGGATGAGCCTGGATGAATGAGATCCTGTCTCCAAACAAACCAAACAACCAACCAATCAACGAAAGCTTTCTGATGTGAAGACTACCAACCTCGATTCCAGGCAGCAGATAACGAGTAGTTTTGGGCACAGATCCGTCTGGCCAGAGAAGGATGCTTGAGAATCTGGGATTTACACAGCTGTAACAGACTGTCCATAATGACTGGGCTTGGAGAAAAGAACAAACATTTGGGGACTTAAAGCAACAGCTTGACTTCAAGATCTATCAGTTGGAAATCTTTCCTTCAAAAGAACTTACCAGTAGGTCTCTCTCTTGGGGATGTCCTCAGTGGAGTGCCAGAGTCGTGCATGAGAGATGGCATTTAGAACACGCTCATCCTGGTTCTCTATGTGGTTCTGGGGATCGTCTACGAGGCTCAGCACTTTGTTCGGAAGGCCTTCAATTAACTTGCTCTTGGTAAGCCAGAGAGCCTGTTTCACACCTTCAGGGTAACCAGCACAAAACAACACACAGGGAAGGGGATTCAGAAAGAGGTGCTCATGCCTGCCAAGGAGCAGCAAGGGGAGAAGACGGGATTTACTCTGAGATACCAGGCGAGCAGAACCATGGAAGTGGGAACCGGAATTCAACTCAAGTTCAGGAATGACTATATACTTCAAGATGGCAACAAACTATATCTTGTGGCACTGGCCTGTCATTCCAGTACTTTGGGAAGCTAAGGCAGGTGGATCACAAGTTTGAGCCCCGCCTGGGCAACTTAGACTTTTGCTCAAAATAAAAAATAGCCTGGGGCTGGAGGAATAGCACAGCAATTAAAGCACTTGCCTAGCAAGCTAAGGCCCTGAGTTCAATTCCCCAGCACCACATAAAGCTGGGCATGGAGGCACATACCTGTAATCCCAGCACTCAGGAGGCTGAGGCAGGAGGACTGCTGTGAATTCAAGGCTAGCCTAGGCTACATGGTGAGTTCAGGACCAGCCTGGGATACAAAGTGAGACCCTAACTTTAAAAAAAAAAAAAAAAAAAAAAGGCTAGGAAGATAGCTGAGAGCTGGGTAGCTGGGGATGTTGTTCAGTGTGAAGGGCCTGGGCTCCATCCCCAGAAGTAGTCACCCTGGCCCCCCCCCCAAAAAAAAAAAGATGGTGACTAGTTGATAGAGGTACTGAACACCTGCTTTGGGAAGAATTCAAACGGCAGCTAAGAGAGTTAAGGTAATATGGCTGCATACTGCATACAGACCTGAGCCTGGAGGGCTACACGGATGGGTACCAGCCCTCCATTTAAAAAACATTTTATGAATCTATATTGCAGTCCTGACTAGAAAAGACCAAATTTACCAAACACATCTCATTTTCCAGATGTGAGTCCAGGAATAAACCCATGCTACTTTATCAAGAAAAAGTAGTTTTTAAAAATTAAAATCACCTTCTGATAAGTAACTTAAGCCCAGAGTTCACAACCATTACAGAGATAATTTTTCACATCTCATTTATATTAACCCCAATATTCTATAATGAGCTATTTTCTAAAAAGACTTTGCATGAAGCAGCACTATAAAGCCGACTGCTGTCTCTGACAAAAGAATCAGGTTAAGGATGCTGTTCTATTCATTACGTACAGTGCTCTCTGAGACCTTCTGAACCTCTCCCTGGCCTTAGTACTAAAAGGTCAAGCTTTAGCCAAGCATGCTACTGTGTATCTATATGCCTAGCACTCAAGAGCCTGAAGCAGAGGATTCTGAGTTCAAGCCTAACCTACACTGCAAGACTCTGTTTAAAAAAAAAAAAAAAGGAGGGGAGAGATTAAAGATAAAAAAGAGAAGTGCATAGCTGGAAATGTTTTTCTCTATACCAGGGGTCAGTAATACTTTTTTTCTTTAAAGGGCCAGGGGCTGGAGTAATGGCACAGTGGTTAAAGAGCTTGCCTAGCAAACACAAGGCCCTGGGTTTAGTGCTCCAGCACCATATAAAGCTGGGCGTGGTGGTACACACCCGAAATCCTAGCATTCTGGAGGCTGAGGCAGGAGGACTGCCAAGTTCAGTGTTAGCTTGGGCTACATAGTGAGTTCAAGACCAGCCTGGCCTACAAGGTGAGACACTGCCTCAAAATAAATAAACAAACAAATAAATGGCCAGATAGTAAATGCCTTTGATTTCTGGGCAATAAAGTACCATACAAACTCAGCTCTGCCATTACAGTACAAAAGCAGCCAACAGCAACAACTGACTTGTGCATGTGGCTGTTTTCCAATAAAATTCTATTTACAAAAACAGGAAGTCAGCCCAGTTAGCTAATCGCAGCTGTGAACCATCACTCTACCACCGAGCTAAATCCCCAACTAACTTTTTTTTTTTTTTTTTTGCAATACTGAAGAAGAAACTTTGGGCCTTCATGCCAAACTACATCCCCACCCCATTTCCAATTTTGAGATGGGGTCTCTGTAAGTCACTAGTACTTGGGATTCTCCTGCCTCTGCCTCCTAAAGTGCTAGGTATATAAGCCTGTGACACTGACCCTAGCTCAACTATTTTTAACTTAATCTAGCTATATTATAAAATTTGTTTAAGTTGCCCACAATACCTTTCAGGAAAAAGGGATGGATGTATAAACAAAACAAGACTGAATTTAGACTGAGTCATTAAAGAGTCTGGCTATTGTCAGTGGGATGGGCTACAGCACCAGGTGAAATCTTCCCAGATTCACTGTCCCCAAATCTGGCTTCCTGAAGGGAGAAAAACTCATAGCCCTAGAAACTAAGTTCTGGGTCAAGTAAACACACCAGTCTTCTACCATCACATATAATTTATACTATGCATACATGTTAAAAAGTACCACACACACACACACACACACACACACACACGTATACATGGTAGTACTGGAGATCAAACTTAGGGCCTTGTGCATGCTAGGCAAACATTCTACTATGGAGGTTTCCCTCCCTGGCCAACGCTATATCCTTTTCAGTGACGGGGCCTGCAAGTGACTGCTTCGGTTGGCAGGCTACCCATACTAGCTAGAAAAGCACTACTCTGATCCCAGGACACATCTTCACTGAAAAAACCCTGTCTTGGGATAAAGAGACTTTTGTGGGCGACACCTTAGGCAATCTCTCTTGTGATCAATAAACCTCAAGGGAGCAATGAGGCATTTCACTTTAAGTCTTAAAAGACATCACAACAGAAATACGAATGTTTAGAAATGTAACTTCTGGGTTTGGTGATTCAGCAGAAAGAACGCTGGGCTGGGAGCAAGGTAAACTGACTTATCCTCAAACTGCCACTGTTTCTCAAACTTGAAAATGGATAAAATATTTAAGATTTTTATGAACTGGGCATGGTGGCGTACACCTATAATCCCAGCACTGAGGGAGGCTGATCTCAAGTTCAAGTTCCACCTAGTGAAAAAAAAGAGTAGGAAGAGAACTCACCTAAGTCACAGAGACCCTGTCTCAAACAAAAAGGGTGCCAAGTTTGTGAGATCCTTCCCAACACCCTGAGAGGACATAGTGTTTAGGGCTAGAAAAATCAGCAAAGAAAGAGGAGTGGGCAGCTAAAAAGGCTGGCCAATTAACTTCAGCTGTTTTTGTGACAGTCTTGCCTGTACTTCAGACTAGCTCCAAACTCTCTATGTAGTCCAGGTTAGCCTTGACCTTACGGCAATCCTCCTTCCTTAGCCTCTCAGGTGCTGGTGTTATAGGTATGTGCCCCAGTGCCCACCTTCTGTGGTACTGGGGAATCGAACCCAGGGCCTTGTGCTTGCTAGGCAAGCAGTTTAACTGCTGAACTATTTCCTCAGCCCTAACTTCAGTCTTTTCACACATGGGATTTATTCTTCATTCCCAAATCTACCAAGTCTTTCTTTCCTAACTACTCATGTGAAAATAACTGCTCCCACTTATCTCAACCATTCTGTTCTCAGTGCCTGTCCTGTCCACATCCCAATTTAGTGGGAAGGGAAAACTGAAGGATAAGGCATGGGACTCTCAATAAACAACAAACCCTTGCCACCCTTACCATTCAAGGACTCTAGAAAATAATTCCTGATACAGCTGAAGACTCATGGTTTTGCCTTAATCATTTCCATCTGCTCTTGGAGTGAAAGGAACAGAAGTGAGCAAAGAAGATATTCAGGCCCAGATTCTTTCCTTGAAAATATCTTGGCTCTGACCGATATTCAGGCCCAGATCCTTTCCTTGAAAATATCTTGGCTCTGGCCTTTGATAAAAGACACTAACTAGGAAATCTGAGTTGTATACCTGGCTTCAAAATTAACCCTGTGTGTACTTGTGAAAAGATCACTTTTCTCATATACAGTTAGCAATCCTGTGAAACAAGATGGTAGGCCTGGAGATGCCGCTGTCTTTGTCCACTACAATTTTTTTTTTTTGAGACAGGGTCTTCCTTTATAGTCCAGGCTGGCCTCAAGCTCACAGTAATCCTCCTGCCTCAAGCGCTCTAAGCACTGTACCACTCCTCCACCTCTCCACGGTAATTTTCCTCCATCTATTTCTCAAATGTACAGTTAATCTCCGGGATGGCACAGCTGGCAGTCAATGAAGACTGTTCAGTCAACGACACTCATTTCACAGGACCTGGAGACTCAGTTAAGTCAGCCACTTTGCCCAGTCACCTGAAGGAGCAAGGGCCGGGGCTAGGCCTGGAAACTGGGTCCTTCACATTCAAACTCTCTCTTACTCTCTCACATGGGCACAGCTGCTCACATCCCACTTAATCCCGGCAACCCTGAGAACATGGGGATCACTATGACCCCAATTCGCAGACGAAGAAATCAAGACCCACAGAACTTCAATGCCTCGCCCAAAGACACAGAAAGCGTTGGAGCTACCCAGAGGAACAAGTCCCCTTCGCATTCACGTCCCGGAGCCTCACCCTCGAGCAAATGGCAACGCTGGTGGAAGACGTAGCACGCTTGGTCTTTGTATAGCAGATGCTCGTGGATCGGGGGCGGGCGGTGGAACCTGGGGTGATTCCAACCGCGGTCCCAGGGCGGAAGCACTGGTCGAGCCAGCCCCGGCATGAAGTGCATTTTCCCGAAGTAGGTGATGGGTTCCAGTCCGGGGATTTCGTACACTCTGTCCAGGGGACGAGGCTCGGGTTTCCGCGTAGAACGCACACCCCATTCGTACGCCCCGCGTCTTGGGGTCCCGCAGCCCCCAAGGCCGAGCCGCCCAGAACTAGCTAGTGCCCGCTTTGCGGGCGCCAACGCCAATGCCATGCCAATCAGAACACCTCAATATCGCTACCTGGGAGCCGCCATCTTTCCCTGCGTAGGGCCTGCCGGGAGCAAAAAGAGTTGAACAGCCCAGTTCGTCTTGTGAATGGCAGCTGATATAACCAATAACATTGGGACACCCTGCCTTGTCCCGCCCCTGAAGGCGTTCTCACTTTCTCATAGGTAGGGCCTACTAAACTCCCCGCCTCCCCGAGGGTGGGGAAAACGCGAGGATCTTCACTTCAGGGGAGCGTTGTGGGAGCGTAGGTGAGTGGTCCCGGTAGGGCTAGAACCTCAGTCCTTAATTTAGAGCGTGCTCAGCTGCTTAAAATCAGTCAGAGCCTGAGCAAGGCTCTAGTGCCCCTCGGTGTAACAGTAGGGGTAGACACGAAAGCCTAGGGGAAGGCGCCCAGCGCTTAGTAGTTGCTTGGGAAAAGTTTTCTCCCCACCCCCGCCCCGACCGCTCTTGCTCGGCACTGCCGTCCTTGTCCCCAGCGACAAAAGCGGGCGATTTTCCTCTTTGTTGGGGGTTTTGTGTTCTCTCTCTCTCTCTCTCTCTCTCTCTCTCTCTCTCTCTCTCTCTCTCTCTCTCTCTCTCCCTCTCTCTCCCTCTCTCTTTCTTTCTCTCTCTCTCCCCTCCCCGGAAGTTGAGCTCAAGACCTTCACACTGAGTTTCCAGCCCATCTTTTAGTTTTGAGACAGGTTCTGGCTACTAGGCCGGTGCGAGTTGGGATCATCTTGCCTCAGTCTCCCTGAGGGCTGGGCCTGCAGGCCGGGCACATGAGCTGTAGACCTAACAGTTCAGGGAAAGACAGACGAGGGCAAACACGAAGACATGTTTTTCTCTATAGAGTTAACGCTGCTGTACGACGTTTTTCATTTTGATTTTAATAATTCACCAGTGAGCGCAGAGTTTTTTGTCTCTCCATTGCTGTGCCCCTGCACGACGTAAATGTGTTTACTGAGTGAATAAGTAATAGAGTGCTTGGGGGAGGTTCAGGAAGGCCCCTGAGGGAAGGTGGCAGTTGGGCCAGGGAGAGTGGGGAGAGGCATCCAGGAAGAGACCACATCTGTCAAGCTTGCACTTGAAGGAGGCACCTCTTGGACTGAAAAGGTGGAGCTGAACAGAAGCGTGAATCATATCTTTAATTTTCATGACAGATGCGGCTAACCTCTCTACGACTTTCTAAAATAGTAGAAATTAGATGGGCCCGGGTGTCACAGGCCTGTAATCCCAACACTCTGGGCAGCTGAGGCAGGAGGATCACAAGTTTTAGCCCATTCTGGGCAATTTAACGACTTAGCAAGACCTTCTCTTGAAATCAAAACTAAAAATGGGCTCGGTATGTAATTCAGTGTGAGCCTTGGGCTTGATCCTCACTGCCATGAATAAGTAAATAACAAAATCAGGAGGCTGAGACAGGAGGATTGCTATGAGTCCAAGGCCATTCTGGGCCCCACAGTGAGTTCAGGACCAGCCTGGGCTATTTCTCAAAAAAATAAATAAAATGAAAATATAAAACACATTATTAAAATGTGGAGAAAAACTGGGCATGGTGGCACAAGCCTATAATCTCAGACTCGGGAGGCTAAGGCAGGATTGCCATGAGTTCAAGCCGATCTTGGACTTCTGATTGAGATCCTGTCTCAAAAGGGGCTGGAGGAATAGTTGAGTAGCTAAAACACTTGCCTAGCAAGCCCAAGGCCTGGGTTCAGTTCCCCAGCACACATAAACTGGGTGTCATGGTACACACCTATAATCCTAGCACTTGGAAGGATGAGGCAGAAGGATTGCCATGAGTTCTAGGCCAGCCTGAGCCACATAGTCAGCTCAGGACTGGCCTGGACTACGGAGTAAGACCCTGCCTCAAAAAAAAAAAAAAAAAAAAAAAAGCCAGGTGTGGTGGCAAATGCCTATAATTCCAGAATTGAGGAAGTTGAGGCAGGAGGAAGACTGAGTCCAAGGTCATCCTGGGCTGCTAGTGAGTTCAGGACCAGGCTGGGCTAGCGAGCAAGACCCTGTCTCAAAAGAAAAAAAAAAAAAAAAGCAGTGGAGGAGGTGAATTTAAGGTAGAGATTGATAACTAATCCTTACACTGTATATACAATTTTGCAGTTAACAGAGCTCTTTCATTTACCTCATGTTCGTCCCTTGATGTGCAGAGGGTAAGAGATGAGCATAGTGGTTGGGGCCATAGCTCAGTGACTACAGCCTTATTGAGGAAACAGTATGTCCCAGGTTCAATCCCTCCACACCATATAACCTGGCCATGGTGGCACATCCCTGTAATCCCAGCACTTGGGAGGCTGAGGCAGGAGGACTACTATTTGCTTGAGCCTAGCCTGGACTACAGAGCAAGACCCTGCCTAAAAAAAGAGAGAGAGAGAGAGAGAGAGAGAAATAGATGGGCATAAAGAGGGAACCAGATCTCATTCATTCATAATACATACCTGATACATAGCACATGATAAAAGTTTGTTGGATTGGCTAGATGGAACCCCATATTGGATTGATAGGCTGGAGAGATTGAGTAAATTTGAGCCAACAGGAACCACACCTGGATTAGGATTGGGAACCACGCCTAGATTAGGCAATTGAGACTCACCCTAGATCAGAGTGATTTATGGGCCAGAGAATGAGGGAAGCTCACCTACCCGCTTGTGGGAGGCCCAGTTTAGAACTCTGACTGTATAAAAGGAGAAAAGAAGAGACATTGTTAACAGCTTCTTCCTCTAAGAAAGCTCTCTTCTTCGCGGTTGTCTATGGTGGCTGAAGGCCGGTCCTGGATTGCTGTGCTTCGCAGATCTTCATACCGATTCACTCCAGTCTCTACTTGCGCCTGCCTGCCTGTCACCTGTCGTCAGTCTCCAGTCTTTGCCATTGTTTTTTGAACTAGATCCACAACAGACTCTCAGCACTGTCCTGCAGTCCTGGACAGTTGTTCTCCTTCACGCTGAGCAGCCTTCGGACATTCCAGTTCTTAAACCAACAGACCGCCCTCGTGGACTTTGTCAGATTTGTAAGCCTTCCACATAGATCCTTTTTGTTATAATTTCTGTAAATTCTGCCTTTTGACAGAACCCAAACTAATGCATAAGCTGTGTAAGTTGGGGCCATTCTCTGTTTACCTCCCTTGCCTCAAAGCCCCCATCACTGTGCCTGGCTCTCTGACTGCTTAGAAGTTTATTTATTTAGTTAGTTAATTAGTTAGTTAGTTTTGTTTTATAACACTAGGGATCAAGTCTAGGGCTTCTCACATGCTAGGCAAGCGCTCTACCATTGAGCTATACCCCCAGCTCTCCAGATCATATTTGTAAAGTGAATGAACAGTCACCAGTCACTGAAATCTTTCCATATACCAGGTTGGGCTTGTTGGGAAAATATGGAATGAATGAGACACTATTCTTGACCTTATAAAGGTCTGACCTGCACAGCCTTCCTGGAATTATAGAGTTCATATGTAGTAGGACCAGGTTTTTTGGAGCCTAACTCTTTACTACAAAAAGACCCATTTTACACAGATTCATGTCCTGCCCTTCTAAAAACAGTCTAGCCATGTGCAGTGGCATATACCTGTGATATAGTATTCTGGGAGGCTGAGGCAGGAAGATTGCAAGTTTGAGTCCAGCTTGGGCAACTCAGTCTGTTTCAAAATACATATATTTTAAAAAGGGAGGGGGCTGGAGGTGTAGCTTAGTGCTAAGACTCTGGCTCAATCTCCAGTACCACAAAATAAATTAAAAACAGTGTTAATAAGTGATAAGAGGTTATCAGAACAGCAGACAGCAGATTCCGTGGTTGACCCATCCCTGTCCCCAGTGAAGGCCTTGCAGAGAATGTGGGCAATACAGGAGATCAGAGCATAACCACCATGTTTTCCCTATCTCAGGCCGGCAAGGGCGGAGGGCCTGAGGCTGCAACCTTATAGAACCTGGCCTGCCCTAGGAAGAGCACCTGATGGTCCTTCCCAAGCTGCCCAAACCCTCCCATGATGGGCGAGAGGGAGGACGATGACACTGAGGCGGCCTGGCTGCAGCTGCGACCTGTGGAACCCTTGCCCTCCCAGTGCTGTGGCAGTGGCTGCTCGCCCTGTGTGTTTGACCTCTATCACCGAGACCTGGCAAAGTGGGAGGCAGCCCGAGCCAGCAATGACAGGAACCTGCTGAATGAGAAGCCACCACAGGTAAGGGAGCACCTCTAGCCCAGAGGGCCAGGTGGCAGAGGCTACTAGGCCTCACCCCTGCCCAGTACAGCTGCCTTGGACAGCAGAGAGAAAAGAGTATGCATAGTGGGCCCAGGCAAGCCCAGGGCCAAAGTCCAGAGCTGGAGCAAACTTCTTAGCAGTTATATGGTTTTAGGCAAAATGCCTTAACCTCCTTGAGCCTTAATTTTCTTCATCTGTAAAATAGGGCTAAACGTTTGTAATGTATGGCACAGAGCCTGGCATTTATTTCATTTAATGAACTCTTTTGCATACTTGTTAGATACCAGGCCCTGTGAGCTGTTGAGGACTTCAGACTGACAAGACACAATCCTTTTCCTCACGGAGCAAACTCGCAAACAGTTCATGTTAGTTAGGGATGAGTCTTCTTTCTCTCTGGCCTTTATTGACTTTTTCTTCCTCTTCTGAATGCCCAAGGAACTTCACAGTAAGAAATGTGAATTTAGCCGTTTGTTGTTGTCCTAGAGAGGTTATTAAAACACTCTTTTTTTTTCTTTTTTTTGAAACAGGGTCTTGCTCTGTAGCCCAGGCTGGTTCTGAACTCATTGGTATAGTCCAGGCTGGCCTTGGACTCAGGACAATCCTCCTGCCTCAGCCTCCCGAGTGCTGGGATTACAGGCATGTGCCACCACGTGTGGCTTATGCGGTACTGGGGAATCAAACTCGAGTACTTAGCGCTTGCTAGGCAAGCACTTTAAACACTGAGCCATTCATCCAACCCCTAAACCTTAGTTTTCTCATCTGAATAATGGGGATGTTAATATTTACTTTGTAAGTTATTAGGAGGAGTCCATGGGAAAAACATGGCATGTAATAGGTGTTCAGTGTGTAGCAGCTGTCATCTCCTATGAAATAAAAAATTAAGTGATGTTACAGGATTTTGTCTTACCAAAAAAAGCATGTTTAAGCTGATAATTTTATTTTTTAACTTTCAATGAACTAGTGTATAAAAAGCATTTCCATTTCCATAGCAATTTACATTTTATTTGTTTATTATTTTTTATGGCTCTGAGGATTGAACCCAGGGCTTTCACACTGGGCTATATCCCAGCCCCTTTTATTTGCTAATTTTTATTTTGAGACAGGCTCTTTTTCCCCCATTTTATTAATATGTATATATGCAGTACACGTTTCCACCGAAGAGACAGGCTCTTGCTGAGCTGCTCAGTCGTCCAGCCTGAGCTCCAACTTGCAGTTCTCTTACCTCAGCCTCTAGAGTGCTGGAAATACAGGCCTGCACCACCAACCCTGGCTATATTTTATAAAATGCTTTGACCTGTTATCTCATCTGACCCCTATAGTAACTCCACACAGTGATCAGGGATGAGCGCCCTTTTTTAATAGATGAGGAAACTGAAACCGAGAGGATCAGGTGACTAGTGTGTGGCTGCACAGATGAGCAGCTCCTGAGCTGGGGCTTCCCTAGTGTTCCACCTCCTCAGCAGCTGTGACAGAGTGCTAGGGTACTGTGACACCTGGTGAAGAGGGCACGTGGGACTGTGCAGTGTGTGTGGTGTGGAAGGTGGCGCAGTGGAGAAAAAGCCTTGGGCAGTGCCTGAGAGGCTCTATCAGTGTTAGCACTACCACAAGTAACTGGGGTTCTAGAATTGTACTCTACCCTGTATGGACAAGGGAGAGTCCCAGGCCAGGTGAATCAGATGTATTTTCCAGGTGGGAGCTCTGAATATGGCACACAGAGAAGGCTTCTTGGAAGAGGTGTGTGGAAGGGTGGACAGTAAGGACACTGTGAAGACTCAGGAATTTGAGTCCCTGCTCTACTGTCACTGTGGACAAGTCAGCCACTGCCAGTCAGCCCTTAGTTTCCTCATACATGGGATATTGGATTAGATGATCTTGAAGTTCTTATTTCTCAACTCTGCGAATCTGGAGTTTAGCAGGATGAGCAGGCCTTTCCTACATTAGAGGCGAGTGTTGAAGATACAGCGTTCAGCTTGAGCAGTGATGACCCAGAAGTGGAGGTGGCAGGTCCTCTTGGATGGTGAGAGAAAAGCCGGGCATCTGGGCATGGGAGACAGAATGAGGCTTGGGCTCACCTGTGGACCCTGACTATGGGCTAAACCTGTACTTGATTTGAGGCAGAGGCAAGCCACTTAAGGCTTTGGAGCAGGGTAAGCCTAGGCTACAGTGCTCTGGCATTCTGGGATCAGAGAAGGTATGGTGGGTTGCTCTTTATCACGTAGAAAACTTACTAGCAAGACAGCTCTCGTGAGGAGATGGGAAGGATGCTCATGTGTCTCCGGAGCCAAACCTGTAGCTGTCGGGTCTTCTCCCTTTTCAGATTTGCCCCTCCACACTGAGTCCAGAGACCTTCCTGGCCTTCCGCATCAGTGCTGTGGACAGAGTCACCAAAGACACCTACTGCGTCCGCTTTGCACTACCTGGGAACAGCCAGCTCGGCCTGCAGCCTGGGCAGCACCTCATCCTACGGTACACTCAAGTAGTAGAGGGACCAGAGCGTTGCTGCCCGCCTTGCCATCTGTTGGCAGGGCAGCCCACACCGACTTGTCTGACTTCCCTTCAGCCTCCGTGTGTCGCCTTCGCAGAGTCATAGTAATGCCTGACTCCAAGGGTCTGTGGGGTAGAACTAGATAATGCATTTATTTGCATGATGAATAATAATAAGATGAGCACTGTGGTGGCATTTACCATCAGGGCACAGTTCTGTGCACTTTTATGCTTGAACTTAGGTGACCCTCACAAAGGCTTATGTGATAGGAGGCATTGTTGTCCCTCAGAGAAAACTGAAGTCAGAGGGGTTCAGGAACTTGCCCAGGGTCACACGGTGAGGAAATGTCAGAACCAGGATTTGAAGGCAAGAAGTCTGGCTCTAGAGCCTGGGGTTTTAGCCTAATCTGATTAGCAGTAGCTGATAGAAAGGACACTGGGAATCAAGAACTTGCTCAACATCACATAGTTGATAAGTCCTGGAGCCAAGATCCAAGCCCAGACAGTGGTCCTTGGATTGCACTCAACCACGCCTCTGTGGTTCCTCCCAGACTGCTCTGCCCCCACCCTCATCACCAGCCCCCTTTCCAGGGACAAGAGACCTTGGGGTGTCCAGGTAGCGGCATCAGTCTGGGGTCTGGGGCTTAGCAGACAGGTCTGGGCTGCAGCTGTGGGTTTGTGAGTCATCACACCTGGGTGGCATTTTGAAGCATATGTGTGCAAAAAGAGAAAAGGGCATAAATCTGAACCCTGAAAACCCTGGGCTGTATGGGCTTGGCAAGGGAAGGAGGTGCCGGCAGAGGCAGAGAGGGACGACAGAAGACAAGAGCGAACCATCAGAGGGTTTATTGCCTGGCTGTGTACCCTGTCCCTCAATACCTGTGTCCAGCTCAGGCCCGAAGTCCTTGATGTTTACTGTTCCAGGGGGCAGGAGGAGCCACAGGGCAGTCATCGCCCCACGGAACCCTCCATCCATAACCCAGGGATGCCCAGAGCCCCTTTCTCTAGCGTATCTCCTCTCCATCCTCTCTAGTGACCTAGCTGCTAACAGCACCTGACCATTTTCCTCCCTGCTCTGCCACCTCTGGTGCACCACACTGCCGCCCTGCTCCTGCTGAGACACTCGAATCCCAGGCCCAGCCTGCTTTCCCACCGGGGTCTTCTTCCCTCCCTCACCATCCACTCTCAGCTCTAACTTGCCCACATTGTCCCACCTCTTAGCCCTTCTCAAGGCTGCTCCCTCTTGCTAGAATTCCTTCCCTGCCTGTCCTCACTTTGGCGTGCTTGTCCTTCCCTGCTCGGCTCCAGGAGGTGCCTGAGCTTCTGCAGGGAAAGCTGGTTGGTCGGCCCCTCTGAAACCCACCAGTGTTACCGCCAGTGAAGCCAGCGTCCATGCCCTTCCATCTCAACCACGTCGTATGTTCTGTTCCTTGTTTCCTCCTTTACTTCATAAGGATGGGTTAGGTATTCCCATGCATGGGCCAGAGACCTTTTTAATCTTTGTGTACCAGAGAGAAAAGAATGCTTGATATATAGTAGGAGTTGAGGGAGGAGCGCGTGAGTGCTCCTAGGAGGAGCGGCAGTGAGGAGTCCAGCTGTGGAGTGCGAGCTGTGGTCAAATTCTAACTGGCCAGGTGACTTTCCTCACAGTATTGATTGCATTTGGGCATTTAATATGCTTAGTGCATGATGGGCATTGACCATAACATGGCTATTGTTACTCATAGCTGTCCTGACCCTGCTGTTACTGGCTAATAGAGATTTCCTGAAGAGGATGGGCTTCAGAGGAGGGCTCCTTTGAGGACCCTTCCAGGTTTGATACTCCTGGCACATGATAATAGGTATTTCATAAAAATTAGCAGTTGGTTTTACATTTATCACTCTATGGTTAAAAAAGAGTCAGGAGGATCCCATAACCTCTTCCCATGTCAGTGCCCTTTTTATTTGCTTGTTTATTTTGGGTTCTAGAGATTGAACACTGGGCCTTTGCACTGAGCTACATCCCCAGTTCAGTGTTTCGCCTTTTCATTTGAAGGCAGGGTTTCACCAAGTTGCTGAATTGCCCAGGCTAGGCTTGAATTGATGATCTTCCTGTCCCAGCCTTCCAGAGGGTTAGATTACAGGCCCGTGTGCCAGCACCCTTTTAATTGTTTCTGTTTTTGTTTTGCAGTGCTGAGGACTAAACCCAGGCCTCACACATGCCACACAATCTCTGCCACTGAGCAGCCTCCTCAGTCCTGTCCACATACTTTTTAAAACATTCTTCCACCTCCACTTCCCGTGGAGCCACATACTCAGGACATAGATGGGGGTGCTCTTGAGGGATTAACATGGCAGTGAGCCTAGGGCTGTTTTCTCAGCTGTATCTGGCCAGCCCCTCAGTAAGGTCCTCTGATGTCCACTGGAGATTTAGAGATGCCTAATAAAGGTTTGTTGAATGACTTGCTGAGCACTACCTATGTTTCTCTTCCCCAGAGGAATAGTCGATGACTTAGAAATTCAGAGAGCCTATACACCCATCAGCCCTTTCAATGCCGAAGGATACTTTGAAGTTCTAATTAAGGTAAGTTGACACTTGTGGAAAATGCTAGAAGATGCAGTGGACTGGGACCTCCTTTTCTTGAGAAGAGGCTGACATGGGTCCAGGGGACAGGGTCTGGGGAGGAGGACTGCTACCAACACAGATTCTAGAGGAGATGGCTTCTTCTCTTCATTTTTGCCACTGGAGAGTAAGCCTTCACCTCCCGATCTCCCCTATAAGACATGTGTCATTGTTCTGGCTTTATTGATAAGCAAGCTGAGCCCTTGGAGGACCCCAGGTCCCCAGCTAGTAGGAGGTGTTGCAGTTGGCAGAGCTCGAGCCTGAGTGTTTATTCCCTCCCACGTAAGCCTGGATGGGATCCCTTCTGCACGCTGATGTTTGTCTGGAAGATCCTGCAAATCCTCTCCAAATGGCCCGCTTCCCTGCGCTGCTTGTCCGGGTGTGTTTCTGCGGAGAGGATAAGCCTGGGGACAGTGCTGGGGGCAGCTGGATCCCTCCCAGCTGCGAGTCTGATTGCCGGAAAGCCTCTTTAGAGAGGCACATCATTATCCTTAAGCCGCTGGCTAGGAAGAGCCGGAAATATCTTTGCAAATTGGGAAGGTAGTTGGGTTTGTGGATTTACTTTCCCAGGTAGCAAGGGGAGAGGGCTACTACTTCTTCAGCACCTGCTGGCCCCCAGGTTCTGCTGCTTCTTGTTGTTCTAATGTTCTTTCATTTCAACCTGATAACCACAGGTAGATCACATTTTCCCCATTTTGTAGATGAGGAAACTGAAACCCAAAGGCCCCTCTGGCAATACAGTCCCTAGTGGAAGGATGAAAGTGGAGGGTCAGTCCCATTTTACAAGTGTGTGTTGGACATTAGCTCTGTGTGCTACTGGAGACACAGAGGAACCCATCCCTTCTCTTTGGTGCTGTGTCATAAGGTGTCTGAGAGCATAGCTGGGATTGTGGCTCCCCTGTTCTCAGGCCAGAAACCACCAAGACAACGGTTTCTAGGAAGGAAGGAACATAGCTGTACCCTCACTGAGTAGAGTGCTTGCCTAACTTAACTTGCAAAAGACAGTGCCCAAAATCCCCTGCTTCCCAGACCTTTTCCAGGTGAGCCTAGGGCTGCTCTTGCTTTTGCAGCTGGTGCCTACGAAAGTCAGGTAGCTCTAGAGGTGGTAGGTGTGTAAAAGCAGCGCTGGAGACCAGATCCAGCCTTCCCTCAAGCCTGGGACAGTCTCACTCCAGACACCCGTTCAGTCCTGCTTCCAGGGCTCCCTCTTGAGCCCCACCCACAATGGCCACCTGCTCCTCCCAAAACAAGTCCTGGCCTGTCCTGCCTCTGACCCCCACTCCTGGTACTCAGAGTCCTCTCTGTGCATCCTGTTCCCATCCCCAGGGAATTCCATCATCTTGCCCATCCTTCAAGGCCAGGCTGAGATCTTCCTTATCCAGGATGCTGCCTTTCAGCTCCCTCCATGGGTGTGACAGCAGCCTCCTCAGCGCTCTCCCAGCACTTTCTTCAGCTTGTGGTATTACGTAGTCTCTCCCTGTGTGTGCCTGAGGCACAGGTGCCTCTTAGATTGTGTGATCTTTGGGAACAGGGCCACAGTTGATTGTTGGCTCATTCATTCATTCAGATATTATGAAGTTCTTTCCTGGGTGCAGGTTGGCTGTCTTCATGAAGCTGAAGGTGGTCCAGCTATCTCCCTTGCAGCCCCAGCATGGGACCTGGCATGGAGTGGTGGAGTGGGTAGGCACTCAGGCATTATCGTCGGCCTGTTCCCAAGAGAGAATCCCTTCCATATTCTTCTTCTTCTTCTTCTTCTTCTTCTTCTTCTTCTTCCTCTTCTTCCTCTTCTTCTTCCTCTTCTCCTTCTCCTTTTTCTCCTCCTTCTCCTTCTTCTCCTTTTTCTTTTCTTCTTCTTCTCCTCCTCCTCTTCCTCCTCCTCCTCCTTCTTCTTCTTTTTGAGACAAGGTCTCAGGACAATGCCCCTGCCTCAGCCTCCCAAGTGCTAGGGTTATAGGCATGCACCACAACGTCCAGCTTTTCTTTATTTTTCAGTGGAATATGGTGTAGGATAATGCAGACATTGCCCACAGGGGACCTCCAATTTGAATCCAGCACACAAGTGTATTTGGTTTTGGTCTGCAGTGTTTTAAATTGTTGAATGAATTGTTGACATTTCCAAATCCGTATTTTTTTGTTTGTTTGTTTGTTCTTTGAGACAGAATCTTGCTCTGTCGTCCAGGCTGGTAACTAGGTAGACCAAGCTGGCCTCAAATTCATAGCAATCCACCTGCCTCCGTTTCTCAAGTGCCAGGATTACAGGTGTGCACCATTTCACTCAGCCCTTGTGTGGTGCTGGGGGATCAAGCCTGGGGGTTTCACATTTCCTAGGCAAGTGTTCTAATCACTGAGCTATGCCCCTAACCCTAAATCCATGTTTTTAAGACTAAAACTATGAATTTTCTGTCCCTCTAGGTAAATCAGAAAGAAAATCTGGCAGCATCAGCCCCATAAACTATGATCTGGAACATGCAAAGTGGCTTCTCTGTTAGAAGAATGCTGTCTCACGTGTTTCTCAGTCCCCTCTCCATGCTGCCTCCCTGACATCAGCCATATCATCTGGTTCTTCCTTTGTCTGCATTGTGTGCACAGTCCCTGCAGGCATTTGGGTTTGAGAACTCTGGCAAAGCCTGTTGGGCCTGTCGTTTGCGTCCCATCTACCTTGTGTATAAGCGGCTAGCCTCCCTGAAAGCCAGAGATGGCGGTACAGACTTGCAAGATGCAGGAGGGGAACCCATGAGATCCCACGTGAAGCCTGTAGCACACAGGAGCAGGTCCTCATGGACGGCTCGGGTGGCTTGTGTTGACAGCACACGCCTGTCCTTCTGAGCCCCCTGTGTTTGCTTCCAGTGCTACCAGACTGGACTGATGTCCCAGTATGTTGAATCCTGGCAAGCAGGAGACACAGCTTTCTGGCGAGGGCCTTTTGGAGGCTTCTTCTATAAACCAAATGAGGTCAGTGCCAGCCCCCTACATCCCCAGGAGATTCCCTAGCTTAGGGATGTGATCGTGTGTTGTGTTTCAGGCCAGAGTCCTCCTGGGCCAGTCTTCTGGAGCTTACACCGAAGCCCAGGAGGATCCTTGGAAGGGGATGGAATAGACACCGCTTAGCAAAACTGCCTGTCATGCTCCAGGGCTCCATGGCTTCCCTTTGCTAGAAAACAAGACTCGTGTCCTTGGTGTTTAGAACCCAATACCATGTGACTGGCACATACTGTGCCAGTTACACAATTTGCTCATGACTGGCTCACGGCTGCCTGCTTAGAAGCTCACTGCTTACCCACTCAGAGGGCTCCTGCCCTCATTGTCACGATGTGTTTAAATCTTTCCAGTGCCTTTCCCAGAAAAAAAAATTTTTTTTCTTTTTCTTGTTTGTTGGTGCATATGTGGAAAGCAGTTTGGCAGTATGTACCAAGGGTCTTCAGAAACCGTAAGTTCTGTGACCTAGTAGTTCACTTCTAGAAATCTGTTATGGAAAGAATCCAAGGTGCCAACTCTTGCACATCGTGGTATCTGTATTTATAACAGCAAAGAATTGGCGATGACTGAAAATTTAACAATAGAGGAACAATTAAGTACACAGGGTTGCAGGTACTTAATAGAATATTATCTTGGTTTTTAAAATTGTGCTACAAATCACATTACGTGCTTAGGCTTTACAGTCAAGTGACAGACACTACATACAAAACCAAATCTACAACAGGTTGTAAAACTAACTTACAATGCACCAAAAATGTGAAAGGAAAATGCAATGAAATATTAGCAGCTGTTAGTGGTGGAATTGTGGGTGAATTTTATTTTCTTCATTATACTTTCCAAATTACTTGCAACAAACACCTATTACCTTTATAATTAGGAAAGCCAAGTGGAGGGAAAACAAATGGAGAAGAACAAGTCATGTCTGCCTTTCCTTTCTTTCTGTTTAATTTAAAAAATAGCTTCTGCTGGTTCTTTTTCTTGTTATGGATGCAGTACATGTTCATTACCAAAGAGAAAAAATCAGCAGATATAGAGGGACAAAAGACAGAAACAAACAAACAAAAAAAAATCTTCAGGCCATCGCCCCAGACATACCCATCTTACTACCTTGGTGTATGTTCTGCCAGATCCTTTGGTGGGCGTGAGTACGTATCCAAACACATGCATACCTGCACACACAATAGCACTGCATAGGCTGGAGGTATGGCTTAGTGGTAGAACACTTGCCTAGATTCTGGCACGCCCTGTGTGGTTCTGTCCCCAGCACCACAAAAATAATAATACTATCAAACATCTGTGTGCCCTCCACCACCACCACCTGCAGCTTAGCATGGCCCGTGTGGTGGCCCAGCTTCTTGGGAGCTCTCTGCTTCTCTGACTGCAGCTTACATGCCCTGTGGTGCGCATGTGCTCATGCTCTTCCACAGAGCTCTCCCAGTGCTCACTGTTCGGCCCTGAATTTTACCTCAGTGTCCCCCATGTCTCCAGACTTTTGAGGACAGGGCATAGGAGTTGTCCCTGTTCCTCCTGGCCTGGAGCAGAGTCCAGGTGAATGTTACCTTGGCTGCCTTCCTGACAGCAAGTCGCCAATGCCTCATGCCTGTCCTTTGCATCACGGACACTCCGGCCCCTGATTTCTCATCTGTTGATATGTGAAGCCCAGAGGTGAAGGAAAAAAGATGGGGTTCCATACATTTTGACTGGCCACCGAGGCTTCAGGTAGGGCTGGCCTGTTCAAGGAAGACAGTCAGGGTGTTCCTGCCCTTCACAGGCCCGGCTTTGTCACTCTTGTTGTCCCCATTTTAGATGCATGTTCTGTTGACTCTGGGACTCAGCACCCAGGCATCTCTCTGGGTGTTCCTACAACAAGTGCCACCACGGCCCAGGGCTGGTATCTGGAGACCCCAGATAGATCACATGGGGACCCTGTCCTGCAAAGCTCACAGTCTGATGAAGGAGATGAGCCTGTGAACAGAGAACAGCAATGTGCCGTGCTGTTCCAGGAGAGGTGCAGAAAGCCCAGCTCCTGTCTCTGGATCACAGAAGATGGCCTGAGTGAGGATGAAAGGAAGGAAGGAAGGCAGGGGCAGGCAGGAGACCTGGATGCGGGAGGGAGGACTGACGCAGGACAGCGCCAGTGGCCTAGCAACAGTCAACAGGAAGGATCTCAGCCTATCTAGGGGAAGGAACCTAATTGGATTAAACCTAAAGTCAACATCAAACACTTCATCTCCTTTCGGTTAATCCTGACAACAGTTCTCAGATGGGTACTATTAGGGCAAGTGTTAACAGTATTTCTTCTCTTTTTCCCAGCCCATTTTTTATTTTTGATTTTGAGGCAGGATCTCATCAAGTTTCTGAATCTCAGGATGGGCTCAGACTTGTGATCCTTCTACCTCAGACTTCCAGAGTGCTGGGATTATAAGCCTGTTCCACTGGATCTGGCTTTTTTTTATTATTATTATTCTTAACAGTGAAGAAAATGAGGTTCAGATTGGTGAAAGAACTTACTCAAATTATGTGGCTAGGGATTTATACACAAAGACCTAATTCCAGAATAAGTGAAGTCAGTGTCTTTTTACATAGGTCAGGCAGCCTTTTGGGCACTGACTTTAAAAAGTCTCTTTAAGAATGTCTTCATTAAGAGCCCCCTCCTTTACCCATTACACAGGGACAGAAAATGGGTTCAAAGAGGGAGAATTAATAGTGCTACACCTTATGGGCAGGAACTCACCTTCATTGAATGGCTCTTTGGGGCCAGTGCTGTGCTAGGCACCTGTGTATATTGTCTCAGCTGTTCTAAAGAGCAGGCTCTAAGGGTCCAAGCTGGGGCCCTGAGATTTCCACAGGGACACCAAAAAGGATAGCAGGATTGGGATGGAGCTTGGAACAGGCAGTGCTTTGGTGGGAGAACGTTGCAGCTCAGCGTGAGGTAGGAAGACCTCCTGGCAAGGGCAGTTGGCCTATAGTAGAGCAAGCTACTGTGAAAGACAGTGACTTCCCTGATGGCAGAAGGGCTAAGGAGAAGATCCTTCGGGGTGGTTTAAAATGCAGCCAAGCCCCTTACAGTTTGGGCCACACTGTTACACTCCCTTTTGGCATTCAGTTTCCATAATCTCTATGCTACAGACCTCACATGACTTCCATAAGCCAGGATGGCTTCCTGGCAATGATGGAGAGGGGATCTGTATGGGTTTGACATCCAGGAAGGGCACCGCTGTCTAATCCAAGCCCAGAAAAAGACGCCACAGTGGGGTGGGTATGGAGAGAGCCCCCACCACCTGTTGTTCTCCTCCGCAGTACGGCGAGCTGCTCATGCTGGCTGCAGGCACAGGTCTGGCCCCCATGGTGTCCATCCTGAAGAGCATCACAGACAATGCAGATGATGAGACCTTTGTCACCCTGGTCTGCTGCTTCAAGACCTTTGACGACATCTACCTTAAAACCTTCCTCCAGGAGCAGGCCCGTTTCTGGAATGTGCGTACCATCTTTGTCCTCAGCCAGGTGAGCCCAGGGTGGTGACTTCCTCCGTGACACTCTGTAGTCCCTTGCACCTCTCCAAAGACTGCCTGCAGCTTCTTTACCTTAGGCCATACGAACAATCTATGCCACTGGCAGAGCATCTACCATGCACCTGGCACAATGTCGGGTGTGAGGCTCATAGTTCAGGGAGCAGATGGAGCTCAGAGGCAGGACCAGCAATGCCACGTTGCAGCAGGTGAGTGGGCCCGGGCCTGGCTACTTCCTGAGCTCCAGTTCCTCAGTGCCTTGCTGGCTGCCTCTCTAGCAACCTACTTGGATGGGAGCCTGCCTGCAGAGTCAGAGGGCAGCACCATGGCCATGTGAAGTCCCATGGAGCCGGGGCCATGCATCACATCAGTGCTCCCAGTGCTTAGTCCATTGCCAGGCACAGGGGAGGGACTCTGCGGGAACAAAATGCATCCAGGTCACTGCACTAAGTTGGGTCCTGCCAGATTACGTGTCTCTACATGGGAGGATAGCTGCTGTCATCAGAGTGCAGATTCTCTAGCTGGAAATTGCTCTGCCTCCTGACTCCTCCTCCCGGATTCCCTGCCCCCTCCTTTGTCCCAGGGACCTTTCCCAGGCCCTCCCTACCTAGACCATGGCACGGGGGACCAGTCTTCAGCTTTCTCTGTTCCTGTGGTCTATAGCTCTGCTTCTCCTCCCTGCACCCTGGACTGAGGTTCCCTGTGGGCCTCCCTTCCTTTTACCCATTACATAGGGCCAGCCTTCCGATCGTGTGCTGTGGCCACCTCCCTCATCAGTTTCTTGACTGGGGCACTTTAAATAATTCCCAGTTGGGCTTCATAGTGAGTTCAGGGCCAGCCTGGGCTATAGAGTGAGACCCTGTCTCAAAAAAAGAAAAAAAAAAAAAAGAAGACCAAGAAAAAAATAATTCCCAGTAGTTTTCACGATCCTCAACATTGTGGCTGGTATGAGGGCCAGGGGCCAGGAAACTGGATTCCCTTCCTAGTCTAGAGATCCTGGGCTTCCCAGAGCCAGGATCTGTGGGCCTGTCCTCGGGGCAAATGCTCAGTGGTGTGTGAACATGTAGGGGGCGTAGGGGAGGAACATGAGCAGCAATGGAAAGTGCCCAGAGCAGGGGATGAAGGCAGCCACTGCAGTGCAGCCTAAGGTTCACGGGGCCCGAGGTTCCCTAGGCTCAGTCAGGGTAGTAGAAAGAAGGGCTAACGGCAGGCATCTGGCAGCCACCAGCTGCTGGCCAGCACCACCTTTCCTCCACTAGTGCCCAGCACATGCCAAATACCAGGGAGACAGAAGCGAAAATGACCCTCTCTCTGCCATCTGGATGCTCACCTGTCCTGGGGCTCAAGGAAGGAAGATTTATTTTTTATTTATGTATTTATTTTTGAGATAGGGTCTTGCTCTATAGTCCAGTCTGGTCCTGAACTCAAGGTAAGATTTACTTTAACTCACAATTTCAGGAGGTCTTAGTCCATTCATGGGTAGCTGGCATTAGCGGGAAAGATCTGGAAGAAAACAGATGCTTACAGCATAAGATGATCCTGTATTAGATTCCCCAGCCCCGTATACGCCCGGTGCAGTGGTGTTCATCTGTAATCCCAACACTCAGGAGGCGGAGAAGAATAAGAACCTTGCCCAAAGTAATCCAGCTAGCAGGGGGCGATCTGGGTGTGAGCCTAGGTGGTCCTGCTCAGAGATCATGCTCATCAGTACAAGCTGCACAGCATAAGGTTCTAAGAGGATGTCCAGGATGCCAGGGGGTCAGGGAGGGCCTCATGGAGCAGGTGGCATTAGGTCCTATCCTTGAGGCTTGTCTGAAGTTCCCCTTCAGCCTTGGGCAGCAGGTTTGATGGTACCAGCAGCACAGCTCAGGCAGGTGAGCGGCGGCCGCCATGTGAGGCAGGGAAGGGCCTTGCTTGTCTGCCTAGCTGCCTCTGCTGGCTGAGCCCCAGCAGCAGCATCCTCTGGTCCCCACTTTAGCCACTCCATGCTGGTTTCCTTCATCCTGCAGCCTGAGGGCAGATCAGATCTGCTAGCTCTTCCCTGCCACCAATTCTTGCCTGGCTCCCTACAGCTCTCAGGGCACTGCCCAAGCCCAGGGGCTCACTGGCCTCTGTGGCGTGTCTCCTGGCCTGCTCTCCCTGCATGCTGTGACTTAATGTCTATCCTGTGTGGGTACAGCTGTGCTGTGCCCATGCTGCCCTCTGCCAGCACCTGCTCCCCCTGCCTTCTCTGCTGAGGTGCAGTTCCATCCTAAGAGCTGTTCTGGAGCCGTTGGGCTAGTGCTGGTGTGCTTTCACAGCCTCAGCTCCTTCACTGTACCCACCTGCCGCACCATCGTTCTTTATAGGTCTTCCCACCTAAGCAGAAGCCAGACCCAGTATATGTCAAGGCACACAGCTGGAGTGGGGCCAGCCAGACCTCACTGGCCTGAGGCTGTGGGCAGTGGGAAAAGTAGGCGAGGCCCCCTGAGGTGATTCTGACCTTGGGGGAATGTGAAAGAGGAGCCAGATCATCAGAGAGGACCTCCTCTCATCAGTACCTGTGTGGTCACACAGCTCTGGGAGGTGAGCACATGGAAAACTAGGCCTCTACTCATGGAGCCTGAACCAGGCGGCACCCCACTGTGGTTTGTGCCTTCATCCCATAGCTCAGGGAGATCAGTCACTTGACAGGAAGTGACCGTGGAGCTAGGATCCAGCCCCAGCTGGAACTTCCCTGGCTCAGGAGCCCCCTCCATCCTGGCACCCTGGCTTCCAACCTGGCATCTGGCTCATGCTCCACTGCTCTAGGAGGGAATCAGCCCCCCAGCTCATGCGTGGGTAGTGAGGAAGACCCCAGCATGCAGTAGGGCCCTGTGAAGACTGGTTTCCCACCCTCTCCGCCTCAGTTTCCTTACTTAGCAGACAAGAATGACTGTGAACTCAGAAGCCCCTATTGGTCACCTCTGCTCTTTCCTGTCTTCCCAGGAGAACTCCCTAGAGCACCTTCCTTGGAGTTACCGTGAGAAGACCCACTTTGGCCGCCTGGGCCCTGACCTGGTTAAAGAGCTGGTCAGCCGCTGTCGGAGGAAGCCATTTGCATTAGTGTGCGGCTCACCTGAGTTCACCAGAGACATGGCCAAGTGCTTGCTGTGTGCAGGCCTGGCTGAGGATTCCTACTTTCTCTTCTAGCCCTGGCCAAGAGCCAGTGACAGTTACACAGGAAGGATCTCAGATTAAATCAGAAAGAGTCCAGACCTGGCCTGCCAGAAGCTCATCAGGTAGTCTTGGGCAAGTATCTTTACCTCTTGGAATCTCCATATCTCACCTGCCCCTGGAGGTTGGTCATTCCCTCCAGGCATCAGCTGTGTGGAGGGAGGACTGGAGACTGTGGGAAACCTGGGGAGGAGAGCAGCTACCTGGGAGCTGGGGAGAAGTTGGAGAGGACTCCACTGAGGAAGTCAGGTCCAGCCTGAGCCCAGGATGAGTAGGCGATGGGCAGGAGAAGGGGAGCAAAGGAATGTCCCTAGACCCTCCGGTTAGAGGCCCCTGAGGGCCTCTGTGGCCTCATCTCAGCCTCAGAGTATGTTTTCCTAAGTATTGAGGGAATGATCTCAGCAGAGGCCAAGAGCTCTTTGGAGAAGGGCCCTATGTACCTTTAGTGATATGAGCCTGTTGTGCTGAAAGCCTTGGGTTCTGGATTTGACCATGTTCAGAGCAAGGTGTTGCCCTAGATTACCTGTGTACTGGCCCCAACCTTTCTCACTGCATATAGCTTTCTCCCTTGCCTGCTTCCCTGGCTCAGGAGCCCAGCCCAGGGTCCTTTCTTTAGCAAAGGGAGAGGCTAGTGCCCCTCCCTCCTCCATAGTCAGCTGGCTCAGCCTGTGCCTTCAGCTCGGTGCCCTGGTGACAGTTGCTATGGAGATCTAAAGATAGAGCAGGAGTCAGGAGGCCTGGGTCCCTCTTCCAGCTCTGCCTACTGAGTGGCTGTGATTTAGGTCCATCCAGCCCTCCCCACCCCACTTCTTCATCCTACGTAGGCTGTGCCCTCTCCAGGGAACCCAGTGCCCCTGGGCAGCACACTGCAGCTAATGAATTTGACTTGTTGCAGCCTGGGCTTCAGTGTGCCGCGCCAGCATGAAGCTGGTTACTGGCAGACCCAGAACTAAATACTGTACAATGGAGTCTTAGAATCAGAGAACCGTGAAACCTGAGTTAGACTATCACAGTCATAAAATTGTAGTGCTGCTGGACCAGGTGACTTAGACCTACAATTGTAGCACTCTGGGATGCTGAGGCAGGAAGATTGTATATTTGACCAAGCCTGGACAATTTAGCAACTTAGCAAGACCTTGTGTCAAAATAACAAAAAGTGAGCAGGGGACATAATTCATTGTGAGGGCCCTGGGTTCAACCCCCAGTATGACAAAAAAAAAAAAAAAAAGAAAAGAAAAGAAAAACAATTGTAGTCCTCATATCAAAATTAAAAATTGAGGATGCTTGGAAGCATCTAGTTTGATACACTCGATGTATAGATGGAAGACCAGAACCCAGCGAGCCTGAGCGACTTACCCAGATGAAGCAGTTAATGGCAGAGCTGGTGTGAGGAGGCAGCTTCTTATTTCAACCTTTGTTTATCATTTGCCCCAGTGGTTTTGTTTTTTTTTTTTTTTTTTTTCTCCACAGGGTCTTGCTCTGTAGTCCGGGCTGGCCTTGGACTCAGGAAAATCCACCTGCCTCAGCCTCCTGAGTGCTGGAATTACAGGCATCTGCCATGATGCCCAGCTTGATGTGGTGCTGGGGAATCGAACTCAGGGCCTTATGCTTGCAAGGCAAGCACTTTAGCAGCTGTGCCATTCCTCCAGCCCCTCAGTGGTTTTCAGACAGGGGCTCTAGGGTTGCTTGCATGGATGGTAGCAGGGAAGTAATGGTCAGGGGTGTTTCCAGGCCCCACTTCAACCAGTGCAGTTTTGGGTTTTATGCCATTTATATATTGGGGCTTAGAATATTTTGTCAGAAAGGATTCTCCTGTCCTGCCCAAAGCTGTGCAGTGTCATATTCACTGAATCGTCATGATGCGCAGCTGGAGGACAAGGCAAAGGCGTCAACGGTTTCATGTGAGATTCCAAGTCGGCCAGCCGTGGGACTGCTGGGGGTGCCCATCTCCAAGAACTACACACATAATGCATTAAAGGTTGAGGAAAAAACAGGCAAGAAACTTTTCATGTGGTTTAACCCAGAGTTTCTCAAGCCGCTTCCCCTGGGTCACTGTTCTGTGGGCCTCAAAGGCTCTTTTACGCATAGTGTGATGAGCCGGAAAGGTCCTGACGAGAGTCAGGGCTCCCAAGCAGGGACCATGACCAACTCCTGCTGGGCCCGTGGCTCTGTCGGGTCCTCTGTGATCTGTGTGTCATCCTCCACTCCCCCAAACCCCCATTAGTGCATCCACTGATGGTATGCAGAAGCTCCTGAGGCCTGTGAGGATGGCTGTCAGGGCCAGAAGGACTGCATGGGAGCTCAGCCAGCAGGGAGCTGATGTTGGACTGCAGTTGGTCCTGAAGGGGAGAATGCTGGAGGGATGGATGTGGAGTTAGGAGGGTGGAGGGCAACAGCTTGAGCCCTGGGAGCGGGTAGAGATTTCAGAAGTGACACACTCATAGCTAGGGGTGGAAAGGGGTCCCCGCTTAAGAGGTAAAGCACTCAGGGTACCATTTTCATGTCTCCTTTTATTCCATTTTAGATATTTAACATTTAGCTGGTAACAGAGCCACTTGATAGTAGCCAGTGAGTCCTTTTATTGCAAAATGGGTCACCTGCTCTTCTGCTCACTCCATATAGGGTCTGGCTGCCAGTGGGGTGGCTTCTCCTGGAACACCCTTGTCAGTAGAAACCTGCAAGGTCATGGTTGTTCGCTGAGTGGGCTCAGGGAGAAAAGGACTGGTTGGGACATTGGAAGAGGGACCTCAGGGTTGGGGTGCTCCTTCAGTGTCTGTTCTCTCTTTGACACTGTCCATGCAGAACGTGTGCCACTGGGTGATGGCCACTGAGTGATACGGTAGGAGAAGGAAGGCCTACAAGCTGGTCCACAGTTCTATCAGCACAAGTCCTGAGCTTCCGAAGACAGCAGCTGCCAAAGGAGCTGGGACCAGCGTGGCTAGCAGGGGCTTGCCACACCTGCAGTATGCTCATGGTCCTCCCAGTCCAGCCTTACTCCTCCACACCCTACGTCACTCGGACCAGACCCAGGCTGTCACTGCCCTGCATGCAGTCCTCCACAGCAGACCTTACACCAGCTCTGCTAACTTCCCCCTTGAACCCACCCCTTAAACCTTAGACTTGTTTTCTGGTCTTTTGTTCCCTTCACACCTGCAGCTCCCTCTGCTTTCTGCTGTCCCACTCTATTTTTTTTTTTTTTTTTTTGTCTCTCATCTGAGATCCTAGCTTAGTGTCACCTCCTAGAAAAGCCTTGCTGCCTCCTCCACTCCACGCTGGTCCAGTGAGTAGGACCTCTGTTCCTCCACTACCACACCCATCGACTGGGAGCACAGCACACACCCAAAGTAGAGAGGCTCAGGACATTCTGGAGGTCACATACCTGCGGAGTAAACAGGCAAGACTCATAGAGCCCTTTACAGATGGCAAAATGTTGGGTTTTTTTAGTGGTAGTGGTGGTTTGGTTTGGTCTTTTATTCTTTGAGACAGGGTCTTACTCTGCAGTCTAGGCTGGTCCTGAATTCACTGTGTAGCTCAGGGTAGCCTTGAACTATGGCAATCCTCTTGTCCCAGCCTCCCAAGTGTGGAGGTTACAGGCTGCACCACCACACCCAGCTATTTTTTGGTACCAGGGGATCAATTGGGGCCTCACCCTTCCTAGTCCAGCACTCTAGCACTCTGATTGCTGAGCTGTGCCCCAAGCCCAAAATATTTTTTCATAATGTGTTTCCTTTGCATCATAGCACAGAATCTTCACAAATATTCATGCCATTGTATTACCCCAATTCACAGGTGAGGAGACTAAGCTTCCAAGACACTGAGCAGTTCTCCAAGATCATGTAGGATGACAGATTCCAACAAGTTGGGTGTAAGGGTAGTAAAGCTATGTGTGAGTGTGTCGGGATTTGTGGATAGAGATTGTTATTGCTGTACTGTTGGAAATAGCCAAAACTAAAACCTATTTATACATATATTCTTGAAACTATTTTTTGAAACAAATGGTTCCCATTTATTTGTTTGTGTCAGGGATTGACCCTGGAGCCTCATTCATGCCAAGTGAGGTATACTGCAGCCCCAATAAAGGGATCTTATGCGTGCAGGGGAACACCAGACCATAGTTAAAATGAATGAACTGAGTTGGGTATAATGGTGCACACCTGTAATCCCAGTACTACAAGTTTGAGCCTAGTCTGGGCAATTTAGTGACCTAATCAGACATTGTCTCAAAAAAGATTTTTAAAAGGGCTGGATATGTATGTAGTTCAGTTTAAAGGCCCTGGTTCAATCTCAGTACCAAAAAGAAAAAAAGGGGGGTTAGGGAGGGGTCCAGGGAGTACATCACAGTGATTAAAGCACTTCCCTAGCAAGCCCAAGGCCATGGGTTCGATTCCCTAGCACCGCATAAACTGGGCAGGGTAGCACACCCGTAATCGTTTTTAGGCCACTTCCCGATACAGTCCTACTTCTCATCTGAAACTTCTTGAGCCTGGCCTTTTCAACCCACACTTCTATCAGTATTCTGGTCTTCTGAGCTCTCACCAAAATCTCCCATCAAGTTCGGCTCAGAGCACTCCAAGGCTTTTCCAGTGGGCATCCTCAAACCTTTCCAAATTCTTCCCTCAAACCAGTTTAAAAGGCTCCCAAACCACATGGTCACGTAGAGTCACAGCAATGACCACACTCTCAATACCAACTTCTGTCTTAGTTACTTTTTCGTCACTGACTCAGTACCCGGTATCCACAACTTAGGGAGGAAAGATTTTTTTGTAACTTACGGTTTCAGAAGGTCTCAGTCCGTTTATGGGTGGGCAGCTGGAAAATGGTGGAATTATGTGGTGGGGCTGCTGCTAGAGCTGGAACCGGAGTTCTAGGGACAGATCTTAGTGGAGCAGAGAGTATGGGAGGAAGGGCAGAACCGACCCATGCCCCTCCCAACCAGGCCCCACCTCCTGACCCTCTACAGTATCCCTAGGAATGTGAGGCTTCTGGGGGACACTCCAGATCCAAACCACAACAGCTACATACTGAGTTCAGGATGAGCCTGGACTACAGAACAAAACTCTGTCTCAAAAGAAAGAAAAAAATCCACAAAGAACAAACTAGATCTACATTCATCAATATAGACTGTGTCATAAAAACATTATGGGAAGGAGACAATTGCAGAAATGAACTCTTGGAAATCAAGGAGATGGGTTCTCTGATGTCTACAGTATTTTTCTTTTCTCTGTGTTTAAAATAACTCCAAATGGGGTGGAGGAATGGCACAACCGTGAAAGTGCTTGCACTTGCAAGTACAAGGCCCTGAGTTGACTCCTCAGCACCGCATAAAGCCGGGCGTGGTGGCGCATGCCTGTGATCTCAGCACTCAGAAGGCTAAGGCAGGTGGACTGCTCTGAGTCCAAGGCCAGCATGGGCTACTCCAGTGAGTTCAACAACAAAAAAAATAGCTCCAAAGTTAAAGCCTTTAAAAGTTTTATATGTGGTGGTCAATGCTGTTCAGAAACTGATTAAAACCGTTCACTCCCAGTAGGCCACCCCTCTGTGCCTTCACACTTCCTGCCACCATTTTAAGTTTCTTCCTGAGCACCTGCCTACCCTGCCAGCTGTCCCTTATGTGTGGGAGGCCTACAGCATCATGTGACAGTTGGGACAGCTGTGACCTCTGCTTGGCCTGCTTCTTTCCTTGTCATCTCTATCCAAGTGACTTTCTAGACACCTCAGTGGTAGACTGTTTTCTTCTACTCTTTCTGCTGTGGTACTGGAAGTTGAACCCAGGACCTTCACACTGAGCTATATCCCCAGAGCACCTTTTTGATTAATTTTGGAAAAGGGTCTTGCCGAGATTCCCAGGCTAGGGCTCATACTTGTGATCCTCCCTCCTTAGTGTGTCTCTAAGAGCCAGGAATGCAGGTATGTGCCTCCATGCCTGGCTGTTTAAGTGAAGCAGACCTAGGTTCACCCTGTGACCCACATCAGGTAACTTGCTTTTCTGTGCCTCAGTTTGCTTATCTATAAAATAGGAACAGAAATATCACCTCCCCAGGTCAGGTGACATGTGTGCACCCAAACATAACACCTGGTGTGAGTCCCGTCCCCACCTTCTTTCTCAGCTCCTCCTGGTGGCCCTGCCTAGCAGTCCTCTGCTTGTGGCTGACCTCTGAGGACAGCGCTAATTTCCAAACTTTTCATTCAGAAATTCCCCAGCCAAGCACAGTGTCATATGCCTGTAGTCCCAGATACTCATGAGGCAGAGGCAGAAAGATTACTTGAGCCCAGGGATTCAAGTTCAGCCTAGACAACACAAGACCCTGTCTCAAAGAAAAAGAGGGTTCCCTTTTATTATTTTTCTCATGCTTTTGGAAGATTTTGATTCCAAATTGGCTATATTAAGTCATTATTAATTTATCTCCCATTTTTTATTAATCAAAGACATAGATAGCTGCCCCTCAGAGCTTTTGATCTGTACGTCCAGCTGGGAGGGCACGTGGCTTGCGGGATGCCAGCCAGAGGCAGAGCAGCTCAGCAGTGTGTGTGGTCTGGGCGGCCTGCCAAGGGTCCGTAGAGATATACCTTGTACCTTTCCTCTCTCTTTAAATAAAAAAATTTTTCGAGAAAGGGTCAGTCTTGTTCTGTAGTCCATGCTGGCCTTGAACTCATGGCAGTCCTCCTGCCTCTACCTCCTCAGTGCTGGAAGTACCAGGCATGTGCCATCACGCCCACCTCCTTTTCTCTTTTTATCAGTCCTGAATCATGGAGGCTGATAGCTGGCCACGTAGGTACAGCTTTCACAGGTACTTTCTGACTGGCAAGCTTGGACTGAGTGTCCACACCAGGCTATTATATAGAGCCCAGGGCAGGTCCCAGGCCTCTACCCACAGGGCTCACTCCAAATAGGCGGTGTGCACCAGCACCACACGGAGGAGCGTGGGGTGTGCGTGCTGGCAGATGGCAAGGCTGCCTGTGGCATGACCCGTAGGCTCTGGCAGGGACCAGCACATCATCCTGCCCCCTGTACCAATGCTGACAGCTCACTAGCTTGTATGGGATTGGGTAACAGCCTGGACCAAGCCCCAGATCTGAGCACTTAGAATGGCAGTGAGGTGGGCATCCTGGGCCGGATGCTAGGCTACACTCACCAGCGTGGAGGCCGGGAAGCACCTCCTGCAGATGCAAGGAGCTTCTTCTCCAGCTTGACTGGACACTGGGGCAGCTAGAGGAGAGGACAGACACATGACGGGGGGTAGGGGAGGATATTTGTAGTAGCAGGGTTTGGACTTGAAGCCTCCCATGTCGATCGTAGACCTCTGAGTAAGAGCATATGGCTTGAAAGACTGCAATAGGAAGTGGAATGCTGAACACACGGAATAGTTTTATAAGCCGTATGGTGCTGTGTGTATGTCAGAGGTTAACCCTACTTCCAAACGGCTGTGTTCATAGTAAGTGCCTTGGAGCCTGTGGTCCTGACTGTCCCTTATCACCCTCCAGGTCATGGGCCTACACCTGCCCCTAGATGGCATTGATGGGCAGGTGATGGCTTAGCAGGAGCTACAGCTGTGTTCTCAAAGATATCCAACTCTGAAAAGGAAAATCGAGAGATGGGCGTGTTGGTGCATGCCTGTAATCCCCGCATTTGGGAAGGTTGCCACAAGTTCAAGACCAGTCTGGGCTACTTACTAAGTTTAGGATTAGCCTGAACCACATAAGACCGTGTCAAAAAAAAAACTCCACTGGGCATCAGATTTTAAAATCACCCAGTGTGGGTTGGGTTACTCCAAACGTGACTGTGAGTCAGGATTTGGTTGCAAGAACTTTCCTTGGAGAGTGACCAGGAAAACATGGTGAGAACTGGGGAGGAAAGGCAGCCAAGGGCACTTGGGTGGCGGGTTATACCTGGCAGCTGCTGGAGCGCCTCCTGCTGGAGTCCAACCGGGAGATCACAGGACACACTTTGGGAAGGCCAGGGAAGCTGCTTATTGGTCCACTAGCCATCCTCGCTGAGCGCATGGACTCCAGGCACTTCTGGTGCCTCCTCCCAGGTGGGCTCAGGGCCTACCAGCCAGAGACGCCCACAAGGACCCAGAGGGCTCCGTTGGTGTTCCTAATGGGAACTTCCGTAGGGCCTCTGGAGATGGACAGGGTGACACAGGAGGGGAAGGGGTATCAACAGTGCCCACTACATCTTCTCGTTGAGTGCTCAGGGGTTAGAGATCAGTAGCTTCCCCTGTTTATTGGCAAATAAATAGATTCTCAAGAGGTAAAAATAGTCAGGTGCAGTGATGCGTGCCTGGAATCCCAGCACTCAGAGGCTGAAGCAGGAAGATTGCAAGTGCAAGCCTGGCCTGAGCAACTTAGTGAGACCCTATCTTAAACAATAAAAAAGTGCTAGGGTTATAGCTCAGTGTGAGGGCAGATGGGCGAAAGTGGTCCTGCATGAGTGCAGGATTTGATACTGTGTCCCCTTTGTTGCCATGGTAATATCTGACCAGTAAGTGTGGCATTAGTGAGCATTGAATGAGCGAGCTGGAGCTGGCCACATCTACAGGGCATCTCCACTCCTCGGGGAAGCAAAGATCATAGTTGTTGTCTTCCGGGGCCACACTGAAGAGCACAGGAGACTGAGTTGCATGCCTGGCTCCGAGGCTGGCCCGAGGGGAGCTGCAGCCACGGCTCGCTCCCTTCTCTCCCCCCTGAGCGGACCAGGACATCTTTACCAATAAGCAAACCTCTGTGCCCAGCTCAGGGATCCCCTATATCTTCAAATAATGGACCTTTTCCTCCAGGGACTCTGCAAAGTATCTGCTGGCTGCATCCACTGGCACGGCAGCCTGTCCCAGTTCCCTGTATTAATGCCAAAAAAAAAAGCCCCACCTCACACCCATGTCATTTCAAGGAAGAATGTGCTCTTGCTCTCCTGCACGCTCTCTCCCTCTCTTTTAGCCTCTCCTTCCCGTGCCCCACGCCCCTCCTCAGCCCAGGCTCCCCAGTACATTTCTCAGCAACACTTGAGAGTGTTGTCCGTTCCGCTTTCTCTGAGCCTCAGTTGCCTCCATGGGATGGTAACTCCTGCCTTCCCTGATCGTTCTGCAGACTAAATAACTCATCCAGGAATTTGACCAATGTTTCTGAGCAGGGCCTGCATACAAGTCCTCTGCTGGGCTGGGGGAGCCACCTCTGGAGGTGTCTGCTGCCTCCTGGGGGCTGTGACACTGCCCCAGCAGACATGCAGGCTTGTTGTGCGAGGCTGTCTTTTCTTCCTGTCCTCCCCGAGCTTGGTTCCCACAGCCTGCTGTGGGTGCTGGGAAGAGTGGTTGACCTGCTCCCCGGCCGCCTCCACACCTGTGGGCTGCCTTTCCGTGAGGAGCTTTGGCCAATTACCTTGTGCTCCTGTGCAAGCCTGCATGCAGCCAGGGGGCGGTGGAGGGTGAGTGTTGCGGCCTCTGCATCTGTATTTCTGGCGGCTCAGCTGCCCCACTCCCCCACTTTCCTGTTAGAAGACCTGAGGAGGTCATGCTGCTTTCTTGACCAGCGTGACAGGAGGCCTGATAGAGACACAGGGACACTGGGTAGAGGCAGGGTGCTCAGTGAAGGAGTCTGGAGGGAGCCTGGCCCCAGCCAGGTACGTACCACTCCAGGCATCGGCAGGCTTCTAGCCACGTCCATGCCCCAGATGGATCTCCACGTGGATAGAATTGGCTCTAGAAGAACACAGGCTTCTGAGCTGGTCACGTGATAGGTTCAAACTTCAGCTCTGTTGCCGAGCAGCTGTGTGATCTTGGGCAAATCACCTCACTTCTCTGATCTTCAGTTCCCACGTTTGAAAACTAGGGATATTTTTATTCCTCTCGCCACAGCTGTTTGTTGAGCACTTTTATTTGCACCACGTGCTAAAATTCAGCACTGACCGTAATGCAGGCCTTCGCTGTCCTGGTGTTCTCACACGGTGGGAAGACAAACTGCAACCAATGTAGGTGCTGACCAGCTGGCACTGGCCCTAAGAGGGTGTTTGGAAATATTGGTAAATACGTCCTTCACATAGCTGGGGGAGTTGAATAAAAAATGTGTATGAACTGTCCAACATTGAATCTGGCAGAGTAGGTGCTTAATAGATGCTTATTGAACAAATCAGCTCTCCTGTACGTCAATGGTGATCTCACTGAGAAAAAAAATCAAGAAAACAATCCCATTTACAGTAGGCACACAATAATTACTTTGGTGTAAGCCTAATGAAGTGAAAGTTCTCTGCAATAAACTATACTACCCTGAAGAAAAATTAAAAAATGGAAAGACATCCTATGTTCCTGGATAGGAAGAACCAACATTGTCAAAATGACCATATTACCAAAATTGATATATAGATTCAACACAATACCAGTCAAAATGCCAACAGCATTTTTCACAGAAAAAGAAACAAAGTACTCTAAAATTTACATGGAACCAGAAAAGATCCAGAATTGCTGAAGTCATCTTGAGCAACAAGAGCAAAGGGGAGGAATCACAATCCCAGGTTTCAAATTATATTGTAAAGCAACAGTGATTAAAACCACATGGTACTGGCACCAAAACAGGAGGATCGATGGAACAGAGTTAAGGATACCCTCTGATCTTTGACAAAGGAGCCAAAACCATTCACTGGAAAAAGGACAATCTTTTGAAATGGTGCTGGGAAAATTGGTTATCTACACAGAAGAACCTAGATTTGTATCTCTTACCCTGTAGTAAAATCGACATAACAAAGAACTAGACATTAAAAACAAAAATGCTGAACCACCTGGAAGATAAAGTAGGTAAAACACTAGAAGACAGAGAGAGGAAAGGACTTCATGAATAGAACCCCAGTTGCACAAGCAATAGTACCAAGAATCAACCAATGGGCTACGTCAAGTTGAAAAGCTTCTGCACAGCAAAGAAAACACCAGAATGAAGAAACAACCCACAGATGGGAAAAAAAAATTGACACCTGTTCCTCAGATAGAGGACTAATAACCAGAATATTTAGAGAACTCAAATCCCCAAAATAAAAGGTGTGATCAAAAACTGGGCAACTGAAGTGAATAGATATTCTCAAAAGAAGAAACACAGCCAGTGACTACAGGAAAAAAAGTGCTCAAAATCTTTGGCCACTAGAGAAATATAAATCAAAACAACACACGTTTCATCTGACTCCAACAAGAATGGCTAAAATTAGGAATTCAAAAAACAACAAATGTTGGAGAGGAAGTAGGGAGAAATGGATGCTTCTACACTGTTACTAGGACTGTAATCTGTATAACCACGGTGGAAATCAGCACGGAGGTTCTATGGAAAGCTGAAAATAGAAATCCCATTTGACCCAGCTGCACATCTCCTGGGAAACTTCCAAAAAGGTCTGAAGATACTGTGTCACAGACACACATGCATGTTTATGGCAGTGCAACTAATCATGGCTAAATTCTGAAAACAGCCTAAACATCTGTCAATGAATAAATGGATAAAGAAATTATGACATATATACACAATGGACTATTACACTGCTGTAAAGAAAGATAAATTTAACCATTTGTAGGCAAATGGATACACCTTGAGACCATAATGTTTGGTTAAATAAATCAGACACAAAAGGTTAAGTATCACATGATCTCACTCATATGAGAAAGCCAAAACATAAATGACTTCAGAGAGCAGAATGTAAGAGAGAGAAATAGATTTCTTGGAGATGAGAAGGGGACTTGTGGATGGAGAAGGTGGGAGGGGAATAGGGAGAATATAAAAAAGTGATGTATGTCTGCACCAGTTTCCCAAACCCTCGGTAAAATGAATTTGTACTGCAAGCACATACAAATAAACGTATACAGATAATATAAGGTTTTTAAAAGATAGTCTGAGATGCAGTATAAAAAACTTGTTTCCAATGGGACTGTCTCTGAGTCAGACCAGGCACTTTCACTTTCAAACTCTATGATGGTTTTTGTACTGTGAACATGTATAATTTTTTGGAGACAGTGTCTCATTCTACAGTCCAGGCTGGTCCTGAACTCACTGTGTAGCCCAGGATAACCTCAAACTCACAGCAATCCTCCTGTCTCGGCTTCCAAGTGCTGGCATTACAGGTGTGTGCCACCACACCCAGGTTATGTGGTACTGAGGAATCAAACTCAGGGCCTTGCACTTACAAGGCAAGTGCGTAACTGCTGAGCTGTGCCCCCAGCCCCTATGTTGCTGCTGTAAGGGCAGGACCACCGCAGCCTTTGGAGTTCACATCTCACCACAGTTGCTCAAGGTGCTGCACGTGGAGCTACAGGTTTTGGTCCAATTACTTTCTATCCTCCTATTACTCCATTTTGGAACATAAATGGTTACCCAGTTGCCCTGTGTGTTGGAGGTATTTAACCTTTCTTTGATGTTCACAGGAGCTTGGAGCTGAGAGGTTGCCTTGCATCTCAGAATCTCAGAGAAGACTTTGGACTTGGATTTTTTTTTTTTTTTTTTTTTTTTGCAGTGCTAGAACAGTTAAGACTTTGGCAACTCTTAGAGAAGGACTAAATGCATTTTGTATGAGGAGGTGGACATGAGTCTCTTGAGGGCCATGGGGCAGACCACTGGGACAGAACATAGAAGAACAAATGAACTCCCTTCCTTTCTCTGGGTCTTGGCTTCCTGTTTGCCATGCCGTGAGGAGCTGCCTCCACCATGTGCTTCCACCGTTTTCTAGCCACTCTCCCATGAAGGGACTTGTGACCTTCTGAAACTGTGAGCTAAAATAAAGTTTTATTCCCCTAACTTGTGCATGTCAAGTATTTTGTCACAGCAACAAATAAGGAACTTAAGACAATTACATTTGTCATTTTAAAAATCTACTTGAAAAGAATAAATGCTTGTTGAATTAATAAAAGCAATTCTCTCTGAATCTTAATCACCAGCGAAGTGGGGCTGACAATCCTTACCCTGTAAAACTGTTAGAAAGATTTTAAAGTTAATTTAAATCAATGAATGCTAAAATAGAGCTGACCGCATAGCCGTGTACTCCTCTTCCAAACCTTTATAGATGTTAGTGCATTGTTCCCATTTTACAGATGAAACATGGAGTTGGGGTTGAGCTTGCCCAAGGTCATGCAAGCGTGAGTGTGGCTGGCAGTCAGGAGGAGGTGCACAGTTGCTTCACTGTGGAGCAGGGAGGCCAGAGGCTTGCTCTCCGGGGCATGGCAGGCACGTGGAAGGCCCTGTGCTGAGCTATCCGTAGTCCCTGAGATCCAGTTGGGAGTGACTGGCTGAGAAGCAAAGCATGGTGGGAAGGATGAGAAGGGGTGAGGACAGGAGGACCCAGAGAGGCCAGAGGAGACTGCAGAACCTTCCAGATACCCCCTCCCCCCAGGTCGCAGTCCTGAAATAGCCATCTCACCAGCCTCTCCTGAGATGTGGAGGGCACCACAACAAGTTTCCCCTTGTGAGCCCATGAGCTTGCTCTAATGTACCAGAGCTGGTTAGATGCCCTGCTGGGCCAAAGAAGCAGGAGTGATTGGCCAGCAAAGGAGAGGCAGCAAAGGGACCAGAGCGGCAGGAGCTGCCTTTGTGTTGTCTCCTGTCCTCTCTGCCTCTGGCCCTGTGGGCCTCTTTCAGGAAAACCCCCTGTCATGCTTCCCTGGTCACACCAGCTGGGGGCCTAGGGCTCCATCCTCAACCAGGTGGTCCTAGACTTGAGTCCTGGTCCTGCTGCTTGTGGGCTGGCTATGGGGTCCTGGGCAGCTCTTTTACCCTCATTTTCCCTCTGGGAAATGGGCAATCCTGGTGCTTCCTTTAAGCTCTGGGTGAGGATGTTGTCAAGTGACAGGTGTAAAGAACTAAGGAAACAGCCACCTCAATATGCAGCCACCCCGTCACCCTGACTCCCCTTTGAGCACACAGATACCTGCAGGGCACAACTCATTACAGTTTACAAAGCCCTTCCACCTGGTGGGTTACACAATTAGTCTTCACAACAGCCCAGAAAGGTAGAGAAAGATTAGAAACCTAGAAACTGAGCGTCCAAGGAGGGACTTGCACAGCTATGTAGCATGCTGAATGTGAAACTAGGACCCAAACTCAGAGACTTTTGAATGCAAACTATTGCTTTTCCACCAAACCATGGACAACAGCAATGAGCAGCATTGTTGGGGAGCGGAGCTCCATGTTCATTCTTTGCCTGGTCCCCCGTTTCCCGCCCTATCCCCAGACAAGGGTCACCCACTCAGCCCAGCCCTGGCTCTGGAGGCAGGTCCTTTGGTTTCCTTGCATGTGACATGAGGATATGGTTGGAAGGGTCAGTGACATGGGGGACAGGGCAGAGAAAGCGGCCAGGCTCCACGGTGGCAGCAGTTCCAGCCCCTCTTCATTTTCTTCCCATCAGCCCAGGAGCTGGAGGCTGAGAAGATTATGCTGTTGTCCATGGGCTCTGTGCAGACCATATCTTCGGCCCATCTGGACATTGGTGTTATAATTCCTGGAATATGGCCTTCACACTCCATGATTCGGGAACAAGAACAGGGCAGAGTGGCTGTAAAAGAAAACGAAGATTCTGAGAGAAATGATTTAATCATCCTAGCCCTGAAGTGGGGTGTGTCTCCCAGGGGAGTGAGGAGATAGTGTGACCCCCTGGATCACTTTCTGCCAGCCAGGGGCTTTATTCCAGCCTGCCACCAGCCTCCTGTCTTAGTTACTTAGTATTGCCGGGACAAAATTCCTGCTATCCACAACTTAAGGGAGGAAAGATTTATTTTAGCTCACAGTTTCAGAAAGTCATTTTCCATACATGGACAGCTGGCAGTGGTAGAAGCACATGCCAGAGCCACAGCCAGAGGAGAGCTCTTCACAGCATGGCATACAGAGAGCCAAGTGAGGGAGGAAGGACAGAGCTTTCCCACCACCTCCAACCAGGCTCCCCTCTAAACAGCACATTGGTATTTTACAACATCCAGGTACCTGAGGTAGGACACTGCAGATCCAATCCATGACTTTCTGCTTCTGGCCCTCAGAATATTCATGTTCACCTCTTTATGCAAATGCATTTAGTCCTTTTCTGAGAGTTGCCAAAGTCTTAACAGTTCCAGCACTGCTAAAAAGTCCCAAGTCCATAGTCTCCTCGGAGATGCAAGGCAAACTCTAAGCTGTGAGCTCGTATGAAAATCAAGGAAAAGTCAAACACTTCCAACATACAATAGCACAGAGTAAGCATTCTCATTCCAATAGAGAGGAACAGGAGGATAGCATGCAACTGGACTGAAACAAGAATGAAACTCAGTAGGACAATAACCAAACCCTCCCATTTTATTAAGTTCTATAGCTCTGTGTGGGGCTCCCTGTGCAAGCTGTGGTGAAATGTGTACTCCAAAGGCTGTGGGTGGCCCCACCCCTACAGCATTGCCTCCAGCTGTAGCTTTTCCTTTGGGCTGGTTCTGTTCATAGCCTGTAACCTGCATCAGCAGATGGTTCGTGTTTCTGGCATCTCCAAATCTCTGGGGTCTCCACTGCTCCTTAAGCTTTTCCTTCACAACATCATGCACTGTCCTCTCAGGGGCACACTGTCTGACCTTTAATTGGTAAAGGGTGGGGTCTTGTTGATTCCTGACACACCCTCAAGGTGTCCTTTTTATAGTTCTGATTCCAAATACTTTGCTCTTCTTAATGTTAATTTTTTTAACAACCACATCTACCATTTTTTTTCCTGCTTATTAGTGTAAAGCTGGCAAAAGCTGGAGGCAGTATTCAGATAACAGCCTGAGCACTGGGTTATTTTGAAATTTCCTCCGCCAGATTATGTAGTCTACTGCCCTAATCTCAGTTTTAGTCAAAGTCTCTGGACAAGGACAAAATATGGACGCTCTTTTTGCCAGAATGTGGAATGCATGGTTTCTATTCAATACAGTCCTCCTTCCCATCTGAAACATCTTGAGCCTGGCCTTTATGATCCATACTTCTATCAGCATTCTGGTCTTCTGAGCTCCAATCTGAATATTCCAACAAACTCAGTTTACAGCATTTCAAGCCTTTTCTAACTGGTATCTTCAAGCCTTTCCAAATTCCTCCCTCAGGCTAGTTCCAATGACTTCTAAACCACAAAGTCAGGCAAAGTCACAGCAATGACCTCACATCTGGTACCAATTTCTGTCTTTGTAGTTTATTTGTTCCTAGGACAGAATACCCAATATCCACAACTTAAGGGAGGGAAGAATTACTTTAGCTCAGAGTCCACACATGGACAGCAGGCAGTTGTAGAGGCACATGGTGGAGGCATAGCTAGAGGAGAGCTCTTCACAGCATGGCAGATAGAAGGCCAAGGGCGGGAGCAAGGGCAGAGCTACCCTGCTGGGTCCTGATCCAGTCACCTGCCCCTTCTGGGCCAAGCTATAGTGTTCTGTCCCCTCCAGCCAGGCCCCACCTCTTAACAACATATCAGTATTTTACAACATTCAAATGCATGCGGCTTTTTGGGGGACACTCGAGATCTAAGTCATAAGACTTCCCTTGCTTTCAGCTTTCCATTTTTTCTTGACCCCATTCACTTCTCTGTCCTGAGTTCCACTTCTACCCTGTCATTTAGGGACCCCAACACACCCCTACAATGTACCCCACACTCACCCTAGCTCCCTAGCAGACTCCAGCAGAAGCCTGGGGTATAAGATGCCCTCTCATCCCAGGTCAGACAGATCCTGCTGCCTGCACCCTAACGCATGAATAATGGGGTAAGGCTGCTCCCTGCTGTTCCTCCCTCCCAGTCTGACCCACACAGACATGCACGGGGGCACACACATGTAACTCTAAGCAGTGTGACTCACACTGATGGGTGGTACCAGGCACAAAGGAGCACACGAAAGACACAGAAGCTGTGCACCCCTGGAAACACTGGTGGGCACGTGGGCAGGCCCACAGATGTATCTATAGCAGGGTGGGCTGTTCCCTGCTGTCCCTACCTCCTGGCCTCCACCACAGGGCCCGTACTCAAGGGAAGTTCCTCTGGGCACCCACGTGCCTAGCACACTGCTGTCGTCTTTCCATGGGGCACAGGTGAATGCTCAACAGGGTATATCTAGAGGGAGAAATATACACACTGACAGCAGGAAACACACAGGTCTGCACTTCCTTCTGTCTTTATTTTTTTTACCTCCCCCTACACTTCTTTCTTGATTTCTGCTTGTGTGGGAGGCAAGCTCAGGGCCTTCACACTGAGCTATATTCCCAGCCTATGCTTTGATTTCGAGACAAGGTCTCACTAAATGGCTAAGTTACCCAGGTGGGGCTCAAATGTGAAATCCTCCTACCTGTGAGGAGACAGCTGTGAGCACACAGGCGAGATGGGGCTCGGGTGGGATGGCTTCAGAAGCTGCTCAGGGGCCAAAGTAGATCAAGCTCAAGTGTGACCAGTGGGTGTGGGTGGTAGAAAGAGAACCCAAGACAGGCGCCCACATTTCTGGCCTGGTGGGTTGACTGTGCCATGGTCTGGAATAAGTGATACCAGCAAAGTGAGGTAGCGGCGGGGGCAGTGAGAGCCTAGCTTTGGAAAGACCCGAGGGCCACTATGTCAGCTCCCGGGACTGGTGATGGAGAGGCCTCATGGGAGAGCTGGAAAGAGTGGCACCTGTTCCAGGAGGCGGGTAGATGCCTCAGAGGTGGGGTGGGCAGGAGATGTCAATCCAAGGTGTAGTCACAGTCATGGTGACAGTCTTCTGTTATGATGGTTCAATACACACTGTCACGGCCCCCTCCATCTCCCTTGGCAGTCACCCTTCCCAGACAAATGCAATGACAGCCATTGCCTGAGTCCCTGGGCATAGCGACACAGGCAGCTGGGTGTGTCTGGCTGTGATGTCCCTCACAGGAGCCTGCAATCTGTGGCAGGTGGGATTTGGTAGCCTCCCGGTCTGCTTCCTTGTCCCTCAGGTGGGACAGGGTGAAGGCACTGTCTACGCTGCCTCCTGGAGGCTGAATCCCATCGCCCATAGTGGTGGCCTCACTAACACCCCCGCGCTGGGTATTCCCTGATGCCTCTCCCTCCCTGTGCTCCCTAGGGTCACCTCTCACAGTCTCAGTGTTCTCTTGCAGAGAACCCCCCTCCCCAGGCCATGGAACAGGCCGCCTGGGCTCCAGCTTGGCCCTGTTGAAGCAGCAGTGCACCGTGTGTGGGATGGCTGGCAGCTGCGCTGCCTGACCCACAGAGAGCCCCAGTGCTGCAACGCCAGGCACTGGGCCACCTCCCCGCCCTTGCAAACACACAGCACAGGAGGAGCTCAATAAAAGCTCCCGAAGCTCAGGCAGTCAGAGCAGCTAAACCTTTCTTCCCTGCCAGCCACACCCCACGGGTAAGCCAGTCCCTAGGGCCTGACCATCCCCCTACCCCCCCATCCCCCCCGCCCTTGGCTGGACACACCCCACTGACCGCCTTGCTGGCAGCCAAGGGCTCCCTGATGACGTCTTGACCAAAAGCAATATATGGGCTGCAAATGGGTGTCTGGGTCTCCTTGGGGTAAATAAAAGGCAGGCTGGCTAAATGCCCGACACAGGTCCCATTTAATTCTCCAGTACCACCTGCTCCCTGGGGAGGATGCTGGGCCCAGGGACTGTGAGTCCCTATCCCCGGTCCCCTCTCCAGGCAGGAGAGCAGCCATTCCAACCCCAGTCTGCCAGGACCGGGGTCCCAGCGTCCTGCCTGTCCCTGTGCTTCATTTCCTCTCGTGTCCCTCTCCCGTCCTGGCACAGGCTCCGCACAGGGGCAGAGCTCTGAAATGCTTGTTGAGCCAGGCTGGACTGACCCAAGGACAGACTCCCAGAGGAAAAGAAAGGTCTCTTTTCCTGCCACACCCAGAGGCCGTCAGGGCACTCCTGCAGTCCCAGCTCCCAGCCTGGGCCTCGCACAGGGTGGAGGTAGGCCAGAAGTGAAGACTTCCTGTTCTAGGCCCAAGGGCAACTGGTGGCCCAGAGCCTTTATGGCTTCAAGATTCTCACCATGGGTGCTGGGGTTCCGGTTCTGTTACTTTCACTGCTCCTTCCACAGAAAACTTCTCCCCCATAGCCCACAGCAACCTTCCCTCTCCCTCTGAGCCGAGCTGCCCCACCTGCAAGAAAAACTGGTCAACTGGTCGTGCTCACCCCGTTAATTTCAGGCCCCTGTGGCCCCCTCTAAGGTGGGGAAGGAGAAACTCAGGAGCAAGTGTCACTGTGAGAGTATACTGTTATCAGTTCTCCGTCAGCCCTAGTATGGACATGGGGCTAATGGAGAAGACCAAAGCCGCAAGAGTTAAGTGACTAGGTTAAGGTCCCCTGTCAATGGGATGCAGAAGTGCAGTGGACCCCAGACCTGCCTGGCTTCCACCCTGGGCCTTTCTCCACCCCAACCCCCACCCCCACCCCAGTTCCCTTCTGGGCCAATGCTTCCCTCGCTGATAGCACATGGCCAGTGCAGATCTCAGAACGTGTCAAGCTGGTGACACCAGATCCGTCACCTTAGAGTGGAGTGAAGGGAGCACCTGAGGATCGGTTTACTAATTCGAGGGGCTGATGAATTATTCAGACCACCATTAGCTTGGGCCGGTTCAGCTCCGCCTCTCTTCCTCCTGCTCCGGACCCTCAGATCCTGCCCCCCTGAGCTCTGCTGCCCTGTGGGGACCCCTGGTGAGGAGATGCTCACAGAACTGAGGTGCCGCTTGTTGCTGGCAGTGGCACTGCTAAGCCCAGGGCCCAGAGCCCAGGCCATGAAAGGTAGGCGGTCCTGGAGACCACTGGGAACCGGGAGGGGGCAGGCAGAGCCAGGGTTTCTGGAGGTTTCTATGCGGGGTACCAGAAAGCAGGAGGCCCTTTAGGGGGGTGGGTGAGGAAGCATGTTTCAGAGAAAGGAGAGGATGAGGAGAGGATGTTTGTTGAGTTCTTGCTGTCTGCTGGACTACATTTAATGGGTCACAATTTCAAGGTAAACGTTCACTCCCCATTTTACAGCTGAAGAAACTGAGGGCTGGAGGTACTATCCAGCAAGCCCATGGTTCCCAGGGGTGAAGGATATGACCCAGAGGACTGCTGAGGCTCAGCGTAGGAAGGAGCCTGTGTCTTCTGAGAGCCTGTCTCCCTTCCTGCTGCCAGCCCTGTGCATTGCCTTCTTTCTTATGCCCCTGGGGCTGGCTCTGCTCCTCTGTGCCATGCAGCCTCAGTTCCCTGCTTCCCTTGGGCATCCTGTGCTCGTGCAGGGAAAACAGGGGTTCCAGAGGGGAACGTACCTAGCCAGGCTGCTGTCGAAGAGGGGATGCACCCCCAAATGTTTCTGCCAGTGCTTGGTGTCAGGTAAAGCTGGCTGTTGTTATTTCCAGCCACCAGAACTTCAGTGGCCATGGAGTGACCCTGGGAGGGTGGCGGGGTCTGTGTACCTGCCTGAGTCCTGCTGGACAAGGCCTCCATTTGGGCTGGTCCCTGGGGCCACCTGAGCAGTAGGAGTTGTGCTGCAACCCTCGCCTGTGGGGAAGACGGGGTGTGGGAAGGACAAGGACAGACACTAGACACAATGACCCTCCATTCTCTTGCTGTGAAGGCGTGAATCAGACCTGATTCCAGGCGTGAATCAGACCTGATTCCGGGGACTGGCCTTCCCAGGGGCCCAGCAGGGAGCTGGCAAGGTGGCCTCAAGTGTACCTGGCCCCATGCAGTCAGCACTCACATATCTGCAGGGGAGGCAGCCATATCCTGTCTCACAGGTGCATGACGAGGTGCCCATGGCCAAGTGATCTAGACATTCCCTTCCCCGCGTCTTCCGCTTTTCCTCATCCTCATTCTTCCTGGTTGAGCTCACATGCCACCTCCTCTGTGAAGCGCGTCCTCCCCCTGACATTACTGTCCCCAGCACGATCAGCTTCCCTTCCTGCAGGCCTCTACACTGTGTGGTGTTGGCTCCTTTTCTTTTTCTTTCTGTCTTTTTTCTTTTCAGTGTGGTACTAGGGATCCAGTCCAGGGCCTTCACACTGAGCCACATTCCCAGGCCACTTTTAGTTTTGAATTTGAGACAGGGTCTCACCTAGTCACTAAGGTGCCCAGGCTGGGTTTGAACTTTCAATTCTCCTGCCTCAGCTTCCCAGAGTGCTGAGATTACAGGCCTTGCCACTGGGCCCAGCTGATTCTGTCTAGTTTGCTCGCTTTCCTCATCCTGGGCCCCTTGGGACTTCCCACAATGGCGTCCATTCTGAATCAGGCCCAGTATAGGGCATACATGGCTTGTGGGTCTTCTCTATAGGATTTAACTCAAGTGTATTTTTCAGGATGCCTTTGGTTGCAAGTGACAGAGACCCAATATGGGGGAAGGAGTCCAGGCAAGAACACATTGGCTCTGTAACCAGGAAGCAGAGGTGGAGCCAATGGGGGTCAAGAATCAAGCAGCCTGGGTCTCTCGGACCCAGGAATTGTTTCCACTCTTCATGTAGGTTTTGCTATTTGCCAACAAGACTTTCCCCTTATCCCTGAGTCTGGTCCCAGCAGAGGGCCCAGCGAGAAAATGACTTCCAATGAGACATCCCAAGCGGAGCTCTGACCTGGCCTAGAGCACTGGCCCACCACACAGACCAGTCCCTGTGATGGCAGGGGTGACACGGGGTGAGCCACAATTGCCCAGGGTCGTGTGTCTGCCCCTCAGGCAAGGAGAGGGGTTACCACATGGAGGGAGGAAAGGAGAGTAGAGTCTAGAAGAAGGAGCCCGTGGTTGTAAGAGATGAAACAGGGGGTGCTGGGCAGACCAAAGCAGTCCGTGTCAGCCACAGTAGGTACCGTAATTTCCCTTTCTGGGGCTTACATTTCCCCTTCTGTAAAAATGGAGTCAGTAGCACCTGCCATGCCTGATCCATAGGGCTATTGGGAAGGTTATGTAATACCACTCATTCATACAATAAATAGACACTGAACATGATGCTGGGGTTTGGTCTACAGCAGGGATGGAACGGATGACTCTCGCTCCCATGGACCGTTCATTTTTCAGAGAGAGACTGGCAATGAACCAAATAAATCCTTGAATAAATCAATTAAATAAGCACTATGTTAGATGGTGATGAGTACTCTGGAGAAAAATATAGCCTCAATAGGAGAGAAGGCATTTTTGGGGTGGTAAGGGGGTAAACATCGTGGATGGAGTGGCTAAGGAAAAGACCATGCTAGTTACTTCTCAGACTTTTAAACTTCAAACATACACAGGGAGACATTGAATAATAAATATAAATGTCGCCACCACCCAACTCCAACAATTAACATTTTCTTCTTATCCACCCCATGCCCATTTTGGGGGGGAAGGGAATCTAGAAAAATGTGACATTGATCTCTGTTATCATATTATTTCACCCACAAATATTTCAGAATATATCTCTGAGAAAGGCATCAAACTACATACAACCCCAAAACGTGTGGAATGGTATAACAATTCATCAATTTTATCTAATATTCAATACGTGTCCAGTTTTCCCCCAATTATTGCCAAAAGAAATGATTTTACAGTTTAGTTAATCAAATCAGAATCCAAAAGCAGTCCATACATTGTATTTGGTTGATACTGAAAAACTTTCTTGAGACAGAGTCTCTTGCTCTGTAGTCCAGCTTGGCCCTGAGCTCACTATGTAGCCCTGGCTAGCCTTGAACTCATGGCAATCCTCCTGCTGGGACTGCAGGTCTGCACCATGCCCACCTAATCTTTTATGGGGTGCTGGGGAATCCAATCCAGGACCTTGCACATGGTAGGCAAGTGCCCGAATCACTGAGCTATGTCCCCAGCCTTGACTCTTGATATTCATCATTTGTTCTTTAAGTACCAGGTTATTTATCTTACAGAATTTCCTGCCTCCTAGACTTGGCTTTTCATCATGCCATGGACCATGCTCCTCTAGGCTGAGAGTACCTGTGGTCTCGGCTATTCAGGAGGCTGAGGCAGCAGTAGGCCCAGAAGTTCCAGGCCAGCCTGGATAACTTAGGAAGAGTTACAGCCAGAGGCCACTCCCCATGCCACACCCCGCTCAGAAAAGGAAAAAATTCCTCAGGATTTAGGGGTAGCCCAGTGGTAGATGATGCTTTGGGTTTGATGCCCTGCACACACACACACATGCATGCACTTGCACACACATGCACACATGAGACACACACCAAAAAAACCAGCCTCCATTTCACTCTAACCTGCTGCATGTAGATCCAGAGATTCATTAGGTTCGGGGTCCTTTGGAAGACTATAGACCATGGTGTGTTCTGTGCACGACACATTGTCCAGTGTCACATGTGGTCAGTAAGAGCCCTCAGTGGGTTCAAGACCCACCCATGATAAAATGCCCTACTTTGATGTCTGTTTTCCTTTCCTTTTCTTCCTATCTTTCTTTTTCTCTTTTATTGAAAAGCACCCTGAAAGGGTGCTGAAAATCAAAGCATCATACAAGTACTCTACCAACTCAGCTATATCCTTAGCCCTAGGGTTTTTTGTTTGTTCGTTTTGTAATTACTGGGAATTGAACCCAGGGACTTCGCAATGAACTGCATCCCTAGACCTTCTTTTGTTTGTTATTTTGACAGGGTCTCACTGCATTGCTGAGTTGCCCAGGCTAGACCTGAACTTGTAATTCTCCTGCCTCAACCCCCGAAGAGTGCTGGGATAACAGGCCTGTGTCACCACAGCAAGCTGGTGATTTTGATGATAAAAATTGTTAGGTGGACATGGCAGCCCTTGCCTGTAGCCCAGCTACCCACGAGGCCGAGGCAGAAGGATCACTTGAGCTCAGCCTGGGCAATAGTGAGGCTTGCGCACACACACCTGCGCGCACACACACACACATACACACACACACACACGCATAATTTTCAAACATTTAGCAAAGTTGAAAGAACTTTACTTACATTCTCAAATATCTGTGTTTTGCTATGAATTTTTTATTCTGTGATTAGACCAGACATTGATGACGTTGTCTAGATACAGCTTTTCGTTAAGGCTTGCAAAATTCCGATTTCCCAATGATGTGATTCTTTTTGTCACCTTCTACAAATAATTCCTCCTCACCTATTTGGTTATTTGGAAATTTAGTCCACACATTAGTGGCAAAGTAGACACTTAATTTCTGTCCTTTTCTATTTATCAATTTTTCAAAGAATTCCAAAGAGTTAGTGTCCTGGCAATCTCTAAGACACCAGCGAGTTTCTTTTTAATTTTTTTCCTGAGCTGCATTATGAATTCATAAGTTTTTATATATTTGATGTATTTCAATTTATGCAGCCATTACTCTTTTTTGACACTTAAATTGTACCTTCTTTAGCCTTCAGATTGGTTCCTGCGTCTGCTGACACAGTCTCAGCAGCTTTTGATGACTTTTTGTCACCCAGTGACAAGCTGCCTGAGGATATTTTGTGTGTTTCCCCTATTAGACCTCATATCAGCCATTTCTCTAAGGAGCCCTGGCTCAGTTGGGCATAATAATCCCAATCAGAGGGCCAGGGACATATAATGCCATTGGCTTTTCTTTTCTCTTTCTTTCTTTTTCTTTCTTTTTTCTTTTTTTGAAACAGAGTTTCAGCTCTGTAGTCCAGGCTGGTCCTGAACTCACTGTAGACCCCAGGCTGGCCTTGGACTCATGGCAATCCTCTTGCCTCAGTCTCCCTAGTGCTGGGATTACAGGCATACGCCACCACACCCAGTTTAGGTGGTGCTGGGGAATCAAACTCAGGAATTTAGCGCTTTAACCACGGAGCCATTCCTCCAGCTCCCATATAATGCTATTGAAATATCGTTGCTCCTAGGTTTGTTTAGTGAACAGAGATAGGAGACAATTTTTTAAAAAAATCTTTAGTTGAAATTGGTATTTTCAGTTCATATTAAGGATCACAAAAGTTTAAACTTTTATATTTGTACCTCTCATTTCTTCTGTTATTATTGCATGGTTACTTGATTTATTACAATATACATAATACTTGTAACTAGTATTATTACTACCAGTAACACTACCGAATATAACTCAAGATTTTTTGTGGTTCATTTGTCCTTGAGGATATATCCCGCTAGGAATGTACAATCCAAATACAATAGTTCACAGTCATTTTTAGGGCTGGGGACATAGCTCCGTGGTTAGAGCACTTGCCTTGCACACACAAGGCCCTGGGTTTGATTCCCTAGCATCTCGTAAAAGATGAGCTGGGAGTGGCAGTACACAACGGTAATCCTGGCCCTTGGGAGGATGAGGCAGGAGGATTGCCATGAGTTCAAGGCTAGCCTGGGCTAAGTAGTAAGCTCAAGGTCAGCCTGGACTACAGAGCAGGAAAAAAAAAGAATCAAAGTCGCTTTAAATTCTGTTTACCTATGACTTTCATGAACATGATACATAGTTATGTTTGCTCATGTTGGATAATTAAGAGCCATATTAATTTTTTGATCTTTTAAAATTATAGAAATTATTTTATGTGATTGCAAAGTCAAAATTGTGAAACAAAGCTCATTTTAAAGAGATGTAGAGAATTAGAGAGAATGTTTTTTGTTTTTTCTTTTTTTAGACAGGGTCTCACTCTGCAGACCAGGCTGGTTCTGTAGCCTCAGCTGGCCTTGAACTCAAGGCAAGCCCCCTGCCTCAGCCTCCTGAAGAGAATTACTCTCATTAGTTTTCTTTCATTGTTTCCTTTTAAGTTCTGAGAGGGAGTCTTGCTCAATTGCCCAGGTTGGCCTCAAGCGTGGCACCCGTCTGCAGCAGCCTCTCGAGTAGCTGTGATGACAAGGACGCACCACCAAGCCTGCCTCATCCTTTCCTCTTGTAAATAAAAACAAATATGTACCCACGATAATTTAACTTTTCGAGACTTCGGGCTTCACACATTAGGCAAGCGCTGCTGTTGACTCTGAGCCATCCTTCTCCCTTGCCCTAGGTGTCAAATGCGGGGGTGTGCTCTCAGCACCTTCCGGAAACTTCTCCAGCCCCAATTTCCCCAGACTGTACCCCTACAACACAGAATGCAGCTGGCTGATCGTGGTGGCGGAGGGCTCCTCGGTGCTGCTCACCTTCCACGCCTTTGACCTGGAGTACCATGATGCCTGCGGCTTTGACTTCCTGGAGATCTACAACGGGGCCTCTGGAGACAAGGGCAACCTGCTGGGGAGGTTCTGCGGCCGGGTGCCTCCACCACCCTTCACCTCCTCCTGGCACGTCATGTCCGTGGTCTTCCACTCAGATAAGCATGTGGCCAGCCGTGGCTTTTCTGCAGGCTACCAGAAAGGTCGGGGCACTGGGCAGTGCAGAGGCTGGCCCTGGGCTAGAGGTGGGGGGTAGGAAATGGGGCTCAGGGAAGTCTGGGGGGGTCATCTGAGCATGAGGCTGCCAGTGACCTGGGCGATCTTGCCCACAGCACAGCCCCCCAGGGGTACAGGGGGACGGGCAAAGGCAGCCTCCTCACCTTCTCGTGCCCTTTCCCTTTATTCCTGGAGGCCCCAGGGCAATCACGTGCTCAGGCATGAGGCCCACGGCCCGTCGTGCCCTCCTACTCACGGGGGATCCCAGAGCACGGTCTAGAAGCCTCTGCTAAGGCTGTTTGTGGAGGGGAACACTCCTGTCCTCTCATGTCACAAACAGTACATCTGAGACCCAGAGAGGGAACGTGCCTTCCCATGGCCACTCAGCCGAGCGGAGCAGCACGCCGACAAAAGCCTCCTTTTAGACACTCAGTGCAGCTGGTCACACAGCTGTGCCACGGATGAGATTCTGCAGTCTCAAGGAAGACATCCCCAACACGCTCTTCCTGCTGGTGACTGCCAGCAAGTCACTGCACTCACCGTCACCTGCTCACGGCTGTACTGGCTGATCTAGGTTCCTTGGGGCTGCTGCCGGCAGCACCTCCTTAGTCTGCACGCGTCTGAGGCCAGTAGTCCGGCTGGGCAGGCCTTACGATGTTGGATATTCAGAGAGGCTCAGAGAGGCTAGGTTACTCACCCCAAGTTACTCAACTACTAGAAGTCAAAATAGAGAGGGCACTTGCTTCAGACTCAAGCCCCACCAGATGGTTTAAGTCTCAGGAGGTCTGATGACATTCCTGGTTCAGGTTCCTCAGCCCCTGGCCTTCCTGGCCAGTGAGAGTGGGCAGTGAGGCTCACAGGGTCAGTGCACAGACCCCAGGGTTCGTCCTCCTGGGTTCAAATCCTACTTACCGGCTGGTGGCTGCTCCCAGGGACCTGTCCGTGTCCCCTGGGCCTTGCTACCTCTGTTGTCCCGTCATCTCCCTGTTGAAGTCTGACCTGGTCTCAGCAGCCCTTCACTGCCTCTCAGGAGTCGGTGTGTCTTAGTTACTTTCTCATCACTGGGACACATTACCCGATACCCACAAATTAAAGGAGGAAACATTTACATTAGTTCACAGTTTCAGGAGGTCTCCGTCCTTCCGTGGTCAGCTGGCAATGGCAGAAGGCCATGAGGAAAGTTCTTCATTCCTGCCAGCCAGAAAGGAGAGAGAAATGGGAGCTACTGAGGCGGTATACCCTCCCAGTCGTGCCCCGGGGATCCTCCCCTCACCTGACCCTACATCTTAAGAGCACAGGAAATCAATGTGTGAACCTACTAATCCAATTGACCCCCATGATCCAATCACCTTCCACACTCATGAGCCTTTTGGGGGACAGTCTAGATCCAAACCATAGTGTACCATATGAATACCCCAAGTCCTTCCCTCCTAGGGTGACACTCAGGTCTGGGCTTTGCCCCAGCCCAGGTCCTCCAGTGGAGCCCAGTTGCTGGTTTCCCCATGCCCAACCTTTCCCCCTCACTCCCTCACTCCCCACCTGGCGCCCCCAGTTCTCTCACCCAAGTCCCTGCCAGGGTCTGCCTGGGTGAACCCAAACTTGGTGAGTTACTAAATTCCGCTGTACCTTCATTTTCTCACTGTAAAATGGAGAAACACATTCCTTCAAGAGTTAGGGTGCATCTGAAAAGATGGTGTAGGGTCTGAGCACTAGGCCTGCATCTGCCGTGCACCAAGAGCTCAGGGTAGTGGTGAAGTTCCCGTGACTTTCCTGATGGAGGGACATTTGGGGGTGTTGCTCCAAGGGAGGAGGTCAGGTCAATGAAAAGCTCATCAGAGTGGGTTCTCTTGCAGATGTGTGTGGCGGTGTTCTGACAGGACTGTCAGGGGTCCTCACCACTCCTGAGTACCCCAACAACTACCCCAACAACGTAGAGTGCCGTTGGGTGATCAGGGCTACAGGACCCGCCACCGTCAAGCTGGTGTTCGTGGACTTCCAGGTGGAAGGCAGTGAGCAGTGCACCTATGACTATGTGGCTGTGCTTGGGGGGCCTGGGCCTACTCGTGGGCAGCATTACTGCGGCGGCACCAGACCCCCCACTTTGGTGTCGCTAGGCCACGAACTGCAGGTGGTCTTCAAGTCCGACTTCAACATTGGAGGCCGTGGGTTCAAGGCCCACTACTTCTCAGGTAGGAGTGGTACACCCGAGACCCTGTGCCTTCCCTTATGCTTGTGGGGTCACACTTCCCTGTTCCCTCAGGATCCAGGATTGTGGACCGTTTAGAGCACTCTGGCATACTCTTTCTTGGCAAGGCCACAACAAAAGCCTGTCAGTTCCTCTGAAAACATTCCAATTCACTCAGACAGAATTAATTCCCCAAGTAATGTTTGTACTAAGGGGTTGGACAACTAGCACAGCAGTTAGAGTGTTTACCTAGCAAGCAGAAGGTTCTGAGTTCAATTCCCCAGCACCACATAAGCTGGGCATGATGGTACACACCTGTAATTCCAGCACTTGAGAAGCTAAAGCAGGAGGATTGCTGTGAGTTCAAGGCCAACCTGGGCTACACAGTGAGGTCAGGCCCAGCCTGGACCACAGAGCAGGCAAGACCAGGTTTCAAAAAAAAAAAAAAAAAGTTTGTAATGAAAGAATGAATGAATACTTAAGAATTCACAGTCCAGTGGGAATGACGGGTAAGATGAAGATGATTCCTGTGACATATGCCAACAGTAAAAATCACAGGGGACTTAGTGGAGGAGAGAGAGTGGAGCTGTGCCTTGAAGGAGTTAGCCAGAGGCAGGAGGAATAGCGTGTGCAGGGCAGATGGGTGTGTTAGTTCCCTGTTGCTGTGACAAAATACCTGATGTGAACAACTTACAAAAAGGAAAGGCTTATTTTGGCTTATAATTTCAGTCCATGGTAATTGGCCTATTGTTTTTGGGCCTGTGGGGAGACAGACCATCATGGCAGGAGCACACAATAGAACAGAGTTGGTCACCTCAGAGCAGTCAGGATATAACAGAGAGAGACAGGATAGAGTTGGGTCCCCAAATTCCCTTCAACAGCATGAGCCCAATGACCCAACTTTCTTCTTCTAGGCCCCATCGCTCGATAGATCCCTCTCAGTAAGGCCGCGGAGTGGTCAGTCAGCCTTTCACAGTTGAGCACTTAGGAGATACTTACTCAAGCCGCACCAACGGGGCAGCGTGGAAAGGGACAAGGCCACGTCGTGAGCTGCTTTGTCTGTCCAGCCAGGGAGCTGGGACGTGCACATCATGACTTTGGTATTGAGTGTTACCAAAACAGGGCCTGCGCTTCCAAAGTAGATAGCGAGCAGAATGAGAGTCCCAGCTTTTGGCCAGTTTCAATCTACTGTTTTTATTATCGTGTTTATTCTTACTGTTGCTATTGTTGAGACAGGGTCTCGTTCTGTAATGCAGGTTGGTTCTGAATTCACTGTGTAACCCAGGCTGGCCTCAAACTCATGGCACTCCTCCTGCCTCAGCCTCCTGAGTGCTGGGATTACAGGCATACACCACCAGGCCTGGCTAATTTTTATGTTGGTATTGGGGGATCAAATCCAGGGCCTGTGCATGCCCCCAGTCCTTTGGCCATTTTTAATTTAAAGCAAGCTTGGGGATCTGGTTTGCTGTTGACTGGTTTGCTGGTCATGGTGCCCACACCTGCCAGGGTGGGTACAGCACCCCAGGAGTACCCATTGCCTGGGCTGGCCTGTAAAGGGAGACTTCACCCTCCTCCCCATTGATCCTCTCTGTTCTCTTCTGCCTCCCACCTCAGGAGAATGCCAGGAGGTGTATGGGGCTGTGCGAGGCAATTTCTCCAGCCCACAGTACCCCAGCTCCTATCCCAACAACATCCGGTGCCACTGGACCATCCGCCTCCCTCGTGGCTACAGGGTCAAAGTGTTTTTCCTGGACCTGGATCTGGAGGAGCCCAACAGCCTGACCAGAACCTGTGACTTTGACCATCTGGCAGCCTTTGATGGGGCCAGTGAGGAGGCGCCTCTGCTGGGCAGTTGGTGTGGCCACCACCTGCCACCACCTGTCACCTCAAGCCACAGCCAGCTCCTGCTTGTGCTGCACACAGACCGCAGCACCACAGGCAGGGGCTTCTCAGTGGCCTACATTGGAGGTGAGCTGAAGTGGGGGACGAGGGAGGGGAGGCTTTGGAACCTCCATTCCACTGACCTGTTCCATCCCTGGGAATGGCCTCCTCCGGCCCCTTCTCGGTTGACCACAGTCCTGCCAGCTCCTGGGGCCTTGAGCCCATCCTACTGTGGCCTTGGCCTATTTCCACTCTCACAGGTCCCCTCTCTGCCAGCTTCTAACTCCGTGACTCCAAATTCCTCCCACCTGCATCCCTCCCTTGGATCCCTGGCCATTCTCCTGCTGCAGGTGAGCCCCTGTATCAATATTGGCAATGCTTATGGAATAATTAGTAGAGCCATGGAGCTGCCCACCAGTAATGCCTGTAGCATTCTAAAATACCAGTTGAACAAATGGCGCTTGTTTTACCTCACACCAGTCTGGAACTAGGCAGGCACTGAGGGCTCAGAGATGCAGCACTCTCCCAGGCACTGTGTCTGGGATACTTAGTCTTACAGCTGCGATATGGCTGCCTCGACTCCAGGCATCGTGGCCTTGGTAGAAGAGGGTAGGAGGGCTGCCAGTCAGAGCTGCCTCTTTACTAGGAAATCAAAAACATGTCCAAAAGCCCTCATCGGATTTTTCTTGTATCTTATTGCTGTGACCTCAGTTAGCTCGCCAAGCCTGGCTGCAGTGGAAGCTGGGGAGGCCAAGCCTGGACTTTTCCAGCCTTCAGGGCATTGGTCAGTGAAGAGTGGTCCCCAGCTCTTCCTGCCTCCCTACATTCCCTGGGCCATCTGCCCCAAAATGCCTGCACCTGGACCCACTATGTCCTCTGTGTGGCCTGGCAAATCTCCTCATTGCACAGATATAAGGAAGTGGAGGTGCTCAGAGGGAAAGGACTTTGCTGCAGACACACAGGCAACTGTTGGCACAGCTGGAACTGGAAGTCACTCTTCTGCCTTCCATATGTTTGAGAAGGGCACTAGGAAGGGATCCTGGGCTGACCTTGAGCAGACCAGGACTGTACCAAAGATTACCATTTACTGACCTGGCGAATAAGTCTATTGTAAAAGAGTTTGATGGACCCAGGCATGGCGGTAATCTCCAGGCACACCTGTATTCTCATCAGTCTGGGAGGCTGAGGCAGGAGGACCATAAGTTTGAGCTTAGCCTAGGCAACTTCATGACTCAACATTTTAAAAATTAAAATAACAAAAAGGATCAGGGATATATTTCAGTATGAGGATCCTGGGCTTGATTCTCAGAAACAAGAGAGAAAGAGAAGAAAGAAAGAAAGAAAGAAAGAAAGAAAGAAAGAAAGAAAGAAAGAAAGAAAGAAAGAAAAGAAGGAAGGAAGGAAGAGAGAAGAACAGATGGCGGTGGACAAACGTCCTAGACAGGCAGCATGAAGATTAAATGACAGAACACAGAGCAGGAGGCCTCGCCCTGAGGACTCCACCTCTCAGGCCTGTTTAACTCTCACGACCTTTCCTCTTTCCTTACCCCAATAGGGCAGAGGAGTTGGGGGCCTCAGACATGAAGCAGATAGAGTTGTAGGAAGCTGGTGGCCACCCCCCCCCAACACACACACACACACACGCACGCACACACACACACACACACACACACACACAGCCCAAGGGCGCCCAGTGGGCTCTGTCCCTAATGTAGGACAACTGGTTCTGTCAGCACAACCCCCTTCTCTTGCTCTGCGTGAGGCAGGGGTGCTCCAAGAGCCAGGTGCCGCCGGGGCTGGGCCCTAACGAGCTGGTATGCCCCTTTCTCCGTCCAGGTCTCAGTTTCTCCTCCTGTAAAAGGGACCATGGATTACAGGCCCCTTGCAGTCCCTCCGACTGTCTCCCTGGCAGGCCTGAGCCCCTCCATGTCGGGTGACTGAGGATGAGCCTCTCCTCCTGGTAGCTGCTTGGGCCCTGGCTCCGCCCCAAGCCCAGGGGCTTTGTGTAGGGTCCCACCCCAACGCCCCTCCCCAGGGTCAAGTGGGCCACTTGCCTGTGGCAAGACTCCAGATGGAGCCCAGGCTGCTGGCGGCCTCCCCAGTGGGAGAGCAGCGGCGCATCAGTCAGGGGTGACACACAGTTCAGCGCCACCGAGATCATTGTGGGAGACGGCGGGCCCATAAATCCCTGGCTGCCCAGACACCAGAGGCTGAAATATGTCTGAGGCATTTCCCGGAGAGGGGCCTAGAGAGCCAGGTCTCTGGCTGCCAGGTCTAGATTCTTCCTCTCGTAACCACGCCCTCCACTCGCCGCTGCCTCCTTGACCTCCCCCACCCCATCCCCACACACTCACACAAACCCAGACATTCAGAGGCATAGCCACAGGGCCTCGCCAGCCGGGGCTTGCGCTGGGCAGGGACAGACCTTGAACTTGAGATCCAAAAGTTAAAATCACTGCAAAAAATCTTTACCTCTCAGAATTTCATTTCCAGCACTAAAATGGGTTTAGTCACATCCTCCTAATAGGGTCACGGCAGGGGGCACAGTGGGGGCCCCCCAGCCTCTTCAGACCTGCGCTTCTCCCCTCCCCTCCCCCACAGCCCTCTTCCTGTCTTTTGTCCTTGCCGGACTTTTCTTCCGAGCCCTCCACACTTCCAGGTGTGCTGTGTACTTGTTATCCCCTCCGCCACCTAGAATGTCAGCTCCACCAGGGAGGGAATTTGTGGCTATTTTTTCTTTTTTTCTGTAGATTAAGTGCCTACACATAGTAGGCCATCAATAAGTATCTGGTAAATAATGAATGAATTGCCAGGCTTATGACAAAGTGTTTAGCAAATTTGCACCGAGCTATCTCCCTAGCCCGTTCTTTAATTTTAATTTTAACTTAATTTTGAGATCTCACTAAGGTGCTAAATTGCCCATGGTGGGCTTGAACTTGTAGGCTTCCTGCTTCAGCTTCCTGAGTGCTGGGGTTACAGGCCTGTGCCCCAGGCCCGGCTCAGCTTTTATTATAAGGATTTTCACACGGCCACCCTTGCTCATCCATTCAGTGTTCACAGTCCAAGGGGGTTAAGAGTAACACCATAAAGTGTCCTACCCGTGTCCTGTAGGACTCCATAGCAGCCTTTCCCACTCTGTGCCTCAGTTTCCCCATCTATTGCCCTTTGGGAGGCTGGGGGCGGGGGAGGCCTGTACCTCAGGGCTCCAGCTCCTCCCTCTCATCCCCAGTGGTGCCCATGAATGTAAGCTGCTCCCGCTCGGACTTCCAGATCCTGATCTCTGCGCAGGCCCTGGCCCCACTGGAGCGGACCAAGGTCTACCTGGGCAGCCGGAGCTGTGCTGCACAGGAAGTTGGCAGCAACTTCCGGATCCAGGCTCGCTTTGACACCTGCGGCACTGAGTCTCAGGTAAGCTGTGGGGGAGGAGGCAAGGTGGGGTCAGAGGGCTCTGAGCTCCAATAAAAGGCCCTTCATTCCAAGCTTCTCCTGACTCTGGTGGCCACCCTATCTAGATGCTGGGCTCAGCCATTGATCTCAGCACTCTGCTCAGTGCAGATGTAACAAAGAACACAGGTGGACATGGAAGAGGCTCCTGCTAGACTCTGGCCACTGTTTGCTCCTCTGAAAGGCCTACTGGTGACACCATCGAGTTCCTTGCTGTCCCCTCTCTTCTCCCTCAGAGCCCCCAGAGGCACTTGGGTCCTTGCTCCCTTAATATGCCGAGCTGCCAGAGCCCTGCTCAACCCTGCCCACCTTGCCCCACCTGGCTGGTGACCCAAATCCATCCCATCCATCCCCGGGCTCCACAAACAAAAGGGCCTTTTAGGTGTCAGCGGTTCACCTCCCTCCAAAGGACACAGCTTACACCTAAAATTGTTCCACCCATTCCCCTTGGGTTTTGAAGGCCATGAGCCAGGCCTGAGGCCCTCAGAGAGTCCGTGGGCAGTGGCCCAGGCACCCTGGATGTTTGCACTCTGAGGACCTGGCTGGGAAAGGTGGTGGGAAGGGAAGCAACAGCCATCTCTGGGTTGGCAGAAGTCACGTGCTTTCCAGCAGACTGCCCCCGGCCCTGCCACATTAGCCACATGTACTCCTCAGTGCTGGCTGCAGACAGTTGGCACTCCCTGCTGCTCCAGGCCCCAAGTCCCCAGGGATTTTCTTTGGGAGAGAACCACATTCCATAGTATCATAGAATGAGGAAGACAAGAATCTCAGAAGCAGGAATCATGAATTCCTAGAACCGAGGGCCCCTGGTCAGTCTCAGAGTCATTGAGCCGTTGCCAGAACTCACAACCACAGGACCTTAGAATCGTGAAGTCAGTAGCTCAGCAGTAGCAAACTGAGAACTGTAGGCCTGCACAGGTGCTCGGTGTAGCCCTCGTCACTCCTGGAGCTGCTTTGAAGGAGGCTCATGCCCCGAAAGCCCTGACGGCCTATCGCCAGCCTTTCCGTGCCTCTCTTTGAAAACGCAGTCTCGGCCTCCTCAGCTCAACACCACACGTGGGGGTGCTTCCCTGCTAAGGCTCTGACTCATCCATACTCCCATGCTCCCCCCACCCCACGGGGTTTCTCTCCCTTCTTCTTTGCAGTTTGGATTCAGTCCTCTCACCGGGTCCCTCTCCTCTCTCGGGTCTTTTCTTGCTTTGCCCTGTGTCCCTACACCGAGGACGCAGGTGCCCCACAGAGGCTGAGGAGCAGAGGCATGAAAGTAGAGAGGCTCCCTGGGGACATGAGATTGGACTCTGCTGGCAGCCCAAAGTTGGAGGAGACCACTAAAATCATGGAGTCCATAAAAATCCTGAGCGTAACACCCCTTCAGCTTTCCCAGGTGGGTGGCCCCGTCTTGAGGCAGAGGAGCTTCTTCCTCCCTGCGGCTGCTCCCTCTGGCTTAGGCAGCTTTGATGTGGAGAAGCCCCACATGAGAAGTGGCACCCATGCTGCGTATAATGGTGCACAGCTGTAATCCTAGCACTCGGGAGGCTGAAGCAGGAGGATCACCAAGTTCAAGCCTGCCTGGGCAATATAGTGAGACCCTGTCTCAAAAAGACAGTAAAAATGGGCTGAGGGTATTACCTAGGGTGAAGGCCCTGGGATGAATCATACCCCATACCCACCCCCCCGAAAAAAAGGGGGCACAGACTGAGGAGAGCTATAGCTGCTGCAGGAGTGACTTGGGTGGGGAGAATGGCCCCTATCCTTGCAGTCCTGTCCTCCAGCCACACTAAGCTGCCCACCAAAACACTGCCCTGGTCCACATGCCCCACTGACTCAAGGCGCTTTGAACCCCAATCCTTTACCTGTGGGGAGGGAGGGCAGCAGTGCGCAAGCACCACACCACCCCATCTTCCTCTTCAGTGGGTCTTTCCAGCCCTAAGATTGTGCCTCTGGGTGACCCTGACTCAGCAGTCACCTGCTGTACCCATATTTGGAGAAAAGGTGGCAGAAGGAAGGGACAGGCAGGAGCCTCATCTCTGGACCTCAGTGGGGGCAAACATTGCCTCTGGGCCTCAGTAGTCATATTCATAAGTTTGCCAAGGGCTGGAGGAATAGTTCAGCGGTTAAAGCACTTGCCTAGCAAGCTTGACTAGCACCAAATAAGCCAGGTGTGGTGGTGCACGCCTATGATCCCAGCACTCGGGAGGCTGAGGCAGGAGGATGGCCATGGGTTTGAAACCAAACTGGTCTACATAATGGGTTCAGGATCAGCTTGGACTGCGGAGTGAGACCCTGCCTCAAAGAAAAAAAAGTCACAAGTTTGCCAAGTTTGGAGACTGACAAGATGCTCTGTGATTTGCATGACATGTGACCGTTAAGAGCACAATTGAAAGTCAGGTCTGGGTGAGACTATGGTGTCTGTCTCTTGTCTGCTGTATGTTCTCAGTCAAGGTTTAACCTCTGGGCCTCAGTTTCCTCCAGTGGAAGTGGGTATTAGCAGTACTAATGAGCGGGCTTTTGGAAGAACGAGAGGAAATGAGGTAACTAAAATACCGAGCCCTAAACATGAGCCGCTGCTACCATCACTGCGGTTCAGCAGCCCTGCCCCTTGAAGCCAGAGCAAGCACTGGCTGGTCACCTTTGCTGCTGTCCTTCCAGATGGCCTACCTCAGGGCATCTCTTACACAGACGGGAACACTGAGGTTCTAAGTGGAGCCTTAGCACCCACGCATCTAGGGGAATGGGGGCTGTCCCAGCCCCGCCAGGTGCAAGCAAGTGCCCATGATCCCACAGAGAAGAAATAACACGTCAGTGATCGTCAGCGTGCTGTACATCGACTTCTCGGCTTCTGGGCAGGAGGACGTTCACGAGTACGAGGTCCGCTGCGAGCCACGGCGCAAGGCAGCCTCTGTGCACCTGCTGTCCGGCTCTGACTGGCTGGGGCCCTACGCTGCCTCGGCCGAGCACCTCCAGGAGGCCCCGCCCCGGGATGAGGTGGAGGCGCTGGGGGACCCAGTGGCCACAGTGCCCCAGGACACCAGTGACATCGTTTTCCTGGGCCTCTGCATCCTGGCCGGGGTCCTCATGGTCATTGCCATCGCTGTCCTGATGCTGCTATGAACACACAGGGTGGGACCCGACATCTGGTGCCCCGAAGAGGCAGCGTGGGCCCCACAACCAGAGTGGGATGGAGTCTTGCTGGCTTGTGGGTGACAGGAGGGAGCAAGTCATGTCCCTCTCTGAGCCTCCATGCCTAGGGCCCCCACTGTGCCCTCTGTCTCTCAAGGCTGGTGTGAGGCTCAGAGAAGCATGAATGAACACGAGGTGTGGAAACCGTAGCACGCCGTGTATGTGAGTATGATTGTTGTTACTGTGAACAGTAAAGATGATTTGCCTCTGAAACAACTCTCCTATGTGTGTCACTTGTTAGCTTGGATAGTTGTGGTCCCTGGTGGTAGAGTATGGGATACAACTGATGCATTCTGTACTGGGTCTGAGTCCTTCACCTATTTAGGGTACAGAGAAGAGAACTCCTTGTTTTTCCAGGTAACTGCAGGAAGTCCCTCTCTGCCTCCTGGACCGACCCAGGGCCCGAGGGCCTCATCTAGAGCCGGTCAGCTCTGTCTCCAACCTCCAGGAACAGGGAAGGGAGCTGGTAAGCTTTGTCCATCGAGGGCTGGCTTTTGGCTTCTGCCACAGGATGTCACCACTGAAAACCTATCCTGTGCATCCTGGAGGATGCTTTTTCAGGGAGAGTGCCATGCCCTGTTGGGTCAGATTCCCATAGAAATCATAGGTAGGGATGGATGTAATGGTACATGCCTGTAATCCCAGCCCCTTGGCAGGCCGAGGCAGGAGGATCACAAGTTCAATCCCAGTTGGGACAGTTTAACAACTTAGCAAGACCCTGTCTCAAAATTAAAAAAAAAAAAAAGTTTTAGAAAGGGCTTCAGGATATAGTTCATTGTGAAGGCCCTGGATTGAATCCCCGAAAGAAAAGGAAAGATAAAAAGAAAGAAGAAAAAAGAAAGAAGCTAGAGGAATTTTCCCTTAAATGTCTTATTATCTTTAACCGAAAGGCTGACGGCAGTCCCACGGGGCTGGTCCCTCGTGTCACTAGCCGACTGACCCTTTGATGAGTTCCCTTCAGAGCCCTCCATGCCCTGTCTTGTCTCTGGCTTCATGCAGAACTACTCCAGTCTGCCCAGAGCCCATGCACTCACACATGTCCAGGTCCTCACCACAGCAGAGGGCCCGGGCCTGTGCAAAGGCCTCTGGAGTTATTGTGCAAACTGAGCACTTTCTCCTGAGTGCCACTTAATACCAAGAAGTAGAACAATCTTGTTAATGAAAAATAAACAAAACCCCACGTATCACACACCGCTTTCCCCTGCTCCCCTTCGCATTTGCAGCGGTCACTCAAGTTTTCTTTACGTAACACAGAACTCTCCACATTGACCCTGCTGACCCCTGGAGTGGCTCACTCACAGCACATTCTGCAACCCAGCAAGTGCCCACGGGACTGCAGGCCCCCGAGCTGGGCTGACAGGCTCCAGCACACAGTAGCGGTGACGGCAGGGAGGCTCCTGCCTTCGGGATGGTGTTACGTGGCTGAGTAGAAGTGGGAGGATGGGATGGGCAAGTTAGTAACTTGAAGAAAAGATGAAAGAAGAAAGAAAAGTAAGAAATGAATTAAGCCAGAAAGACAGAGACATAGGGAAGGAGGCTCTACCATGTATTAACTGAGCGAGCCCTTGACTCGATGAGCTTTGGTTCTCTACCAGCAAGTGGCCCTGCGGTTCCCGCCGTGCTGTGAGCGTGCAGCAGCACACTGAGCCAGGGAGCCTGTAGGGGTGAGTGTGCTAGCAGGGGGTCCTGACTCTGCCCCATGCCTGGAGCAGAGGCCCTGTCCTCTTCCCCACCCCCCACCATCTGGCTTTTCATCTCTGATCCAGCTTTCTTCACCAGGCTGCTTTGGAAGCCACCCCCAACTCTCTGTGCCTCAGTTTCCCTGTCTGGGGGGACTGGACACACAGCAGTCGCTCCCTGAGGGGACTCTGGGGTCCTGCCCTATGTGACAGCGGATGGAGCCTTGGGGTGCTACTAGTGGGGCCTGAGGCAGGGGGATGCATGGTGGGCCTCAACCATGCAGCCATCAGGGTGGGGAGCCCAGAGCCTGCCTGTGCCAAGACTAATTGCCAACACTGTGTGAGGGACACTGTGTGGCTGAGAGCCAGCGCCTGTGAGCACGTGTGGAAGCTGGGGGCTCAGGCTCTCCTCCCTGAAGCTGATCTTTAAGGGTCCCTGCACAGAGGTCATGAGCTCCAGCTCGGTGGCCACACCACTAGGGGTCAAATGGGGGCTCTGCTTCTGACTAGCCGTGTCACTCCGGCAAATCATATCTCCCCTCTAAGCTCGCCCCGTCCCCTGCAAAGTAAGGGTGATCACAATGCCTCTTTCCTCAGCTCTGAAGATTAAGTGAGGTGGGGTGTGAAGGTGCCCAGGACACCAGGAGGGCTCAGAGTTGGTACTGCGGACCTAAGAGTCACATAAAACCCCTGACCTGGAAAAAAATAAGTTGCAGGCCCAGGGCTGCTGCCACCGCTGATTGGCTGTGTGAGTTCGGGGCAGACCACTTACTTGTGTGGTTTCTGTTTCATCCTTCGCAAAATGTGAAAAACATTATCCTCATCCGTAGCACCATCACTGTCACAGCTGCCACCATTGGGCCGTGCCGTGGCAAGTACTTCATGGACGTAATCACTCTTAAGCCATCTTGTAAGGCAGGCAGTTGTTCCTGGTTCACAGATGAGGAAACTGAGACTCTGGAAGGGGATGTGCTGTGCTCAAAGCCACGTGGCTATGAAATCTTGAAGCTAGGCTGAGAAGAGACAGGTCTTCCCTGGGTTGGGAGGCAGTGCCCTCAGACTCGAGCGCATGTCTGGCTGGAAAGGTCCTGAATAGTGGAGAACGAGAGGACTGTTCTGTCCCAGCACACGTGCCCACAGCTGCCGTTCCCAGCCCTTCAGGCAGCCAGCACGTTGATTATCTGTGTGAACAGCGGGAAATGACAGTCTTTGAGACAGTACAGTGTCTATTAGAACTGAAAGGACTGAAATGATACCCATTAACCAACACGCCCTGGCCCTGGAAGAGCGTGGGGGGCAGCAGGACGCGCTGCTAGCCTGCTGTCTCAGTTACTTTTTCGCTGCTGGGACAGAATAACACAACTTCAGGGAGGAAAGATTTATTTTAGCTCCCAGTTTCAGAACGTCTCAGTCCATTTACAAATGGATGGCTAGAAAATGGCGGGACCACAGCCAGAGCCAGAGCTCCAGAAACAGACATCCTCACAGCACGAGGGAACAGAGACAAGCCTGGGAGGAAGGGCAGAACCAGCACACACGCCTCCGGGTCAAGCCCCAAGCATCCGCCCCTTGCAGCCAGGCCCACCAACAGTACACAGTATCCACAGGTACAGGAGACTCTGGGGGCACTCCAGATCTGAGCCACGATACTGCTCACCTACCTGGGATCCCTCTTTCCAGAGCTGGGGCTTGGCAGAAGAGCTAGACTTGAACCTCAGCTTCCGTCCACACACATGTGGCCAGGAGCTTTGGGTCCTGCTGCCCGCCTGTCCCTGCAGGACTGCCATCATAAGGGGAAAAGTCACTGGAAAACAAATGCAGAAATCCTGGGAAAACCCCCTCGGGCTGCAGGTCAGGCAGAGCCAGGATGTCTCCCTATCTTTCCCTGGCTTACGTGACATGTGGATGGGCTACTTCTCCGAGCTTTGCTATCCTTGGGTGGCAGCAGGCAGAAACACCCTCTCACCGGATTTCTGGGAGGGCTCAGTGGAGAATACGGCCCTCGGCTTCCACCAGGCAGACCAGGCTGGGGAGCCTGGGCCTGGCCGGGACTTCCCTGAGAAGCCCTGAGATCTCGGAATCGGGAGGACCCTTACAAGACAGCAAGTCCTCACCCACCACTCATGCCACCTGCCCCTCACCCTCCGCTCGGCCTGCCGCAGGCTCCAGGCAGCAGTGCTGTGGGACTTCTTCCAGCAGGGTGTCCCTGCTTGGCCTCGGCTCCCACGTGGCTCCCCTGGCCCCCAGCTGCGCGTGGAGTGGAATCTCCATGTCGTCACTCTGTGCCCTGTGCCTTCACAGCACCTGGCAGAATGACAGATGTGTGCTTCGTGCTTTTGCCTCTCACACTCGCGTTCCCTCGCGACGTCGCCAGCTCCCTGCAGGGGCCTTTGTCCTCTCCACCCATGGCGCCAGGGTATGAGGCATTCGGGGAGCAGTTGCTGCTGAGTAAGTGAATGAGTAAGTGAATGGGACAAAAATCAATTCAATCGAAGAATTACTGTATTTTGGCAAACCCAAACCGGGATTGAAGCCTGCTTGATGGAGGGGCTGCTCCCGAGGGCGTGGGTGGGTGCAGCGAGGCAGCGGAGAGCACAGACTTGGAGCTCCTGCGAGCAGGGGTCCTTCCGGGCTCGTGGGTCTGCAGGCTTAGTGGCTGTGTGTGCTCCCCGGCCGCCGCCAGCGTGGGGCCCCCCAGCGCGGGGGCCTGAGCTCCTTGTCTTCCAGCCATCGGATGCAGGACAGTGTCTCAGAAATGAGTGACAGTGGGCCGTGGGGAGATGGGACAGGAACGAGCACGGTGCTTTCCTCTGCAGCACTGTAGGGACCAAGTCATGGTTAGATGGGTCACAGCCCATGCGGGCACTAGAGGGGTATCAAAGCCAGACTCAGACTCCCAGGAGGTTTACCTCCCAGGCCGAGGAGGGGAATGCCATCCCAGGCACGGGGGAACAGCATGTGCAAAAGAAAAGAGGCATAAAGGAGCCATCGTGCCCGGGAGCCAGGAAGAGGGCTTAGCTGGGAGCTCAGGACAGTATTGGGGTGAGGCTGGGAAAGACAGGCTGGGGAGATGTGCTTCAGGCCCGAATGGCACCAGAGGCTTCTCCCACAACAACGATGAAGCGGCCCCCTGCGTCTCTGACTGCAGATCAAAGGTACCACAGGATAAGAGGAACAAGTGAATAATCTTTTCTGTCACTGGCATCCTCTCCTGGGGCACAGCCCACCATGCAGAAAGGCATAAACCAGCTTGACCCAGAGAGCCCAACCCTGGATTCCAGGCTGTCTCTGCCACCCCGTGACTAAATGACCTCAGTCTATCCACCCACCTTTTCCCCCCCATTTTATTGATATGCACAAGTGCAGAATTTAAGGTTTACAATGGAGTTGAGCATTTTGTGCACATATGTTTCTTGTCAAAGTGACAAGGGCTTTCCTGCTCTCCTTTTGTCCCTCCCCCTACCCTCCCTTATTCATCCACCTTTAAGAAGCTCTTCCCGAGCCTGGCTTGATGGCACATACCTAGAATACCAGTAATCTGGGAGGCTGAGGCAGGAGGATCACAAGTTCAAGCCCAATTTAGGCAGACCTGGTCTCAGAAAAAGTTAAAAAATAGGCTGGAGATACAGCTCAGTGCAAAGGCCCTGGGCTCAGCCCCCAGTGCCACAGAAGAAGAGAGGAGGAAGAAGATAAGGAGGAGAAAGAGGAGGAAGAGACCTTTCCCTTCCCAACCTCGCCAGCACCCACCTGAACCGGGACCCAGGCTGGGGCATGACGCTCCAGGCAGGCGTGGACACAGGAGGTGCCAGGACATGGGGCTGCAGCTGCCTCTGCCATAGCCGCTGTCTGTGGAAGCTCCGGAGGTTCCGTGGCTTCTCTGAGCCACAGTTCCCTCACTTTAAGTTGGAAAAAGTAGTCGGAACATATATTGAAATTTATTGTCAGCCATTTTTTTTAGATTTTACTTGCATTAAATTTTCCAAACAATAACCATTATTAGTTCTAAGAAACAGTAGAGGCAAGGGTCAAACCCGGGCAGCAGGTAAGTCAGCAGAGCCCAGACCTCAGCCGTGACAGCCGAGCTTATGTGATATGTGGCCAGCGCTGCTGCAGCCCTGACTCACATGTGTAGCTGGAACCAGACACACACTGGTCACCAGGACTGGGTACTCTGTACCTCGCGGTCTTCTCAGAATCTCAACACACTGCATGCATTAGCTCCTTTAATCTTTATAATGATGTCTTCAGGCAAATACTGTCCCATTTCTCAGATGAGGAAGCCAAGGCACTGAGAAGTTGAATAACTTGAGGTCACAGGAGATAGCTCCCAGCAGGCGAAGGCTATCACTTAGAGCCAGGAGTCACTCTAGAACTACAGAGTGAGTGAGGTGAGCAAGGCTGGGTACCTACCCACAGGCAAGTAAGCGGGCAGCCTGGCCCCCACCCGGCCCCCTCCTCGCCCCAGGCTCACACTTCTCAGGGCAGCGTTCTGTGTGGTGCACAGGCTGCAGGCAACCACTGGCTCACGGACCCGAATGCCAGCTGTTGCAGTGGGTGCTCGGCTCTTTAGGCCATCGAGGAGCCCAGACAAACTCAAACTCTGCCTGTTGTTGGAGTTCAAGGCTGCTAAGGCTCCTAGGAACCTTAGGCCACCCAGGCCCACCCATTTTGCCCACCCGGGGGAGCCAGGCCCAGGGCACTGAGGGCCCTTGGGGAGGGCAGCTTGGCTTTCTCAGCCCCTGGCCCACATGGGTCCAGACCCCCCCAGTGGCCCACAGCGCCCTCAGCGGTGGCCCCAGGAGTGCTCTGCAAAGAGCTCTGTGTGCCTTGGGATGAGGACAGGAACGGGATAGTGGCAGGGGCTGCTGCCTGCGGGGCCACCAGTGCTGTTTACCCCTATTCCTTGCAGCGGCCCCACTTTGCAGGTAAGAAAGCTGAGGCTCTGCGATCCTGGCAAGGGACTTCTGAAGGTCACCTGACTGGTGTGCACCTGGTTCCGGCTACCCATGTAGATCACCTGACGGAACAAAAGGCAGAGCTGGCTTGCGTCCAGTTCCTTCTGGAGCTTTTCCTTGAAGCCACACAGACTCTCGCAGATGCCCCACACCTCTACCGTCTGAAGGACATTTCAGGGGCACTTATTCATGTCTTGGGGTGCCAGGCCCTAGGCCTGGTGGGTGTTGGGTAGACAGTGGCAAATACAAGTGGCTTGGGGGGCCTACCTGTAACCAACAGTGACACAAGGCACATGAGTACCGTGGCCTGAAGAGGTGCCCCAAGGCTGCCTTCAGGGGAAGGCTCCAGAAGGAGGTGATGCCTGGGCTGGGTCTTCAAAGCAACACTGATCAGGTGAAGGGGAAGAAGGGCATTTCAGGCAGGGATATTGGAGGTGAGAGGTTTGGGGGGCTCTTGGGGGCTCTAAGTTGGCTAGGTCCCAATCCAGAGCTAGGATGGGGTAAGGACAGAAGCAAGGAAGCCAGTAAGGCAGGGGGTGCAGAGCCAGGCTGCAAGACTTCCTAAGGCCCGGGAGGTTGAGAGTGACCCACTTGGTGCCCCTCAGGGTTCCAGAGGCTTCCCAAACCATAAATCCTGTGAACTGGCCTCACAGCTGAAGCCCAAGAGAGAAGATGTTAGGCCTGAGGTTGCTCAGGGGAACGAGACTCTCCCAGGTCACCTGGTGCCGAGAGACAGCCTGGGCTTGTGCCTCCTTGGGAGGTGAGTTTTCCCCTGATCACTGTGGGGAGTGATCAGGACCTCAGCCCTCGGGATTCCCCTGGCAACACTGTTGACATCACCTGGGCAGGGAGTTTCCCTGTCTTTGAAATCAAGTAAAAACTCCAAACAGAAACTGCTCCACACCTGAGTTCCAGGTAAATGTACCTGTGGGGTCGACACATTTTTGGCCCACCCTCAGGAGAGGGAAGGCAGCTTTGTGAATAAAAACACCTCTGTTCTGTTGGACAGTCCACAAGTGCTTTTCCTGGACATTCTGTTCTGCGATCCTTTCACCTGTCCTGAGAAGGAGAGATTGGCCGATTGCACAAAGGGCCACAGAGGCCTGTGAGGCAACGTCTCATGCTCAAGGTCACACAGTTGATGACGATTCTAGGGTTAGAAACAAGTTGCCTCGGGAGCTGCACCTGCAGGCCATGCATCAACCCCATCAGCTTGCAGTAGAAACCAGGCTGTCTGGTGTCAGTGAGGCACAGAAAGTGCTCTGAAGGCTGAGTCCAGATTCAGAGCCTCCAAGCAGATGGAGAAACAGCACAAGCCAGGGCTGAGTAGGTAGGCAGGTGGACAGCTGAGGGACTAGGCTGGGGCAGAGGGAGCACGGGAGTACCTGGGGGTGGGGGATCCTCTTCCAGTCACCCTCCTTGCCCTTTCTCCTTTTGCTAGCTGCCTCTCAGAACATCTGCTCTGTCCTTCTGGGGGAAGTGGTCCAAACCTATAATCACATCTACTCGAGAGGCTGAGGCAGGAAGATTGCAAGTTTGAGCCCAGTGGGAACAACTTAGTGTGACCCCATTTACAAGAGAAAAAGAGACTGAGATATATTACAAGTCAGTAGCCATGTGCTAGGCTGGCGCACATGAGGATCTTAGTTCACTCGTCAGCACTGAGACAAAAAGCCCATCCCCTACTCTGTCTCCCTCGGTGTCAAGACCTCTCCCCATCCTTCCGGAAGCCAAGAACCATGACCGGCCCATTTCTGTCCTCAGCCTCCAGCACAGGCGCCTGGCATAGTAACAGAGACTGTGAATGAGTGAACACGAGTGAATGAATGATGAAGAGTAAGGACGCAGCGTCAGCTGGGTCCACGCAACAGCAGCTGGCAGGTTTTTGCACACCAGCCGCATGCCACCAGGCTCCCTGCTAGCTGCTGTGTTCACCCCATCACGTTCAGCCCCGTGAGACCTGAATGATTTCGTTGTCATTAACCTCATCTCCGTCTTGCAAATGAGGAAGTTGAGGTGCTGACAGGGGAAGCAACCTGGGTAAGGTCATAAAGGCCACAAGGGTTTGAGGGTTCCAACCCAAACCGCCAGGCTGTGCAGACTGGCTTTGCACACACAGCCATGCAGAGAGGCTGTTCTGCACAGACAGGCACACAGGCTAGCATGCACACATGCACACACAAATGTGCACATGACAGGGACACCACACCATTGGCCCCACCCCTAGATGCTGTCATACCGTAGGGGAGGGGTTTGCAGAACGCAGGGTCAGGTGGGCAGGGGCAGGCGGCTCTGGGACCTCTCACTGCCTTCTTCTGGCCACACGGCTCCTCCCTGCCCTGAGGCATCTGTCGGGTGTGGAAATCCTCTCACACAGTTTTACACAGTATTCCCCTTCCATACTGCCCCTTATTGCAAAGCTGTGATTCCCAGACCACAGAGAAATGGAGACGTACGGCCTGCGAGTGGGAGGGCAGGCCCTGTGAGAGGCTCCTTACAAACAGGCATTACTCAGATTCCCGGGGGTGCCCAAGGTCATCCAGGAGTCAGAGGTGCAAAGGGGGTTCGTGATGTCACCCTCTGGCCCAACCTGATCTTCACTTCCCAAGTCGCTCACCAGAATCCTCCAAATCCACTTTATTTACCTTCTTTTGAGACAGGGTCTCACTCTGTAGTCCAGGCTGGTCCTGAACTCACTATGGAGCCCAGGATGGCTTTGAACTCATGGCAATCCTCCTGTCTCAGCCTCCGAGTACTGGGATTACAAGGTGTGCGCCACCACGCCCTGCTTCCAAATCCACTTTAAATCATAGCCTCAAGGAGAGGGAAAGGCCCAGAGAGTCCCTGTGCAAGGCCACGCGGCTGGGGAACAGGAGCTGGAACACATGGGGTGCAGGTGGGCTGCAAGAGCACAGCCCTCACCCGAAAAGAACTTGGGGCTCAGTGGGGCTGGTCTGGGGGGCTAGAGAACCCTTGCCTGGAGCCTGGCCTCCTCCTCAGCTCATTTCAAGGAAGAAGTTGGGCCGGAAGGGAAGCCTGCTGAGTGTTGGGCCCAGGCCAGACCTACAGTTCTGGGCGCGACTGTGTATCCTGACTGGTGTGCCCCCAGCTGGACCAGGCACAGCTGGACTTGAGCTCCATAGGTGGTGCTGGGAATAGGTGTGAGGAGCTACGTGTGCAGGTATGTTAGGGTGTGTTGTGTGCGTATGTCTAATGTTCTCCACGGCACCCCCACGTGTGCCTGGCCCCATCGGTGTGTTATTTAACATCCATGGCCTGAGAGAGTGGAGCCGGGTGGGCCAGATGTGTTCCCTCGGAGACTGGCCTCAGCGAGATACTGCAGGGATGGGGTGGAGTGCAGCGTTTGTGGGGGTGGGGGACAATGGCCCCCAGAAGCAGCACCTGGCTGCAGCAGGCAAGCGTATGTGTGTGGTCACTGATGGGTGTTCTAGTGCGAGCATACACACATTTGCGTGTGTGTGTGTGTGTGTGTGTGTGTGTGTGTGTGTGAGCACATTCTCTCCAGAGAGGCCTGGGGCTCCTGTTCCTCAGGCTGCCTCAGCTCTGCCCCCACACCTCCCTCCTCTTACCCCAGGGTAGGAAAGCAGCTCCAAGAAGTGGGCATGCAGGCCGAGGCCTGCAGGAGCTATGGGTCTCCCCTGAGCCCAGCCAGGAGAGGGTGAGGCACAGGCAAGCGCTCTCCAGGACTTGCCGTCCACCTGGCAGAGGCCACAGCGCCACCTTGTGGGCCACATGAGGGATTCGCGTCTCCCTCAGGAGAAAGGGGAGGGAAGAAAGGCCTGAGGGACCCAGGAAGCCAGTCCTGTCAGCCCCCGCGCCCCTCCTGTCACCCCTTTGCTCACCTGCTCTTTTCTCTGGGGTCCATAGTCTCCCTGCCAACTTGCCTCAGCCTCGGGCCCTCAAGCCACTGCCCTGACCACAGCCAGATCTTGAAGCCTGGTCTGAGACTGAGGATGAGTGAGATTGTTGACTGGCCTCGATTCCAGGTTTTAGGTCCTGAGGAGCCTTGTTACATCAGTGGGAGGTCATGACATGCCATCCTATCTACTCCACACTGCAGGAACTTGAGGGTTCTGTGTCCCTAGGGGGCTTAGCCTGGGTGGGCTGGCATGGTCAGCTCCGGCTCCTGCACTCCATCCCCAAAGCTCAGCCGGAGGACCATCATGACCTGGCCCACCTAGCTTCCCCCTCCTGCCTGTGGGATGAAGCTGGATCTCCTTGACCTGCTCACAGCACCTGCGTGACTGGTCCCACTGCTCTGGGTGGACACCTCTACCACGCTCCACTGACCTGCTGTGCTACTGGTTTTCTGTGCTCTGTGGAGAACAATGTAGCGTAGATGGGGTGTGTGGAACTAGTTGTGTCTGGTGGTTGTGATGGTGTGTGCAATCACAATGGCCGGAGCTATGTGTGGTTGCAATGGTGTGTGAGGCTGTGATGGTTTGTTTGACAGCTCTGATGATGTGTGTGATGGCTGTGGTAATGTGTGTGATAGCCATGACAAGGTGTGTGTGGTGTTTGTGATGGTGTGTGCAGTAGTAGTGGTGTGTGTGGTTGTGATGATGTGTGATGGTTATGATGGTATATGTGTGGCAGTTGTAATGCTGTGTGGCTGTGATATGTGTATAGTTGTGGCGGTATGTGTTGTATGATGGTGTGTGTGGTTGTGTTGTATGCAGCTGTGTGTGGTTATGTGTGGTTGTGGTGGTGGCGTGTGGTTGTGATGGCACATGCAGTTGTGGTGAGGTCTCAATTACTTTTTCATCACCAAGACACGATACTCAACACCCACAACTTAGTCCATTCATGAGTGGCCGGTAATGTTGGACGGGCTTGGCAGAGGCTGAGCAGGAAATAAACTGTCCACTGCATAGAGGGTCAGGAAGCTGATAGAGCAATGAAAGCTGGAGTTACCTAGACAACAGATGCCCCTCCAGGTCCTGTCCCAGGGACTCCCCTTCTGGCTCAGAAATCAATGGACTAAACCATGATTGACTCACTTTTCAAACTCCAGGCTTTGGGGGACATTCCAGATCCAAGCCATAACAGAGAGTTGTGGTGGTGTGTGGTGGGTGGATATGACATGTGCAAGGTGGTGGTGGTAGTGTGTGTGGATGTGCTGGTGTGTGTGGTTGTGGCAGTGTGTAACAGTTATGATAACGTGGGTGGTGGCATGTTGTGGTTGTGGTGTGTGCAATTATGGTGGGACGCACGGTTGTGGTGTGTGATGGTGTGACTGTTGGAGAGATTATGTCAACTTGAGGGAATCAGGAATCCACACCTGGCTTAGGGTTTGGGAACCATGCCTAGATTGGGAATTGAGAACCAGCCTGGGTTAGAGTGTGAGTGACTTATGGGCCGGCCTGTAAGGGAAGAGCCCCCACCCAGATGTGGGAGGCCCAACTGGAACTCCAACAGTATAAAAGGAAGGAAGAGGGAAGATCATTGCAGCTTCTTCCTCTGGGAAAGCTCTCGCCATCGCAGTTGTCTATGGACGTTGACTTGCTACACATCGCAGGTCTTCATCATAGATTTGCTCCAGTCTTCACTTGCACCTGTCTGCCCGTCGCTGCTCTTCAGTCGCCGACCTTCAGGCTCCAGTCTTCACCATTGCCCTTCGAACAACCGAGATCTGCAGCCAACACTCACCTCACCGGCCGTCCTGCAGTCCCAGACGGGAGATCTACTTCACGGATGAGCAGCCATCTCGGACTATCTCTATTCTTGGATTTGTAAGCCTTCCCAATAGATCCTTTTTGTTATAAAATCTGTAAGTTCTGCCTTTTGAAAGAACCCAACCTAATACAGACGGCTAGGATGATACACGTGTGGTAGTGTGGTACGCACAGTCTTGGCAGTGTGTGCAGTTGTGGTGAGGTGCACCGTCTCAGTGACACGTGAGTGTGTCAACAGGTGCAAACTGGGCTTGGGACCTACACCTTTACCTCAGCAGGAGCAGCTCCATGGGCCTCTGCTCTGGACACCAGGCACCGTCTACGAGGAGCTCGTCATTGGCGTCCGCAGCTGCGAAGTGTCTGAGTGTCTGCTCTGAGCAGACTCGGTCGCCAGCCTCCTCCTCCTCGCGGTCACCTTCCTTCTCCATGTGCAGACGCCGCCTTCTAAGCGCCCCCCACTCCACCTCCATGCTTCTGCGCTTATGAAAGGCCCTGGCCCCTCCTCTGCCACCTCAGCCCTTTGCGGCCCCTCCTTGCATCCCGTCTTCCGCAGAGGCTGAGCACGCCCTGCCTCTCACCTCCACACTGACCTTCTTCCTTCTGCCTTGTGACTCACGCACAGAGATGAACAGAAACCCCACCAGGGCTCACAGAGACCTGGAAGCAGATGAGGACACTGCAGGACATCCGTGCTGTGACAGGAGGGGGAGCCCTGAGGCTCCAGACCCAAGATAGGAGAGGCAACAAAAAAACTTTCCAAGGAAAATAATCGCCAAACTTACTTTTAAGGGAAAAGCATGCACCTGCAGAAGCGAGAGAATGCCCTAGGCAGCGGGACCAGCGCGTGCAAAGGCCCAGAAGCATTAGGGAAGGAGGTGGGTGGGGGTGGTGAACCCACAGCTGAGACTGTGTGGAAAGAAGACTGTGAGAGGGGCACGAGATGAGAGGTGAGTGGGGGCCCCAGGCCACAGAGGCACAAAGTGGAGAGTGGCAACCTGGTCATAAAAATCATAGGGCCTTGTGCTTGCTAGGCAAATGCGTTAACTGCTGAGCTACCCCCAGCCCTCAGGTTTACTTTTTTAAAATCTATTACTTAAAATTTACATAATATATAATTAATTTTGGAATGACCAGTTCAGTAGCATTTTATATACTCACAATGGTCTGTGAACAATCTCTCTCTCTAGCTACAAAATAGTTTCAGCATTTTAAAGTAAAACTTCTTACCCATTAAGCAGTCTCCCCTGTTCTCCCCAGCCCCACTCCTGGCAACCTTCCTTCTGTCTGTATGGATTTTTCTGTTTTGGGTGTTTCATAGAATGGAATGATGCAACGTGTATTGTTGTTCAGGGTTCAGCAGCTTTGTAACATGTATCAGTACCTGGCTCCTGGGCTGAGCGTGTAGCTCAGGGGTAGAGTGCTTGCCTAGCCTGCTTGAGGCCTGAGTTCGATCCCCAGCACCACGAAAGTGCCATTCCTTTCAATGGATGACTAATGCAAATGCTCCTCCACTTATGATGGAAATCCCATCCCGATAAACGGATAGCAGGCTGAAAATACTGTAAGTTGAAATGGATTTATCACACCTAACCTACCAAACATGACAGCTAGGCGATACAGTAGCCACCACCCCCCCCCCCCCCCCCACCCCCCCCCACCCCCGCAGAGGCTCGCCCTGGGGCTGTGACTCACTGCCACCTCCCAGTGTCACGAGAGAGTATAACACCGCATCTCACTAGCCTGGGAAGAGATTAAAAGCCCAAAGCGAAAGTACAGTCCTGTTAAGTGTGCGTTCCCTTTGTACCATCACAACACTGAAAAGTCATTAAGTTAAACCTAGGTACGGTGGGGCCTCTGAATTCTATTGTGTGGATAAATGGCAGCTGGACATTTGAGCTGTTCCTGCTCATTTCTGACCCTTCCCGTTGAGTCCCTGCAACAGTCCGAGGGGACACTACCTGAAGAACAGGGTCTACAGGTGGCATTGCTGAGGAGCCAGGGTACTGGCCATCAGAAGGACAAAGCCAGCGCATCTGTTTAGAAGGTGGTGTCAAGGTTATTATAGTGGGCTGGAGGGGGAGGAAAAGTTGTCTCCTAAATGTATGGCTTGAGTTACTTTTTTGCTGCTGGTATGCAATAACTAACACACGCAACTTAAGGAAGGAAAGGTTTATTCAAACTTTTTTTTCTTTTTGAGACAGGGTCTCGCTCTGCAGTCTAGGCTGTTCCTGAACTCACTATGGAGTCCAGGCTGGCCTTGGACTCATGACAATCCTCCTGCCTCAGTCTGCCAAATGCTCGGATTACAGGCGTGTGCCATCACGCCCAGCTTAATGTGGTGTTGGGGAATCGAACTCAGGTACTTATTAACATTTGACGTAGTGCTTACTAAGCAGGTGCTTTAGCCGCTGAGCCATTCCTCCAGCCAAGAAGGAAAGGTTTATTTTGGCCCTCTGTTTCAGGAGCTCTTAGCCTACTTATGGGTGGCTGGCAATGTCAGGAAGGATTTGGTGGAAAGTAGCTGCTCATAGCACCAGCATTGCACAAGGAGGGACCAGGGCGTGGGGGGAAGCTGAGGTAACAGTTGATCCTTCCAGCCATACCCTCAGTGATCCACCCCTCCCAACTAGGCCCCCCCCACCCCACCTCACAGCTCATGAGATCCGTACATAATCCCAAACATCTGAATACATGAGGCTTTCGGGGAACCTTCTAGATGGAACCGTAACAGGAAGGAGGAGATATTTAAAGGGCAGAATATAAATCTGGTTTGGCTCTGTAAGTGTTGAGCTGCTTGTGGACCATCCAGGGGAACTGTCCTCCTGAAAGTCAATAAAGGTGTGGTGTGGCACTCGGGAGAAAGGCCGGGGCAGGCAGGGGCTTGACTGCCATCCGCACACCACTGAGGCCACCAGGACAGCGTGTGTGCTGGGTGGTGAGGAGAGACAGCCCCTAAGAGCACCATTGTTCTGGAAGGCAGGTCCCAACCATATGGTTCAACACTAAGTCGCCAATCCCAAGCACAGTGGCCAACACATAAAAGTAGTCCCTTAAATCTAAGTTGGATAAATAAGGAAGCACCCACCAAAGCCTGAGTCCTGGGCAGGTATGACACTGGAAAGGCACAAGAGGAACTGGTTTCACAGATCAAGTGGCCAGTGGGGGCATTGCCGTGGCTGTCAGGCTGGGTGAGGACCTACAGCCCTGGTTTATATTTGGGAATGTAGATAGCACTGGTGGCCCTGGGCACGTGGGGCCAGGGCCACAGAGGGGCCAGGGGTGAAGAGTTGCAGATGGAAGAACCACAGCCCCTTGGAGAGGCCTGGTTGAGGAGAGCAGGAGAGGCGCAACGAGCCGCTGGGGACAGTGAGCCATGGGGGTTGGGGGGAGTTCTGTAGCTGGCCATCGTGATTTCTACCTGCTGCTTGCGGGCTTTGGGTGCACTGAAGTACTGCTGGGGAGAGCTAGGGAAGGAGGAAGGTGGACTTGGGGCAGAGAAAGGCTGTGGCAGGAGGGAGGAGCTGGAACTGGAGGGAGGGACAGCACCGCTGGGACCCGCTGCTGCTGGGCATACCCATACCCCACCAGGGAGGAGGAGGGTAACTCTAATGTTGTGTTTTTATTTTTATTTATTTATTTATTATTTTGTGGCATGGGAGGCAAAACCATTGTTAAGAGTCCTGCAGGTGATGGTGAGTTTTCTGCATCCCCAGTGCCCCGCAAAGGCATGGCAGGGTCAGGTTTGCAGAATGGTGTAAAGATGGGTACTCCTGAGAGCCCTTGCAGGAGAGGGGCTTGGAGTGGGGAGATCAAGCCAGAGGCCCCTCTGAGCAAGTAGGCCCTGGTCAGGAGGCCCTGAGTTGGCCTAGTGGCCTTGCACTGAGCTACATCCCGAGCCCTTTTTTTTTTTTTTTTTTTTTTTTTAGACATGATGTCATTAAGTGGCCCAAGCTGGGCTTGAACTTGTGATCCTCCTGCCTCAGTCTCCCAAAGTGCTGGGATTACCAGTCTATGACACATACCTGGCTAAGGTTCCTGTGTTTAAAAGGCCCTGGGCAGTGGGTAGGTGGAAAAAGAATGACTAGAACCTTCCACTTGCCTCCCACCATTTCCAGGATTCAAAAATAGTTTTCCTTCCCTCCCCCTCACACTGAGATTTCACCAGTTCTGGGCATGTCAGCTAGGCGGGGGAGGTATCTGGGGGAAGCCAAGAGACACCAGGAGCATGAGGCCCCGTGTCGGCCCTGCATCCAAATAGCTCCTGAAGAAAGACACGGAGGAGGAGGCAAACTCTAGTTCCAGCTTGGCCTTGACTCACAGTCTGACCTTGGCCACACACCTGAGCACACACAGAACCAGACCCCCATATGAGCACAGATTTCTCAGTTCCTCCCCCAGAGTTTCTGATTTAGTAGGGCTATGGTAAGGCCCAAGAAGTTGAGTTCCTAACAAATGTCCAGGTGCCACCTTCATGCAGGTGAGGCCCGCTGGCCTTGTTGCAGCCCCGTGTGGCTCTATGGCCCAGCTGTGCCTGGGAGAAGCTCCTTGTCTCTGCCGACCTCCTCCCAAGGGCCCTGGGCATCTCAGAGCAAACAGCAGGTGAACAAAGAGTGCCAGCGAGCTGGTTAAAATCCCCATGTGACAGGAGAAGAAGCAGGATGGGAGATGGCACAGAACGAGGACACATGGTCAACGCTAAGTTGACAGCTAGAGACAGCTTCCAAGCAGTCCTGGCTCCTCTGCCCCCCATCCTGAGGAGGTGCTCCCAGCATCTTAGCTCCTCTTTCCGGTGAAGGGACCTGGCTTGGCATCTGTGGCTGAGGCCGGGTCCCTGGGCACACTGCTTCTGTGCATGCAGACCTGACAGTTGGCAAGAACAATGCCTGCCCTCTGCTTGAGCCTGGCCCAAGTGTGTGGGCAAAGGTCTCCAGAGCACCAGTGTCCTTCCCTCGGCAGCAGATCTCAGCCAGTGACTGGGGTATGTAACTCCAGCTCCCTCGGCCCCTCACAGGGACAGCTTTGAGCGGTCATCCAGAATTCCCCAGTGGAATAGAGCCCCTCTGAGTGCGGCAGGAACCTGCTTCATAACACCCCCTCCCCCCTTTGCTGGCTTCTTCCCTGTCTCACTTTTCAGTACCTTTATGAAGAATCCTCTTACCACTTCCCCCAAATCCCCCTTGCCTCAAAGCCTTGTGCCTCCCCCTGGGGAGCCCAGCGCAGAAAGCATCACCACACACAAACCACCACCATCACCATCACCACGGCAGCACTATTCATTAAGCAGCTACCAAGTGCCAGGCCTGTGTACGTCCGACTTCATTCGATTACACTTCCGAGTGGACTTGATCGCCTCTGTGCCCCTGCTAGCGTTGTTGCTCGGTTTCCGAGAGGGGAGGCAGCCTGATCAAGGACTATCAATTGATGAACTTGTAGTCTACAGCGAGGCCTGAGTAGATCAGACCCCATGCCGCACTTCAGGGGACTAGCAGGCAATACCTGGCAGCCCCTGGGTGATCATGCCCAGAGCAGCAGCGGTGTCTGGCACAGGGCGTGGCCCCTGACCCTCTCCCCGTGGCAGTAGTAGTCACAGCAGCAGGAACTCCAACAGCCTGGCTGATGGAGAACACGGTGAGGAAGAAACTCAAACTTGGGGTGACTGCTGCGTAGGGAGGCTGTGGTTGTGCTCAGGGACCCCCAGGAGTAAACGGGAAACCCTGAGAGAAGACTAAACTTGTCCTCGTGGAGAAGGGACTCGGGATCATTGTCTCTGTTCTAAAGCAGAACTTCACCTTGTACCGGGGACATGTGAGGAGGTGTTCGGGGGGGGGGGGGGGGGTACCGACCCACTTCTAATGCCTTTATGAACATAGAGGGTGGTTTTGTCCATGGAAGTGTAACGTTTTGCTTTTAGTTCAGGTTTCAAAGCATGTTCTGCAGTAAACATTTTCCTTATATAAAAAGAAAGTGATTTGGGTAATAATGAAGCCACACAACATGGCCAGTAAAACCAGCTCCCTTAAGCGCTCTGGGCTCACTTCAGGTTTTGCAGTGGGCCCACTTTCCCCAGCAGGAGCTTCGAATGTATTTTCCTCTGTCTGGCCTCAGTTTCCTCCTGTGTCACAAGCCAGGCGCTGCATGGGCCCCACTGTCTGAGGTCCCAGGTGTGACAAGGCTCGCAGCTCCCTCTCGGGGCCACTTGGCAAATCTAGGCAGGTTCCTGCTCCTGTCTAGCCTGGAAGCAGATCTGTAATTGAGCCTGCAGGGTCACTGTGACAGGCGCAGACTATAAATCTCAGCTGGAGAGCAGCCTGGGAGATAAATCGTACTGCAGCTGGCTCTTGCTGGAACTCAGGGCCTGTCTCTGGGTTCACATGGAGAAGGAGGAGCTGACAAAGCCCTTCCTCGGCACGGAGACACTCATGGGCGGGGCATGGGGCCCCTGATCTCGCTGGCCTGGTGGGAAGGAGCCGCTGCACAGCGGGTGTGTGCTCATGAAGCCGGGATGGAGTAGCATGACTCAGGTGAAATGGCATTGGGGTGGTGGTCGAGGTCTCGGGGACTCTCTCCTCCTCTGGGTTTGGATCTGGGCCAAGGCTGCCTCTCTGTCAGCTTGCACTGGTACAGCATAGTGACCAGTGGAGGAAAGGCCTCACTGAGGACACATAAAAGAGAATCCTCCCACAGCAGGCATGAATTGAGTGCTGGTGCTCTGCCAGGCCCGGCTTATTGTTGTACTTCTTATAACAATCCCAGGAGGGACTTTCATGATATAGTTGAGAAAATGTCTCTGCAGGTATGTTAGTCAGGCACGGTGGTATACACCTTTAATCCTAGTACTTCAAGAGGCTGAGGCAGGAAGATCACAAGTTTGAGTGATTTGGTGGGACCTTGTCTCAAAATAAAAGCACAGGGCTGGAGGAATGGCTCAGTGGGTAAAGCACTTGCCTAGCAAGCACTAAGTTAAGTGCTAAGTACCCGCGTTCAATTGCCCAGCGCCACATATGCTGGGCGTGGTAGCACACACCTGTAATCTCAGCACTCGGGAGGCTGAGGCAGGAGAATTGCCCTAAGTCCAAGGCCAGCCTGAGCTCCATAGTGACTTCAGGACCAGCATGGGTTACAGAGTGAGACTCTGTCTCAAAAAAGGCGGAGGGGGGTGCGGGGGCCCTGGGTTCAACCCCCAGTGCCACCAGCAACAATAGGAGGGAAAAAAGAGCACAGATATTAAGTAACTCATCCAGGGTCTCTCAGCTGGTTCACCATGCACTGTAGCTCCACAGCCTGGACTCTGACCCACTGTGCAGAATGATCCATACAGTAGCAGTGACAACAACATGACAGTAAATTGTGTCAAGCAGCTGTCCCAGGCACCATAAAGAAATTTACAAAAGTCCGCAGTGGGTAAAGCACTTGCCTTGTAGGTGCAAGGCCCTGAGTTCAATTCCCCAGCACCACGTAAGCTGAGGGTGGTGGCGCATGCCTGTAATCCCAGCTCTCAGGAGGCTGAGGCAGGAGGACTGCTGTGAGACCAAGGCCAGCCTGCATTGCATGGTGAGTTCAGGACCAACGTGGGCTACAGAGTGAGACCCTGTCTCAAAAAAAAAAAATTATAAAAGTCCGTCTCATAGCACTCTGCTGCACAAGCCTATTGAATCCACAGGCAGCCCCAAAATCCCCACTCACAGCAGCCTTGTGACAGATCATCCTCACATCTTACAACCGTCAATCTCTATCCACTTCTGAGTGACTGTGACCATTCAATATGAGATGATAGTAATTAATTTATTAGTACAGTATAGTCTTTAATAAAATTTGTGCCAATTTTGGCCTTGTTTCCCACTAAGCATTCAAAATATTGAGTAGAGGGTAGTTTTACATTTCTTATGTATTCTTTCAAGTAAATTGAAAATCAATTTCAACATTTTAGTTGGTTTCTAGTTCCTTCTCCTGGGCTCTTTTTCCAGCAGACCCTCACATGCAGCTGTGAAGGACTTTCTTTAATATTCATGAATTGTCTCAAACACAACATCCACTGAACATGAGCCCTCTGCGGGGTCCTTTAGATTTTTGGTAAAGCATTTTTTTACTTCAGTCCTGCATCAAGTTGCTGTATTTTTCAGCTTGTTACACTAATAATAATTGTTTAATTAAACATTTAATGGATAGACATTTTCATTTTCTTTGAAATTAAATGTTTTCCAGTAGAAAAAAAAAATAACAAAAGATGGATAAGAGCCCACCAGGTGGCCTGGCAGAGGGAATATGAGATACAAAAACAAGGGGTTAAGTAAGAAAAATCACTTTGGGCTTCAGGAATGGTGACATATTTGGCGAGATTGAGCCTGAGGAGAGAGAGAGAGAGACCTGGTGGTGGCAAGCCTCCAGCTGAGAGCAGGGTTCTGGCCAGGGGGTGAAGGCAGCCAACGGAAGTTTCAGTAGGGCAGTGATAAGGCTAGGCGTGAGGCTAATAACACCTTCTGCTAGCTCTGTGGCTTTGGCAAATCCCTTCCCCTTCTGGACCTCAGTTTCCCTGTTAGTTAAGTGGAAAGAATGATTTCTGCCTCACAGGACTTCAGCAAGGGCTAGGGAGACCATGGGCTGAAGGGATTTTGTAAAAGGTCGCTAGGTGGGATGCAGACAAGGGAGCAACTAGAAGACGTGGATGGAGTCCAAGGGGCTACCGGCAGTACTCCAAGTTTCTTTCGCTGTTATCCAAAAAATCACGGTATTTGCAAGGCGCTTCGCTAACAGCCACCAGCCTTCATGACGCCCCTCGATGGTGCCAGGCTTTTTGAATGAGGTAGAATTATTCTTACTTCCTAAGCGCAGGCACTGAATCCCGAAGCGCCAGGTCAAAGCGTAATGAAAGTGACGTCCCGGCTCCAGGGTGATGCCCCTCCGAATGGCCTCGCTTGGCCCTGAGTGTTCATACCAAGCGCTTGTGCGAGCGCATGCTGCCAGCGGTGACTCAAGGTCACAGAGCTGCGCACACGCAGCACACGGCGAGAGCTGAAGATAGGCAGGATTCAGGACTGCAGTGCTTGAAGTTTTGGCTACGGGTCAACAAACCTGAAGGTCTGTGTCAAGTCATTTGTCATGTTCCTATGGCCCAAATTTGAATTCTTCGTGACCAGTGTGTGGGACAAGAGCCTGTTACGAGGGAGTCCAGCTACTGCTCAACACGCATTTCTCTGCTTAACTCTCTAACTTTCTTCTCTGTGGAGGCGGGGAGGTCCGCAACACCTAGGCCTTATGGGCAGCCCAACTCGGACTAAATTCTAGCAGTTCTGCCATGGAAGCTGTGTGACCCTGAACAAGTAGCTTCCTGTCTCTGAACCTCAGTTTCCTGATAAGACATGTGATCTAGGGATAATAATGCCTATCCCAAAGACTGTGGAGAGGATTGAATGAGAGTAGTAACAGAATGATACCTAAGGAGCTGGTCTCTAGCTAGCATCAGGGAGGGAGGGAGGCACACGTGCGCAGAGGAGGGGCAGGAGCTTACTTTCCACTACACATCTTTTGGCTCTCTCTTTTTTTGTTTGTTCTCACTCTGTGCCCCAGGCTGGTCCTGAACTCACTATGGAGCCCAGGCTGGCCTTGGACTCAGGGCAATCCTCCTGCCTCAGCCTCCCGAGTGCTGGGATTACAGGTGTGCACCACTACATCCAGCTTTATGTGGTACAGGGGAATTGAACTCAAGGCCTTACACTTGCAAGGCAGGCACTTAACCTGCTGCACCATTCCTCCAGCCCCATAATCTTTCTTTTAAATTATCCCATAGAGGGTTCCTATTCAGATAAATTAATGGAATTTCAAAAAAAATGAGCTAAGGTATGTCGAAGCACCCAGCTCAGACGTGATACCTGCTGACCACTCTTTATGTGCTAGCTTTCCTTCTTATGTACAGCTCCAAAGGAGTGTTCAGAATGTTGTAGTGGCTGTTTTTGTAGTCCTAGGAGTGGAGCCCCGGGCTTTCACACTCAGCTACCTCCCCAGACCATTTTTATTTTCGATTTTGAGACACAGTCTCACTAAGTCACTAAGTTCCCCCGGCTGGGCTCAAACTTATGATCTTCCTGCCTCAGCCTCCCGGAGTGCTAGGACCATAGGCCTGTGCCACAGGGGTGCAGTTCTAGGTGGAAAGGGACTCGCTCAGAAAGCCAAATCCTCCTTGGCTGAGCAGAAAACACAGAGGTGACACTTGTGTAGAAAAGAGAAGTTTTAAGGGGGGAAACACCTGCCCTGAGCTGGCTCCCTGCCGAGTGGGCAGCTAGCCCCTTAGCAAGGACCTGGGGGGGCCCAACCAGTAGTTCCTTTAATGTGGCCTACTGGCTAGTGACCTTGGCCAAGTCATCCCAACTCTTTGAGCGTCTTTCTCACGAGGACTGTTCCGGTCCTCTGCCTGCTGGGCTGCGGTGGGGTGCTGTCCTCCCCATGTCGCCTCTTCTTCTACCGCTCCGCTCCAGAGCTGGAGGCAGTGGGCCTGCCCTGGGGCAGTGTGCCTGTGAAAGGGCAGGGTGCAGGGCTGGGAGGTCCCCCTGGAGGTCGTGGCAGAGAGGAGCTGCGGGGTCTCGGTGCGCCCCCTCGCACTCCGCCCCGGGCCTCTGGGGCCGCCTGAGCCAAGCCGGGCTCATCCAGCCGCCGCGGGGAAGCAGAATCCGAATGTAACTAACAGAGCTTTGCCTTATCCACTTGCGGGGTGCTTATGCTAATCCTATTCCCGGCAAACGCAACTCAGACTAATAAGGCTGCGCCGCTCTGGCTCCAGACCATCTGGCGGGGCGCGCCCGGATCCCGCCGCGGAGCGCATCCTGCGCCGCGCTGGATGCAGCAGCGAGGCCACCGGGTCTGTCGTGGGCGCCACACCCCAGGCGGGGGGGGGGGGGGGGCAGGGACCGCGGGCCACCACCCCCAGGAAGGCGTGCTCTGGGGTGAGAGGCAAAACATAAATATGCACAGAGTAAGTAAGGAGTAAGTCCTGTGGGAAAGAGAAAGGCAGCGATGCGTAGGAGAGCGACTCAGAGGCCAGGCCTGCTGAGACAGGGTGCCAGGACCCCAGGAGAAGTCCCAGGGCACGGGGAGTCACAGGGGAGTGCCACAAGGAGCCCGGAGAGAGCAGCAGCTGCCCTTCCCCAGAGAAGGAACCGGTTGGTGCATCTTGACGACAGAGGAAGTAGCTCTGCTGGAGCCCAAGTAAGAGATGGGCCTGAGACCATGTAAGTTGTCAGGACCCAGAGCCTTTGGGCCACCGGAAGAACTCGGGTTTATTGTTTTGTGATGGGGCCAGCAGAGGATTTTGAGTAGGGAACAGCCGTGGCCAGCAGTGTGATCTACATGCTCACCGTGGCTGCTGGGTGGGGAATGGGTCACAGGGGCCGAGAGGGTTCTCCTAGGAGGCCACGTAAGAGTTTCTGGCATTGGGGATGTGAAGAAGGTTGAGGAAGTTTCCCTCTAGGTCTGACTGGGGGGTGGGGGGCAGCAGTGAGCCTTAGAGTATAGAGGGGAAGGTGGACTCCAGTCCAGAGACCTACTCGTGGATAGCCTCTCCCCTAAAATGCTTTTGGAAAAATAAAAAGCTGGGCATGGTGGTGCATACCTGTAATCTTAGCACTCTGGGAGGTGGAGGCAGGAGTATTGTAAATTCAAGACCAACCTGGGCAATGCAGTGAGATTTTGAACCAAAATAAAAATGCAAAAGGGCTAGAGATGTAGCTGGGGTGAAGGCCCTGCACTCAATTCCCATACCAGAAAAAGAAGAAAGAAATGAGGAGAGAGAGAGAGAGAGAGAGAGAGAGAGAGAGAGAGAGAGAGAGAGAGAGGAATTTGATTGGCTCAAGTACCATCCTAGAAGCCCCTATGCCCTATGGCAATGCTAGACACAATCACCCTTGTGAACTGCCTCAGTTACACCTCCATGGTCACGTGGGCCATTCACCTCTGAAGCAAGCCTGCCAAGGTCCATGTGTTTCCTGCCTTGGAAGCAGCCCAGCCTTTGCTGATCCCTGGGGAGCCTTGCACTGGGTGTCAGATAGGAGGGGATGTGGCCCTTGCACGTTTCCTGACCCGGTGCCAACTGGAGAAGCCCAGAAACCAGGGCAGAGGGAAGCTTTGGCCCTCAGTCCTATCTGGTCATCTAATCCACTCATCCCGGGCCTGTGTACTGGGCCCCAGATCTGTTCCAGATGCTTCTGGGAACACAGAAGTGAATCAGACACAGCTCTTCCCTGAAGAAGTTCACAGTCCGGCTGGAGGGAGGCTGCTGAAGAGCCTGGTTTGCCATATTGCTCCATATGTGTTGGTTCACAAACAGCTACCCATGTAGCTACCTGTACCTGGTACAGGTAACTGGTATTTTACTTAGGAGTTTCCTCATCTCCCCACCTTTAAAACATTCCAGGTACAAATGCCCCACGGCAGCAAGGTCACTCCTCAAAGGGCCCCAACCCGCTCTCCAGTCTCTGTGCAGAATGTTCTTCCTCTTCTTGCACTTTGGCCCCAGGCATATGACCCTTGCTGCTGCCCCTGCTCCTTGACAGTCCTCTAGCTTGCACATGGGTCTGTCTTTCCTCATCCCTGGAGTGCCACTTATCTCACTTACCACCTGGCAAGTTCCTCAATACCCGTCAATGCCCAGCTCAAAAATCAACATCTCTCTAAGCCTTTCCTTGTCCTCTGCAAAATAGCCCCTAATCCCTCCTGTCCCCTGGCATAGGAAAGCCATCCGTCCTCTGAGCTCCCCCAGCATTCCTTAGCTCCTTAGTATCCCCTAATATGTGATTGCTATAATCAGCAACTTGGCTCCCCATTGGACCATGGGTCTCTTCCCCATTCGTGTCTGTGGTCTGGGCCTTGCAGAGGAGGAAAGTGTTTGGTTCATGCTTTCATTCATGGGAGCATGTATTCCTTCCAAGTAGGGCAACCACAGCAGAGAATCAGACTGTGTGGCTTCAACAATATGAAATTATTTTCTCACAGTTCTGAAGACAAGAAGCCTAAGATCAAGATGGCAGCAGGTTTGGTCTCTCCTGAAGCCTCTCTTTGACTTACAGAGGGCCATGTTCTTGCTGTGTTCCTGTGTCCTGATTGTCTCTTTTTATAAGGACACACTATATAGGATGGGCCACCCATATGACCTCATTTTACCTTAACTACCTCTTAAAAGCCCCATCTCCAAATATAGTTACATTCTGAATTACTGGCATTTAGAATGTCTACATATGAATTTGGGGGCACATAACCAGCCCATAAGAGGGTGATAAGACATCAGTGTGGCTGTCGCTTAGGTGAATGAGAGGTCCAAGGATGAAGCCAGAGAAGTTGGCAAGTGCTCAGTAGGGTGGGGTCTGGATGCTGCCCCAGGTTAGATATCAGCCTCCACAGACAAAACTGAGGAAGGAGAGGACAACTGAATCCCACTCGGAGGGGTGAAGTGGATGACTGTTTGGGGTTGTAAAAGGGGATATAAATATTGATTATGTTTATAGGATCTTCTAAGGGCTATTACCTCTGAGTTCATTTCCCAACATGAATAAAAGAAGATAGGCCATTAGGAACTTAAGGTCCCTTAATAGGCAGCAAAACACCTGGCCACTTATACAGCATCATCCTCTTCTTTGCATCTGAGGCCATTTCATGAAGCATCCTCTCATTTAGATGGGGAAACCAAGGCCTGGAGCATTAAAATCACGTGTCTAAGGTTGCTAGCTGAATAGCGTAAGCCAACATTATCCTCAGATGATTACCCATCTTCAGTCGGTCATGAGAGACGCAGAGAAAGCCCCTTGCTTGGTGTGCAACATGTTTCTCATGTAGTATATATATATATATATATATATATATATATATATATATATATATAGTATGTGAATTTATCTTCACTGTGAAAAACAACCATCAGATTGGATTACATCCTCATCCAATAGAATACACGTGAGTACATATCGATATGAATAAATTATGGAGATCAATAAATAAACAAAAGGGAGAGACAAAGCTTTCTCAGAGGAGACTTCCAATAGTATAAGTAGACACTCTATTCCCAGGAGGTGGGCTGCGTTCACCTTCCTCCCTGCAAGTCCTTCTCCCTTGAGAACAATGTGGCTCTAGTGAAGTGACTTGCCTCCAATGAAGAGATGACAGCAGCCCAACCATGGGGAAGCCCCCCTCTCACTAGGTACTCAAGGCTCCTTTTACCCGTGATATCATGCGGCAACATGTCCCATGATGTGATGAGCAGGGCACTCACTTGTTGGGTACTTGCCTCAAACCCAAATCCCAACTCAGGGAGGAAGAAATCCTCAGACTAATGCATATGGAGGGCAGTCTACCTAAAATCTGATCAGTACTGCTCAAGACTGTCGTGATTACAGACAGCAAGGAAAGTCTGAGCTACGGCCACAGAGCAGAGGAGGCTGGAGAGACTTGATGACCAAATGCAACGTGGGGTCCTGCACTGAATCCCGGAAAGAAAAAGGGCTCTGTGGGAAAGCAAATGAAGTCTGAATAATGTTTGGGGTTTAATTAATAGTCACTAATCTATGTGGGTCACTTTTGACAAATGTCTCATACAAACCTAAGATGGTAACAATAGGGGAAACTGGGTGAGGGGCATGTAGGAACTCTCCGTATTATCACGCTTCTTTTTGTAAATCTAAAATTATTCCAAAAATAAAAAACTGATTTAAAAAATTAGGTAAAGGAGAGTGTCCCTCCTATGAATCCACACCTCCATCTAAAACTCTCAAAATTGGGTCTATGCTTGCCCACATTTTCTTTTTTCCTCTAATACATTCCTTTAGTAATAGGAGGGATTTTTTTCTTACATAAGTGGTTGATCGTGTCCACGTGATTCTACAGCTATAATCAGCTGGCTTGGACGCTCAGTTGCACGTATGGGGAAATCTGACCTGGCTGGCTCTGGAGCCTGCTGATGACCATCACCATGTCTACCCTCTTCTCCAGGGACTCACAGGCTTCCAACATGCTATCAACCAGCTGAGGATTCTTGCCGAATTCATATAGAAATCAAGAATTGACAAAATGTAGTCCTTTTGGATTTGAATGCCAGTGGCTGTCAACTCTTAGGGCTCATGGGTGGCCCGCCTTGCCTCTTGGAACAAGTCTTGGGAATTCTTCTGGCCACCAGGGATGGTGGCTGACAGCAGTTCTCTGTTACCCTGCATTGTTCTCTGCTGTTAGCCACCTTCAGGGTCACCAGCCCTGGCTGCTGGCTGCTTTCGGAGCCAGGCGCCTTTGGTGTGTACCAGCTCAGCATGCTGTACTTGAGATAGCTATAATGAGCAAACAAAAATATGCCACCCGGAAGTGGCTTGCTAGAACTTGTACTGGAGCACGAAGGGAGCAGCACAGGGACTGATCTGATTAAGGGGGTGGGGAGATGGTTTTTACAGGACAAAAGGTAGACTTGCTCCTGTGTATTGTTGTCAGGCTCTGATTGGTCATGGGTAGGGGAGTGGCCCCTCAGGGACCTTACTGAGGAGAGCTGCAAGGGACAGAGTCACCCAAGAGGATGTCGGGCAGAGACCTCTGTAGCAGGTCTGCTTTCCAGGACTGCTGAAGCCAAAACAAGTATCTCCCAGAGCAGCCCTAGGGTGCCGGACATAGCTGGGCTAGCTGTGAGGCTTAGCTGCAGAGGAAAAATAAAAAGTGCCTGTTGGGGACTGTTGGACCCTTTTTCCTGGCTCAGAATTCCTTTTTTGACTTAACATTCTGTCTCAGTGATGTTTTCATGTCTTTACTTAAAGATCTGAGCTGCCCAATACAGCAAATACTGGCCACATTTGACGGTAAGCACCTGAAAATGCCCAAACTGAGATAGCCTTTAGGAGTAGAATATGCACTGCATTGCAGAGACTTAGGACAAAAACGTAAAATATCCTCATTAATGATTCTTACATTGACTACACATATAAATAATATTTTGGGCATTGAAGTCAAATATTGAAAAGAATTTTACATATTTTTTATATTTTAATGTGGCTACTGGAAAATTTTGAATTCCATATGTGGTTTGCATTATATTTCTGTTGGATAGTGCTACTATATATATTTCTTCCTTCCTTTCTTTTTTTTTTTTTTTAGGCAGGCTCTCACTCTGGAAGTTCAGGCTGGTCCTTAACTCACTATGTAGCCCAGGCTGGCCTCGAAATCATGGCAATCCTCCTGCCTCAGCCTCTCAAGTGCGAGGATTACCACACTCAGCTTATATGGTGCTGGGGAATTAAACCCAGGGCCTTGTGCTTGCTAGACAAGTGCTTTAACCCCTGTGCTATTCCTCCAAGCCCCAATTTATTTATTTTATCTGCTGCATAGTATTCCAAAATACTATTCCACATATTCCAAAATCTGAATGTACCACAGTTTACTTAACCATTATTCCTAAAATGTTGCTATTACAAAGTATATCATAATTAAAAATCTTTGTATATGTTTCTTTGTACATGTGAAAAAATATTTCTCAGGAGGGGTGGGAGGTCAAGGGAAGGTGCAACATAGATATATGCACAAAATTCTCAAGTTCAGTGTAATCATTTGCATATACATACCAATAAAAAAGTTCTCTAAAGCCGGGTGAGCAAAACCATGCCTGTTTTTGTAAAGGCTTACTGGAACACAGCCACATTCATCAACCTGCATGTTGTTCACGGCTGTGTTTGCACTGCAACAGCAGAGTAGGGCAGTTGTGACAGCAGCCATATGGGCCACAGTGCCCAAAATATTTATTATCTGTCCCACTTTTGAAAAGTCTGTTAACCTTTGCTCTGAAGTTGCTGTCAGATCTAGTATCTCAAAAAGTGGACTCTGAGATAAAGACAGACATGCAGGAAGTTTATTAGGAGTTGCTCTGGGGAAGGGGGCACTGAGGGATTAGACAGAGGTCACCTGGTTACAATGCACTGTGAAGCTTAGCTAGGCCCGTGGGGAGCCCTTCAGAACTGCCTGGAGTTGGCAGCGGGCGAGGCCTTTGTTACCCTGCATTGACCTGCCTTGAAGGGGCCCTGTCCTTGTGCGATGATATGGCTGGGGGACATTCCCAGGAGGGCTGCGGCTAAGAGCATTTCCAGTAGCTGGGGAAGAGGCCCATGAGGCACAGCAGTGGCGTTGGGCAGGACAAGGCAGCAGCCACTGCAGCTCACACCTTATGCCATGTGGCTCTTCCTTCTCTCTCTCTCTCCTGTCACTTTCTCTTGCTACGTAGCCCAGGCTGGCCTCAAACTCACCATCCTCCCGCCTTGGCCTTCCAAGTAGCTGAGACTACAGGAGTTTTACTTGGTTTCAATTGCACTGGGCCTCGTCCTGGGAGAAACCTGCAGAGGAAAATTAGTGGGTCGGCCTACAAGTTCCACCCCTGTGGCTGCTCTGGAGGCCACTGATACTCATCAGGCCCCTCATCGCTCCATCTTGTATTACCTTTGCCCTCAGCTAGCACCATTTTTTGTCTCAAGACTGACCTGGAGACATGGTCTAGGGGCCATCTTTCCTGAGGTGTCTGAGAGGGGTCATCATACTCTGCTCAGCCACTTATCTGCTTATTTTATAAACACAGAACCCTCAGGTCTCCAAATGGATCAACTGGTTACCAGAGACCTAATTTCTTGAGGCCACTGCTTAACAGCAGCCTGCCATTAGGGTTAACTCTCTCTCCTGGAAAGGTGAGTACTTTCTTATCAGCTGGCCCTTTGACACAAGAGGTGTAAAGTGCCTGGTGGCTAAAAGTTCCACAGCCAACTTGACGTTTTCCTCCCAGGGGAAGAGTTTGCCCTTTGGGACCCAGGACCTCTAGATCTGCCCCAGAGTTGTGGAGACAGAAGCACAAATGCCCAAGGGGGTCCTCAGGAGTGGTGGCAAGGGTGAGCCCATCTCTGCTTTCCACCCCTGGTTCCTGATCTAATCTATTCTACTTATTGGAGAGAAAGCACCATGTGATAGTCTTTAATTAGTGCTGTGTAGAGAAGGATGGCACTTTGTTCTTTCAGGGTGACATTTCTGAGCTGGTGCTTTCAACAGATCCAAGCTGGTAGCTTAAGGATAGTGCAGTATGTGAAAGGTCACATGAATCCCTGGCCATATGTCCACAGCTGCAGTTTCTTCCCTGGAGATTTACAGAGGATCATTTTCTATCCCCTAATCTATCCCAGTAGATTAAACACTTCATCATCTCTTCAAGAATTGTGCTGGAGGGGCTGGAGGAATGGCTTAGCAGTTAAAGCACTTGCTTAGCAAGTGCTAAGTCAAGTGCTAAGTACGTAAGTTTGATTTCCCAGTACTGTATAAGCCAGGCATGGTGGCGCATGCCTGTAATCCCAGCACTCGGGAGGCTGAGACAGGAGGTTTGCCCTGAGTCCAAGGCCAGTCTGGGCTCCATAGTGAGTTCAGGACCAGCCTGGGCTACAGAGTGAGATCCCGTCTCAAAAAATAAATAAATAAATAAATAATAAGAAAGAAGAAGAAGAAGAAGAAGAAGAAGAAGAAGAAGAAGAAGAAGAAGAGGAGGAGGAGGAGGAGGAGGAGGGGGAGGAATCATGCTGGAGGTGCTGGAGCAATAGCACAGTGATTAGAAACCTGCCTAGCACCACAGTACCACAGAATCTGGGCATAGTGGTGCATGCCTGAAATCTCAGCATGCAGGAGGCTGAGGGAAGAGGACTGCTATGTGTCTGAGGCCAGCCTGAGCTACATAGTGAGCTCAGAACCAGCCTGGGCTACAGAACAAAATCATGTAAAAAAAAAATTGTCCAAGATGAAGCTCTGCTCCATCTACTTCGATGACAGTGAGTCACAGCTCTTTCTGGGGTGGAAGGAGCTCAATATAATCAACTTGCAACATGGCTGGTTATTCTTCTTGAGGGACGGAGATTGGGCCAAGGCTCAGGCTGGTCTCCGCTACTGGAGGAGATTGGACACTCATGTACAGTAACAGCTAAATCAACATTGGTGAGAAGAATCCCAGGTACTATGGTTTGAATGTGTCCCTCAAAAGTTCATGTGTTTAAAATTTAATCCCCAAATCTGTATATTAATGGTATTTAGAGATGGGGCTTTTGAGAGTGCACTAGTAAGCTATCCATTGCTGTGACGAAGTACCTGAGATAAATCAGCTTAAGAGAGGGAAGTGTTATTTTTAGGCACAGTTTCAGAGGATTCAGTTCCTGATCACTTGGCCCAGTTGCTTTGGATGCATGGTGATGCAGGAACACTTGGTAATGGAGATGCTCACCTCACAGCAGCTAGGAAGCAGAGAGGAGAGAGACGGACAGGAAGAAAAAGAAAGGCCAGGGTCCTGATATCCCCTGCAAGGGTATCCCTCAATAACCTCAATTCCTTCCCCTTGGCCTCACCTCCAAAAGATTCCACCACCTCCCAGAAGCACCACAGCAACTGTCATGGTTTGGGTCTGGAGTGTCCCCCCAAAGTCTCATGTACCTATGCGTACTGTGTAGTGTTGGGAGGTGGGGCCTGGCTGGAAGGGGTGGATGCTTGGGGCTTAACCTGGAGGGGCGTATGCTGGTTCCGCCCTTCCCCCAGACTTTCTCTGTTCCACCCCACTGTGAGGCTCTCTGTCCCTGGAGCTTCAGTTCTAGTGCTGGGCCGAGATCCAGCCCCACCATGTGATTACACCGTTTTTTCCACCCACCCACCCATGACTATGACTTTCTGAAAATGTGAGCTAAAATAAATCTTTCCTCCCTACAGTTGTAGATGTCAGGTATTGAGTCACACACAGCAACAGAAAGGTAATAAGGCAGGAATCTAGCATATGAATCTTTGGGAGAAATCTAAGACCTAAACCATAATATGGAGGTTATTAGGGTTAGATGAGGTCATGAGGACTGGGACCATGATGGCATTAATGAATTTATAAGAAGAGAAAGAGAGACCTGAGCCAGTGCACTGGCTCTATCTTACCATGTGATGCTTTCCACCATGTTACCATACAGTGAGGGCCTTCACCCAATGACAAGCAGGTTCTAGACATGGTCTTCCCAGTCTTGAGAACCATGAGCCAAGTCTTTTGTTTTTTCTGGGGTTCAAACACAGGGTGCTCTACCACTACACTACATCCCTAGCCTTTTATATTGAGACTGAACCTCACTGAGTTGCCCAAACTGACCTTGAACTGGTAATCCTTTTGCTTTAATCTCCCTACTAGCTTGGATTACAGGTATGCACTAACCTGCTGCTAAACTATTCGTTACGGTCTGGATCTGGAGTGTCCCCCAAAAGCTTCATTTTTTGGACTTGGTGAAAGACCTATGGATTCTTTACACTGCTAAGATGTAGGTCCTGGCTGGAAGGGGCCGACACTTAAAACTTGACCCAAAAGGGGCAGATCACTGGAGCTTGAGCCGGAAGGGTATGCACTAGCTCTGCTCTTCCTCTTGTTTCTGTTTCCTGTTACAATGCTGTGAGCAGCTCTTCTCTGGCTGGGCCTCTGCCATGTACTACTACCACTGCCAGCCCCCCATGAATGGACTGAGACCTTTGAAACTATGAGTTACAGTAAACCTTTACTCTCTTCATATATGGATGTTGGTTATTCTGTCTCAGCAACAAGAATGTAACTGAGACACTACTCCTCATAAATTACCTGGACTCCTGTGTTTTGTTACAGCAACAAAAAAATGGGTGAAGGCATCCATGCTACTGGACCCATGTATCCCCTCTCTCCACGTCATCACGATATAGCATATGCACCTGTTGTGCCTGCTTTGGAATGCCTCAGATACAGATTGGCTATTGATGTCAACTACTTATACATATTGCTTAGTGCTTCTTCCATGGTATATACACTCAAGAAAGTGCAAACAGAGAATACAGTGATCTTTACTCTTGGTCCCTCCTCCCATGGGTCCATCCACACACCTCTATCCCAGGTATCCTAGTCCCCATATTTTCAGTCTTATTTTTTCCCGACCCCATATGAATCAGCCAAGCTATTCTGCACTGACCATGTTATCCATATATAGTCCAGCTGAACCCCTTCTCTTCCCACCAAATGTCAGTGACCGTGGACACTCTTCAAACCTCCGCCTACTGGAAGGACTGACCCCTGCTGTCTCTTGAGGTCTATTTTTGTCTTGCTTACACATACTGAGCTGACCCACCCATGAACATAAGGTTCTTCCTAGGCAACCACAGGTATGAGCCAGAGGAGAGGCGCTGGTGCAAAGGTGGTGGGAAACAGACATCTGGACCACCTGCTTGTGTAGTTACCTTCTGTCCTCTGGCCTGGCCTTGCCCAACCCTAGTTGTACCGCTTTCATCTGATTAATTATTGCTGGCTTGTCTGACTCGGTAGATCTGCTAGAATCTTCTCAGGATGAGCTGCTTTGGCCACATGTTTAGCTGGATGATCCCCGGACAGACGATCTGTCCCCGTCAGAACCCTGTAGCATGTCAGGAGCTGATTTCTGAGTTGTGCCCAGTTCCTGGCTGCAGATGGTGTGGCGCTGCTCCAGATCCCTGGCAGTCTACACTGCAAGTCCCCTGTTGGGCCTTGTCATAAACTGTACAGGCCTCTGTGCCCACAACAGACACCTCAAATACCACAAATTCTGCCAGCTCATATGGAGCCACACAGCATGGCCACTTGTAGCGTCACCTGGACCTGCTGCTGAGCCTTTTCTCACTCTGGGCATCCATTAAAATTGGTATCTTTCTATGTCATCCAGTATAAGGGAAGGAGAAGCATTCCAGGTTTGGGAGATGCTGCCTCCAAATCCGAAGAGGCCTACCAGGCACTGTGCTTCCTTCTTAATGGTGGGAGTGGCAGGTGCAATATGTCTTTTTACTTTGGAGGGGATAATCCCAGCATATTCTAGGCCATGGGGCCCTAAAAATTTCACTCATCTGTCAGGCCCCCATATTATCAGGAGGGTTTCTCTTATTCTCTGCAACACAGGAGTCTCACTAAGGTTTATAATACACTTGCCATTTTCTGCTCACCCCGCCCAGTTAGCAGATGTCTTCGACCTGTTGGATCAACGTGATGCCCTGTGAGACAGCGAGGCACCACAGGTCCTTCAGACTAGGCTGCGAGAGCTCAGAACTAATGGTTCTGGGGCAAGTGCACACTTGTATACTCCAATATTCTGAGTAAATGTAAACTGTTTTCAATCTTCCCTTCCAAAAGGGAAAAGGAAGGAAATATCCACCAGCTCAGTGGCTGTACGTACCACGTACCTGCAAACATGTGAACGGGTGCTAGGAAAGATGCCACGCCTGGCGCAGGAGCTTCAGCCAGAGCTGCCCCTTGGTTGGCTTTGCTGCAGCTGTCTTTCAGGTCCATCTGACTATGTAGGAACCGGAGCAGGGAATTAAACAGAAAGACCGAGCATTGCTACCCTGCAGGCTTAGGTCTCGAAGGTGGTGCTGACCAGCGCTGGCAATTACCAGTGAAACTGGGCAACTTCAAAACCTTTCATTGGCTTTTATCTCCCTTTCTTAGAATTCCCATAAGTTGCAATCACTTGCTTATTTTTAGTCAGAATTGAGGATTGAACCCAAAGCCTCCCACAAGCTAGGCAAGGGCTCTACCACTAACCTGTATGGCAGTACTTTTTTTAAAAAGCTCAGAAGGCCTTGCTAAATTATCCAGATTGGACTCGACCTTGCGATCTCCGATCACCCTGCTGCAGTCTCCCATGTGGCTGAGATTACAGGCATGCAGCACCATGGCCAGCGCTGTTTGCCTTTTTAGAACAGTGTGTTTACTGTCTGTCTCCTTCACTAGACCATAAGCCTCCTGGAGCCAGAGAGTATGTCTTATTTATCCCTGTGGCCCTTGTACCTGGCAAGTAAGACTTCAAGAAATACTCAATGAATGAATGATCTGACAAGACGAAAAAGCAGCCTTTGGTTGCACATCTGGTCTTCCTGGATCTTTTGGCCAAATCCCCTGGTTGATGGGTAGGCCCAGTCCTGAACAAGCCATCGTGTGCCATTTTGGATAATTTAAAAGAAAATACAGGCTGGAGAAATGGCTCAGCAGTTAAAGCGCTTGTCTAGTAAGTGCTAAATCAAGGGCTAAGTACCTGAGTTCAACTCCCCAGCACCACATAAGCCAGGCGTGGTGGTGGCGCACACCTGTAATCCCAGCACTATGGAGGCTGAGGCAGGAGGATTGCTGTGAGTCCAGGGCCAGCCTGGACTCCATAGTGAGTTCAGGACCAGCCTGGGCTACAGAGCAAGACCATCTCAAAACACACACACACACACACACACACACACACACACACACAATAAATAAATAAGAAAATAAAATTTTAAAAAAAACATGATGTCATCCAATCAAACTGGCTCTCTTTTGAAACCAAGGCAGTGTCACTGAACTAACGGAGGCTCCCAAAGCCTTGTTTTCTGGATGGACTCCCTTTGATAGCAATAATGAGCAGTAACAAACTGAGCCCTTGCCCCATCTGGCCGTGCTAAACGCATCCAAAACACATTACAAATCTCAGAGTGAGGCTCGGAAGCCTGAGGCTGCCGCAGAAGAAAACCAAGGTTGACAGGCACAAGTTTAAGAACCTGATATTCTATAAATGAAAAAAGGCCAGCTGCCTGTTCCTTCACCACTGAGCACAGTAAATGTGTTATTGGGCCTCCTGCCATTTCTCAAACCTGGGACCCTCTAATCATATCTGTTTGGGCAACTCTAAACTTCATTTGTCAAAAAAAACCCTTTAATTTGCTGAATTTCAAGTGTATCTTTCCTCTGTCCAAGATTTTTCTTTTTTTACTGTTTAACCTTTCCCATGTATCTATTTATGTAGGGACATCTTTATCTTCTAAGCCACACATCAAATTAGGTTGCTCACTTCAAAAAAGCTTCTCATTGTCTTCTATGATCCAAAGGCCAAGTCCTTGGTAAGGTCTCTGGGCCCTGTTTTTTAATTTTACTTATTTATTTGCCCATTTCTTAGCATTATTCCTAGGAACTCTATCCTTCAAACCATCTCTCTCTCTCTCTCTCTCTCTCTCTCTCTTTCTCTCTCTCTCTCTCTCTTTATTAAAGCCAGCCCAGTGTGTCACTCTCCTGTGCCTTGGCCAGGCCCTCTGCGATGAGCCCCTTCCTGCCTGCCCTTCCAGCCTTGGTTTGGGATGAGCTCTTCTTCCTCCTCTGAGTAGAGTTAATCACTCCTTTCCTCATTTCTTCTATACTTAAAATTAATGTCTACAGTAAACATCCAATATACTATGCTATAATTATTTACTTCTGCTGTCTCCTTACCAGACGAAGAGTCTCTCAAGGGTGAAAATTACATCTCATTTATTGCTGCTTCCCCAGTGCCAGTCTAGTCCTTGGCTCACAGAAGATGGGCAACATTTGTTTGTTGAATGAATGAAGGAAAATAAAAAGACTCAGTCCCAACCCAGAGAACCAGGACTTCCAATTTAACCAGTATAACAAAAAGACTGAGAAGCTGTTGGAAGCACATGCTAAAGGCATTACTTCCTCTAGCAACTGAACACACAGGATGCATGCACCCCTCTACTTACAGGTAACTCAGAGGTCCCAGGGACTTCTCCCACCCTGTTCCAGGAGCATTTTGATCTGCCTGGTTCTTAGTGGGCGGGCAAGCGTGGATGGATGTCTGTGAGCCCCCTTCCCTTCGGCAAGTATCAGAATAGCTCCATTAGCGTTCATGGAAATTCTGCACATGCATCAAGGAGAAAACAGCCACAAATAACACAGCCTGCTTTCCAAATCTCCGAAGCACATCTCTGCAATCATTTCCCTTTCCAACTATCACCACTGAAGTCTTTCAGCCAGAAAGCAATTTGTTTTCAACTTAACTGTGGGTTCCTAAGTTAGCAGAACTCTTTGGCTGTTTATAAATGAGGCTTCTGCCCTCTCTCCTCACCAGTCTATCTTCCCCAGGGCCTGTTGACACTGCACTGACCAGCTCCCGCCTGAAGCCAGCCCACACGCCTCATGTCATGCTGGGACCCTTCGGGTCTGGTCCCAGTCCTTCCCTTCCTCCGCAGCTGCTCTGCGGCATGAGTCCCGCCTCCAGCCACTCCACTCCCCTCCGTATCACCTCCACTTCTGGGGTTTCCCTACTCTGCTTTCTCTGCAGGACATGCACCTCCACCATCCAGTCCATGTCCCTGCCCTTTAAAACTGCACATAAGCACCGCCTCCTCCAGGAAGCATCCCCTGCCTGGATTAGATGCTTCTCCTGTATACCAGGCGCCAGTCATTTATCTATGCGATAAACAGCTGTGGAGACCTGGTTTGTGTCAAGCCTGGTCTCAGGTGCTAGAAATACAGCAGGGAACCAAACAAAACGACAACAATAAAGAAAGCTCTCCAAAGCACAAATTCTTGAAGGGCAGAGGCAAGACAGAAATACATGTCAGTGGGTGACAGATGCTCTGAAGGAAAAATAAAGCAGGGTGTAGTTTAAAGAACACGTGGAAGAGAATGATGTTATTTTATGTAGGTTAGTCAGGGATGGCCTTTCTGAGAAGAGAGAGAGGACCGAATCAAGTGAGGCTAGGAACATGCAGTTATCTGGGGAAAGCACTGTAATCAGAACAGTAAGCTCAAAGGCCCTGAGGCAACAATACGCTTAGTGTGTGTGCATGTGTGCACAGAACTGCAAGGGAGTCACTGAAACCATGCAGGCAGGAGAAAAGGAGAGAATGTTTGAGAATGAGTCCAACGAGGCAACCAGGGGCTAGATATGCTGGGCATTCTAGGGCAGAAGGGCTTGGGATCTTCCGCCAAGTGAAAGAGAAGATTTTAGCCAGAAAAGAAACTGTTTGGCTTATTCTGACTATCCTGTGGATGACAAAGGGTACAGAATCCAGACAGCCATTAATGCCACCAATACTTACGGCGACTACCATGGACACACCTAGCCACTGGCACTGAAGACAGCCATGTGACAGACAGGACCTCTGCTGTCAGAGTGGCTATGATCCAGCGGGGAGACAGAATCTTGGGCAAAACCACAGAAGAGCACTCAAGCTACCATGGTATCGGAAAGGAATTAGGCTAAGCGCATTCCAGAAAGGTCCAGAAGCAAGTGAAAACGTCCAGTTATCTCAGGAAACCAGATGTGGAGAAGAACTAAAAGCAGATTGATGAGGACGAGGACAGCGGCCAGATGGTGGTGTCTTAGCTGCTTTTTCCTTTCTGTGACTCAATACCCGACATCCACAAATTTAGGAAAGGAAAGGTTTATTTTAGCTCACAGTTTCATAAGGTCACAGTCCACTCAGGGGCGGCCGGCAGCAATCGAAATAAATGGCAGAGGCAGAGGTGGAGGCAGCTCCTCACAGCATCACAGACAGGCAGGCAAGTTGAGACTAGTTGATACTAGTTCTCCAAGGAAGGCAGGTGCAGCTTCTATATCCTTCCAGGTCTCAGCCCAGTGATTATCCCCTCCTGCATCCAGGTGTGGAAGGTGTGGCCACTACATGCCATCAATCCTAACTCACATGCCTGTAATCCACCCTTCCAGTCCAGGTCCCAATCTACCAACAGTACACAGTTCCATAGACAATCCATAACATTAAAATACATGAGACTTTTGGGGGACACTCTAGATCCAAACCACAATACCCATGAACCAGCACTCAAGGCTGGAGTTCTACCTACAAGGGCTAGGGACCCACAGCTGGGTGTACCAGGGGAGCTGTGTGTCTGCTCATGGCACAGAGGTGAACCTGAAGAGGGTTAGACTAGAGGCAGAGGGATGCATAAGAAACCATGCAGTCACTGAGCAAAAGAAATACAAGTCCAGAGTAGCCCAAGAGATAGAGAAAAGGCAGGAGATTCTGAACATATCTGAGAAGTAAAACCATCAGAACTTGATGGGCTGGGGAAGGAGATGCGGGGACAAGGCTGACCCCTGACCCCACGTTGGGTCCTTCCTGGAGCACCGGGGTTGCCAGCCCACCACCTGGGAGAAGGCATGTGACATCTTATATGAAACCCAGGGGACGTGGTGCTGGCCAAAGCTACAGACTAGAATATTATCAGCGTTATTAACGATGCTTGAAAATGTGAGAGCTGATGTTATCACGGTGCCTGCACAGACACAGCCAGGGCAGCGAGCCCTGGAAACGCCACTCGCTGTAACCTTCAATGTCACTCACCTTTCTGGGCCTCACTTTTCACAATTTTTATTGAACTCTTCTTTCTTTCTTTCCTTCCTTCCTTCCTTTCTTTTTTTCCTTCTTTCTTTTCTTTCTTTCTTTCTTGGTGGTGGTACTAGGAACTGAACCCAGGTCCTTCATACTGAGCTATATCCCCAGCCCACTATTTAATTTAGAATTTTAAGACAGGGTCTCAAAGTCCATAAATCGTTCAGGTTGGGATTGAACCTGCGACCCTCTTGGCGGGATTACAGGCCTGCACCACAGGCTTGGCTGATACGTTCATTTTTGTAAAATGTTACCAGTGTGGGCCACATGATAAAAGCTCAATGATTATTCTAGCTCCAGTAGTTATAAGCAGGGGAAACTTGTGCGATGCAAGCCTTGGGGTGCCATCTGTAGCCACTGCTAGGTTTCTACTGTGTCCCATGGCATGAGATCAGTAAACAGCTGCTGAACATACGAATAAACATGGAACATGGCAGCAACAATACGTATGAAATACGTAAGAGAATTAAACAGGATACCTACACACACTCAGGCCAGCAAGTCGCTGCCGGACACAGGAGGCGGAGCACAGTGCCAGCCCGCCCCTCTCACCCTGGCCTCGTGCCAGCCCGCCCCTCTCACCCTGGCCTCCGGCTCATGTCTTCCCTTGGGCTGATGGCTTTCTGCAAGGCTGTGATGTACCCAGATGCTCCCACCAACAGGCCTCCCAAAGGCCTTACCGCCTTCCTCAAAATCCTATCTGATGATCTGTAACTTCACCAGCGGTACCCTTTCTCAACCTGAGACGCTTTTCGATGAAGAAAACGTAGGGTTGTAAAGAAGAAACTGTACGCGTCTCAGTTTATTACTTTAAAAAAGCAAATGTCATTTACATAATTGTTCCTGCAAGACTGTACAAAGACACTTCATTTTAAAGTATATATGCATGTATTTTTTTCCTACTGCAGTAATTCACTGCAAGAGAAATTTCATTATGTATCTTCTGCCGAGTCCCAAGCCGAGAGCCCACATATTCAAATAAGCCCGGAGGTGCGGGAGGCTTTAGGCTGTTCCTCATTAGAAGCCTCAGCATGGGGTGCGGAGCCGCTGGAAGGTCTTCCAGGGAGAGCTGAAGCGGGCAGATAAGTGAGCCCTGGGAAGCAGGGCGGCCGGCTGGCTCACCCCTGGGGCACAGCAAAGCGGGCAGGCAGGGAGTTCTGAGAGGCACGGGGCTGTCTAAACTCGGGGGGATGGAGCCGAGTGAGCAGCAGTAGTAATTGAGTTTCAGGTACCTGCAGGGTGGCGAAATAAAGTGGTAACTTCATCTGCCTGACGGTGTCCTCGGCATACTCACAGTGAAATCTGTCACCCTTTCACTGCGCTGGGGGATGGGGACCGTGCGGTGGCTCCTAGTGATGGGCAGGATGCGTCCTGGTGGGCAGCGCCTGCACAGTGGATAATGAAGCCCACTCCTGCGGGCCTGTCCCCGGGGGCTCCCGCATCCTGCTAAGGCATGGCCCATGGGAAAACCCAGCAAGCCGGCCTCGGTCACCATCTCCACTCAAAGGAGCCTTTGAACGCAGGGAGGCCGTTTCCCTCTCAGCCTGGCCCAGGGCTGGAACCATCCTCGGGTCACTTTTTGTGGGTCTGTACAAACATGCCGACCGGCAGCGAGCCCTTCTTCACCTGCTCCCGGGTTTCAGCTCGATGCTTTAATGTGAAGACCAGAGCTCGCACCGTCCGCCGGTATGGCCCATTAACGAGGCGGGAGCAGAGATGAAACGTTTCCCGCTCAATATTTTCAACCAGTAGGTGATCCATCTAAAAAATAGCAAAAATTATCAAATTAGGGCCTTGTGTTGCATGAGGATTGAAAGCCAGAGGCTGGAGCTCGGCTCCGAGGCCTCCATTAATCAACTGAAATTCAAGGACATCTACTTCCTGTCACAAGAGAAACAGGAAGAGCAAATTAATTCCACCCTGGCAATTAAGGAACACGGCCATGTGCTTTGTGACAGGGACCTCATTCACAACCCCTGCCGGGTGGTAATATTTGCCATTATAACAGGAAACTGGCCTGAACTAAGCAATGGGTACTGGGCCCTGTACTTTACCAACCAGGAAACGAAGTCCAAGGATAATAAATCAGTGTAATAGTTCATACTTCTTTTTATTTTTAAAGAGTCTTTAACCCCTTATAGCATTTTCGAAACACTGGATCTCAATCCTAGTATGTGTATAAGGCAGTTTACAAAACACTCTTCACATTTAATGTTCATAACTCTTTTTATCACAATTTATACATAAGGAAACAGATTGAAGGTAAAAGGTCAAGGTCTTACAATGATTAAGAGGCAGAGCTGAGACTCCGACCCAAACTTTGACTCTAGAGTTCACTGTCTTCCCTCTCAGCACACTAACAATCTCCTTAGCACTGAGAGACTGGCTGAGTTTGGAGACACCCACGGACTTGACTAAGTAGAGAAGGCTGAGGGGAAGGGGCTTGTGGCAGTCTTGGGTGGTCTGGCGCAAGCCCCAGCCATGCCGAGGCCATGGACTTGGGACAGCTCGAGGACTCTGTCTGCATGGTCTGCACCCAGGCCAGGCCAGGTGCTAGACAGAACTCCCAGCCACGTCTTGCTTTCCAGGCCCAGCCTATAACTGTAGACCTGTTCCCCACTCCGCTGTATCTCTGTACTGCCCTTAGTATGGCACACTCTGTCCTTGGAAACACACTCCTGTGTTATATAGCAAAGCTCAGTAAACACACACACCCTGGCATCCTAGTAGGAGGACTAACAGTTACTCAGACTGCCACAATGTCCTGAGCTTCCCCTGGTTTTTATCATATTATAATAATCTATGTTTGGAGCATGACTCCCCTGTACTACATTCTTTGAAAACACGCAAAAATTCTGTCTCATATTCCTCCTTGCCCCATACCATCCTTCCCTACTAGGCATTTATTCAAATATTTGTTCAGCATTTACTATGTGCTATGCTCTGCTTGGGCTGAGGAACAAGCAGTGGCCAGAGTACACACAGGTTTTGAGTCCATGGAGCACACAGGTGAATGGGGACTATAATGGCATTAAGTGCCCAGAAAGCAGAAAAGAATGAGCACCAGGAGCACTGCCACAGGGAAACCCAGGGGGCGGCAAGTGGCTCTGGGAAGAAGTAACATTTCTCCTGAAACCTAGAGATGGTGTAGAGTCTGTCCAGGTGAACCAAGGCTTGTTTTATGATACATTTGCTGAGTTAGACACACACAGTCTGTACATGTAATATACTTCTATGGAAAAAGCAAAGATTTTTAAAAAAAAAGCACACTGGGGCTGGAGGAATGGCTCAGTGGTTAAAATGCCTAGCAAGCACTAAATACCCGAGTTTGATTCCCCAGCACCACATACGGTGGGTGTGGTAGTACATGCCTGTAATCCTAGCACTCAGGAGGCTAAGACAGGAGGACCGACAGGAGTCCAAGGCCAGTCTGGGCTCCACAGTAAGTTCAGGACCAGCCTGGGCTACAGAGCAATACCATATCTCAAAAACAACAAAAAAACAACAACAACAACAACAACAACAACAACAACCAAAATAACACCAGATTTTTTTTTTAAAAAAACGGTCATTTTGCATTTAGATTTAGTAACATGTCATAACACAAGAGATAGAGAAAGAATAGGAAAAAAGAAAAAAGAAAAAAAAAAGGAACTTAAAAAATACAAGGACCAAGTAGGGAGCAGAATGGGATAGGAAGAAAGATATGGATATGAATCTATTCAAACCCAGACATCTGCCAAGGACAAGCAGATGAAAGAAGTTCATGGCCATCTGTAGTCAGAATAGCCAACTGGTCACCTCCTAGATGCTGAAGAGAGGGACCACGACTCTCTAGAATCCATTTTCTTTTAGTTTTTCAAGACTTCCTGGGTGGACACCGAACTTGTTGCTGGCCTGAGGCAGCTCTTGTAACAGTTGATTTTTGGAGGCTGAAGAGGCCAACCGCCCTGCCAGTATGAGGCTAACAGACAAGAAAAAGTCATGTTTATTTGTTTGTTTGTTTAGAATAATGGCTATTAAAGGAAGAAGGGTATATGTGTGTTTGTAGAATAACTCTTGGTCATTCCATCCAATTATAGTATTAAATAAAAACAGAATTCACATAACTGGATACTCATACATCTCCATTCAGCAAACAGAGTCACTACTCTGAGGCTAGTCTGATCCCAGAGACACAGGAGATGAAAGATCTGGCCCCTCTTGCTCCAGGAACTACCAGCCTAGAAAGTACATGGACACCCACAGGCAGAACAACAGGTGCTATGCTAGTGGTGTGACAGGAACAGGGAACATGGCAATTCTCATGCACGCTTCTTACTAAATAGGGCCAGTAAGAATGAAGAAATGGAGAAAAATATCTGTGACATTAAAAGATAAATCATAAAGGAAAACGATTCATCATGCACCATTGTGTATGACAGGTTCGTTGCACAAAGTAAGGAACATCTGCCTTGTAATCCAAACCCACCCAAGGTGAAAAGCCCTTTCTAAAGGGTCCTAACCTGGTGCCCGAGGTACATGAGGCATTTGGGCAAGAGCATGGGCTGTGTGACACATCTGTATGAAGGCAATGGTAACAGAAACCCTAGAAGAAACCAGTGCTTGCTGTCCCTCCCTCGTGGCCTCATCCCTTCTTTGGGTCTCTCAAGATCTGCCTGTCTCTTTCTCACATACTGTTGCTCTCTCCCTGGGTCTCACTACCAATTCTAATGACTCAGTTCTCTCCCTCTCTCCTACAATTTCTGCTTCTTCCTAGCTCTTCTAACATGGCTTGTGTTTCAAACACTTGAGCTGTTTTCTTGATGTTTCCTGGTGCCTGTTTCTCACAAAGAATTTGATTTGCCCCTTTGTCTCTTTGTGCCTGTGGGTGCCTGAGTGTTACTCAGATGTCCAGTCCTGGATGAACCTGCTGAAGATGAGAAAAGTGTAAAATATGACCAGCTAGGCTCTCCTTCATCAAGAAATGGACCTGTGGAAAGTGGGAATCATCAACTGGGGATTTCTGCCCTATCGAGCAAGATATGCCTTGGGTTGTTTATCTCAGTTGTAGAACTCCCCATTGTGCTTAATTTGCCTATGTTTCTTAGAAGACTGCGAACACCTCATGAACTGACACCACGCACCCATCTCTAAATTCCCACGCCAAGCCTAGATAACGGTACACAGGAAGTATCTGTTAAATGAATGCCTTTTCTCCCTACCTATACCTTCCTCTTTCCCTGTTCTTTTGATATCATATGAATAGCAGATAAAATGTTTTTGTGATACTAGAGATTAAATCAAGGGCTTTGTGCATGCTAAGCATGTACTTTACCATTGAGCTATATCTGCAGCCCTTTTAAAATTTTATTTTGAAATAGGGTATTGCTAAATCACCCATGCTGGCATTGAACTTGTAATCCTCTTGTTGCAGCTTCCCAATTAGCTGGGCTAACAGGCATGTGCTACCACAATCAGCTTAAACTTTTAGTTTTGTGTATTTTCTAGCTAGCAAAATCCTACCCTTCTTATAAAGGTGAGTTCAGTTGCCATCTCTTCCACAAAATAGCCCCTGATTCCCACATTAGGCTTACTAGCGCCAAACTGTGGGTCTACACCACTTACTAATTCCATTATTTCAGACTGACCCATATTTCTGTTAGTCATTTACAGGACCTCAGGCAGGAAAAAGGAAGCTTTTTTTAGGGCAAGGAATACAACTATCGGTACCTGAACTGAGTATCCACTGGGACCAAACTTTGTGTGGGTTTTCTGGTAGCATGATGGATTTGTACATCTCTACCTACGCTTCTTTTTGACCACTTAAATACATTTATGAGAGAGTTGGCTAAAGCTAGGGGTACAATCAGAGGCCATTAAACAAAGAAAAAAACTAACAGTCCCATATGAGAACGTACCCCTGACCTGGATCTCATTAGCACCATCTGACAACCAACTGAGCCAACCAGCCAGTGTTTCATAACTCTTAATGATACAAGCTCACTTTGAGAATCAGGTTCATTTCTTTTAATGACATAATAGGAAAATGATCACAGGCCGTGAGGTAGGAAGGAGAGTGGATAATGAGGAAGGGGAAGTAAGAGAATGACACCACAGGGGATGTTCATATGAGGAAAGATCTAAAAGACAGAGAAGAACAAAGAAGATCCAGAAGAGAGAAAGTAAAGGGGAATGAAGCCTGGGTTTCAACGATGGAGTTTTTATTCATCTATTCCATTATTCCAAGAACAAGGAAATAATCCACAAATCTGGGAAGCAAGAGGTATAGGGTAGTAAGAGATGAACCTTTTGACTGAGTGTATATTCTTCATCTATGGTTTTCATATTAAAGGATGTCACTGAAATAACACAGAAATACCTCTTTCTACAAAAATGTAATGAGTATACCTGATATTTGCAAAAACAACACACACTAAGATCAGATTGCAAAGGCTCACAGTCATTGGGCCAACAGCTTACCCAATGGCTTACTACTGCCTGATGATAAGTACAATATGGAGATCCAACGTCTGGATTGAACACGCTCGACACTGGATACTGTCAAAGACCAGATACTGAATTAGATGGTTCACCAATGTAGCCTAAACGCTTCATGGCGATGGGTGCGATGGTTAAACTTTAAGGTGACAGTATTTGTATCTGCATTTTCTGACATACCAAACTAACAACAATACTCTGAAATACTATTTATGCAAGAAAGACAGATTGAGTTTTAGGGGAGGTAGGCAAGAAGGCAGTAAAAGATGTATACTTTCAATTTTTCAGATTTACTCTTTGGGAACAAAGCCATTTAGCTATACTTAATCTGATATTTTTTCCAATTACGTTGGAAAGCACTAACGAATGTATTACTTTTTTAACTTTGCTTTGTAACACTTGAGTGCTTACCACTTGATGTGCCATTTACAGGATAATTAATGGATAAACTAAAAGGATAATTATTATGGAGTTTAATATAGCAGGCAAACTGCTCATTAATCCTTACAAGCATAGCTTCGTTATTATCATTACTTAAAAAGATACCAGAGGGAACTGGTATTTACCACCACATTAACTACATACTATATATCCACACTGTGTGCTTCTGCAATAATTTTGGTTTATTTCAAAAATAAACTTTATTTAAAATAGCAAGTGTGTTGACTAATCAATACCCTGGAAAATTACCTACGACCTTTATATGTTTTTCTCCTTTCCAATATTTATACATAAGTTTCCTTTAAGAAAAGTTAAGCAAATTTAGAGCACAGCAATTCACTGCATTATCAAGTAGACATTAAAAATTATAAACATGAAAACATATATAGAAAAGGATATACAAAATGACACCCATTGAAATTGATCAAGAGAACATAAATGTAAATAATTGCATCAATTTTCTGCAATGTTATTTAAATAATCAATAAAACATTTTATGGGCTGTTTGGCATATAATTTGATCTAAATAAATCTTAGATAATCACAATTTTCCCCGTATTCACTTAAAAAGCTATATAATAGTTACCAAAGAAGGGAAGGCATCAAAATGTTCATGAGATTATGCTTCAGTGATAAGTTCAAAGGCAAGTTTCCTTTGTATATATTTTTTAACTTTCTATTTTAAGTTCATATTTTTTAAAAATCTAAAACTTTCTTTCTGTTTTTTTGTTTTTTGTTTTTAGTTTTTTTTTTTTTTTTTTTTTTTTTTTTTTTTTTTTTTTTTTTTTTTTTTTTTTTTTTTTTTTTTTTTTTTTTTTTTTTTTTTTTTTTTTTTTTTTTTTTTTTTTTTTTTTTTTTTTTTTTTTGAGACAGGGTCTTGCTCTGTAGGCCAGGCTGGTCCTGAATTTGCTACGAAGCCCAGGATGGCCTTGGACTCAGGGCAATTCTCCCACCTCAGCCTCCTGAGTGCTAGGATTACAGGCTTGCACCACCACACCTGGCTTTTATGTGGTGCTGGGGAATTGAACACAGGGCACTTTAACTGACATGCTATTTCTCCAGCCCCCCCAAAACTAAAACTTTCTTTTAAAAACATTAAATAAGGAGCTGGGGGCATAGCACAGAGGTTGGAGTATTTGCTTACCAAGTGGAAGGCCCTGAGAGTGATTCCCCAGCACCAAGTATGGTGTGGTACATACCTGTAATCCTACTACCCTGGAGGCTGAGGCAAGAAGATTGCCACGTGTTTGAGGCCAGTCTAGGGCTACATAGTGAACTCAGGTCCACCCTGGATTACAGAGAAAAACTATCTCAAAGAAAAAAAAAGGAGGTAATGCCCATTTGTTCATCATTTTTGGATAAATAACTGAGATGGGCTGATATTTTTGAAAACAAAATAACTGATCTAGCATTTAAAACATACCTCTGAATTCTGTTTTGTGTTAAAAGCATTATTCTTTATCGATATTTTAAATAGGGATTTCCTGGAATATCCTAAAGAAAGGAAAAACTATGAATGTTATTCATCTGGTTTTCTAGAGTTTTAATTAGCTGGTAAGGCTTGTTGTTTGAGTGTCTGGAGGAATAACACAGAGGTTAGAGCGCTTGCCTAGCAAGTACAAGGCCTTGGCTCGATTTACTAGCACCCCATAAACCAGGTGTGGTGGCTCCCAGCACAAGGGAAGCTGAGGCAGAAGGACTGCCACAAGTTTGAGGGCAGTATGGGCTACATAGTAAGGTCAGGAGCAGACCAGGTTGCAGAGCAAGACTCTGTCTCATAAATAAATAAATAAATAAATAAATAAATAAGATTTGTTGACCATCAAAAATCTTCCTTCCAGCATACTTGCCTCAAACCACCAGCATCATTTGGACTGCTGGCTGGAAGACGACAGGGAATACGGCCATGCAGTTGATTTTAAGCCCTAGAGCTGAAAGTGTAAGTGTTGACAAAAAGTGAGGAAGAGGGGCTGGAGGAAGGGCACAGCAGTTAAAGCGCTTGCATTGCAAGCATAAAGGCCTGAATTCAATTTCCCAACACCACATATAGCTGGGCATGGGGGTGCACGCCTGTAATCCCAATGGGAGGCTGAGGCAGGCAGATTATCCTGAGTCCAAGGGCAGCCTGGGCTACACCAGTGAGTTCAGGACCAGCCTGGACTATAGAGTGAGACCCTGTCTCAAACAAAGAAAAAGAAGAAGAAAAAAGTGAGGAACAGATAGCTTTTTACTTGGCCAATGACACTCCATAATGCGGTCCATCCCAGAACATTTATTTCAGTGGAAAGGGAAAGAATTTTAAGTGAAAAGGAACCAACATTCAATAAATGGCTCCTAACAGCAGATACTAGATACTATTCCTTTGTATAAATGGTTCAACTGACTTTCCCAATAACCTTAGGTAATAAGAATTATAATTGTCCTCTTACAGATAAAGTAAATATGGCTCAGAAATGCTAAAGACTTTGTCTAAGTAGAAGTACTATAGTCAAGGTTTCAACCTAGTTATTGCTAGTTCTAAAGTCTACACTACTACAATATTACCTCCCAGAATACTTACAAATCCAGAATCCTTAAACAATAACCCATTAAAATAAGGCCAGAGTGTTAGGATTAGGACCATAAAAGCTCACTACGAAAAGATGAGATTCATTTAACCAACGACCCCTAGTATTCCAACCAGGACATTACCTTTAATCCCAAGGCTTCAGAGAGTAATTTCTGGGCATTTTTCCTAAATGACTCTGTTTTGGGATCACTTCGAACTTCAATAGAAGGTCTATCCGAATGCTTTTCAATAAAACTTTTCCACTCAGTGTAAACTTCTTTGGCAAGACAAGCCACCTCTGTATCTGAGTGCTTCCGCATCTTGTTCACTGTGTGACCTGCAACGGGACAGAAACCAAGGGAAAGGTGCTTTCTCTTCTGAAAAGTACAGACCCAGATGGCCTGATGTGTGGAACTGAGAGTTCCTCGTGTGCCCAGGCTGCAAAGGCACTTGTGCAAACGAGACCTGTTTCACAGAGACGGCCTCTGGAGGAGAAGCAGACTCGCCAGTGTGGTAATCACAAACCAAAAGTACTAACAGATTCCTTAAAAAGACCAAAAACTAAGGTTTCAATGCCTTAATCTAAAAATTGCAATAAAAGAAAATGAATTAAGCATTTATCCAATTTTTGTGGAGCACATTCTGTTTCAAGACAACAGCACAGGCCTAGCTATTAAAGGGATGAGTGTTCTTTATTTAACAGTAAATGTGAAAAAAATTGTAACTCCTGATAAAATAATTCATCCGAAGATAACCGCGAATAGATGAAAAGCGGATGGGGGATTCATACTGGAGGGATAGGTGCACTGTCATCACCTGAGCCCTCTGATCAAAGTCAGTACTGCTGAGAGTGGGACTATGAGACAGAGCCATGCCTGACAGCCCTGTTCATGCACGAGCCTTACACCAGCCCCCAGAAGACCAAATGAACCACAGTCCAATTAGCCACTCAAAGCTACAGGGGACAGGAGAGACCGAGGAATAAGTCAAGTCATAGCATGAAGAAACGGACACCTTCTAAAGGTAGGACATTCAACATGGCACCAGACATGGCTTCTGCAACAATCTGTTAGGGGTACAGCCAGGGACTGCTATACATTAGAAAGAGTCTTTGAGTCCAAACTACCCACTGTGATATGTAATTCAAATTCCAGTTGGAACAAACCAACTGTTAAAAGATATTTTTAGATAAACAAGAAATATGAATATGTACTAGATATTAAACCATACTAAGGAATTATTTTTCATTATGTTAAGCACAAAAATGGCATAGTAGTTACCTAAGAACATACCCATATTTTCTAGAGTTGCATATGGGAGAAGCAACAAAAGTCTGTTAGCTAGTTTATTTAAAATCCTTCAGTAAACACCAAAAGAGCAAAACAGAGAAAGATGAAATGGGACAAAAAGGGCATACAGGAGTTTGTTTTAGTATTCGGTTTATTTTTGTGTATGTTCAAAACTTTTGCAACAAAAAAGGAAAAAAGTAGGGTCAAAAATATCTATTGTAAAAGTACCTATATAAAAATAAATACCTAGAAAACCCAAAAAAAATCAACTAACCAGAATTACCAGTTCAAAGACGGAAGAATACAAGATAGATAGATGTTTAAAAATCAATAGCTTTCTCAAGTCAGCAATAACCAGAATACAATAGGGCAAAAAAAAAAAAAAAATCTGCCTAAACCAGTACATACCAAAACACCCCTACAACTTATTAGCATGGGTGGGTAGCGTGCCATGCGCCACCCACGGCCCAGGCAGCTATCGCCCCTAACAGCTTGCTGGGGCCCCGCCCTAGCCCAGGGCACGTGGCTTCCCAGGGACCACCAGGCCCCTGACTAGCCTCTCTGGCTAAGTTTGTTACTCCTTAATGTTATCCTCACCTTGCAGCCAGAGGGGCCTGTATTTAATCTTAGTATTTATAGATATTGTTTCCTAAAACATAATTTGACCATTTCATTATATCTTTCAATCCCATTTTCTTTATGTATTCATCTGTCAATGGGCATATAGACTGCTTCCATGTTTCAGCTAATATCATCTGTGCTGCTATAAATAAGGTTATGCATGTAACACTGTAACACAACATCTAAGGACATCTCAGTGCTGTCACTTTCTTTCAGAAAGATACCTTTACGAGGTACAGCTGGGTCAAACAGAATTTCTATTTTCATTTTTTTAAGGAATCTCTACACTAATTTCAATAGTGGTTGTACCAGTCTACAATCTCACCAGCGATAGAATCCCATTTTGAATGAGCCGCGCACAGTGCCACATGCTTATAGTCCCAGCATTCAGGAGACTGAGTCAGGAGAATTTCCATGAGACTGAGACCAGCCTGATATAAAGAGCAAAATCCTGTCTCAAAAAAGAACCCTATTTTGAGGGGCTGGAGGAATGGCACAGTGCTTAAAGTGTTCGCCTAACAAGTGCAAGGCCCTGGGTTTAATTCCCCAGCACCACATAAGCTGGGTGTGATGGTGCATGCCTGTGATCCCAGCACTCAGGACGCTGAGGCAGGAGGATTGCCATGAGTCCAAGGCTAGGCTGGACCCCAAAGTGACCTCAGGACCAGCCGCGGCTACAGAGCAAGATCCTGCCTCAAAAAAAAAAAAAAAATCCCTTCAATCCAGCGACACCCCTCCTGGGAATATATCCAAAAGAGACCAAAACAACAAATAACAGAGATATATGTATATCCATGTTCATAGCAGCACAACTAACAATAGCAAAAATATGGAAGGCACCAAAATACCCATCAACAGACCAGTGGATACACAAAATGTGGCATTTATACACAATGGAATACTATGCATCAATAAAGTCCAATAGCGTGGAGGCTTTTGCAGGCAAGTGGAAGAAACTTGAGAACATCATGCTTAGTGAAGTGAGTCAGAAGCAGAAGGGGAAACATCGAATGGTCTCTCTGATATGAGAGACCCAGATCACAACACCTATGGAACTTAAGATGAAAGACAAAGTGAAAGAGGGGAGTAGGGTGGGAGATGAGGGAGGGAGGGGTGGGTAGAGGGAGGGACAAAAGGAGAGTGGGAAAGCTCTTGTCACCTTGACAAGATACGTATGTGCACAAAATGCTCAACTCCATTGTAAACCTTGAATTTTGCACATATACATATCAATAAATGTGGGGAAAAAAGAATTTTAAAAATCCTATTTTGAAAAGAGAAGCTATGAAGTATAAATAGCCTTATAAGATTACATTAACATATTATAAAGAAACAATAATTAAATTTATATGGACCAACACCAAAATGAACAAAAATGAATCTATGAAATAAAAAATAAAGCTCAGAGCAGACCCTCTGATATGGTTAAGAATTTAATATAAAGTCCAGTGTAGTGTTCCATTTCTATAGTCCCAGCAACTTTGGAGGCTGAGACAGTAAGGCTTCAAGATCAGACCTCACCCCAAATACAAAAATCAAAAACCAAAAGAAAAAAAAAGACTATAATATGTAATTTAAAAGGCATCTTTGAACAAAGACAGACAGAAATGTAAATTTGTGGAAGGGGTCAAGACATTTAGAAAATTTCTCCAAGCCAACTGTCTAGCCCACGACTGCCTGATTCTTTTATTCTCTACACATTTACTGAAGATAATTGTGCCACGTAGTATGCCAGGCACGAGCGATACAGGGCTTTAACAAGAAACTATCCACACTTTCAAGTTTCTGTGAAAAGGGCAGGAGGTGTGGCACAGCAGTTAAGGCACTTGCCTAGCAAGCACAACACCCTGAGTTTGATCCCCCAGCACCACACAAGCTAGGCTTGGTGGTGCACCCAGCACTTGGGAAGCTCAGGCAGGTGGACTGCTGTGAGGTTAAGGCTAGCTGGGACTACATAGTGAGGTCAGGACCAACAAGGACTACAGTGAGATCTTGTCTCAAAAAACAAAACAAAACAAAACAAAAACAAAAACCAAAAAAAAAAAAAAAAAAAAAAAAAAAAAAAAAAAAAAAAAAAAAAAAAAAAAAAAAAAAAAAAAAAAAAAAAAAAAAAAAAAAAAAAAAAAAAACAAAAACGTTCTGTGAAGAGAATCATGGACGTTAAAAAACGAAAGTAATGTTGAAGGGAAGACAGGGTAACATAATATTAAGAGTCTTTAACTTCTCACTCTAACCAATTATTTATGAAGAACTTTTATCTTGCCTTTCCACTGAGCAGGGAAAGGTGTACATCAACACTCATCACAAGGAGGAGGAGGAGGAAGAGGAGGAGGAGGAGGACCGCAGAGCACTTATCAGAACATCCAAAGAGCTTCCCAGAAAACAGTGCTTAGGAAAGAGCTTTTGAAATACACATCACTTATGAGCAGGAATCCCTACTGGACCCTTCCCTTTTCTGGGTAGAACTCTCCACATCTCTGAGACTAGTCATTTAGCAAGCAACTTTTCTGCACTGTTGCGTAGTGGGTAAAAATACAAAGATAAAGTCTAGGGCTGTCGTTCAGTGATAGAGCATGCGCTTAGCATATGTGAGAGTCTGGGTTTAATTTGTAGCACCCCAGCACTTCTTTTATTTTTTTGAGACAGGGCCTTGCTCTGTAGCCCAGGCTGGTCTAGAACTCAGAGCAATCCTCCTGCCTCAGCCTCCCGAGGACTAGGATTACAGGCATGCACCACCACGCCTAGCCACTCTAGAGCTTTTTCAATAAAAAAATTAAGATAAGTTAGATATTATTGAAGTCCAGAGATCTAAATTCTGAGCATTGTGTGTGTGTTGTGTGTGTGTGTGTTGTGTGTGTATGTAGTCATGGGGCTCAAACCCAGGGCTTTGTACAAGCTAGGCCAGCATTCTATCACTAAACTACACTCCAGCCTTATCCAAAGTATTTAAACACCCACTTTCTTCAATAAACTGCAAATGGTATAAGAGCAGAACCTGTACCTACTCTGAGTTATGTTCAACATGGGGCAGTCAGAAATGCTTATAGATTTAAATCAATTACATTAAATCAAACAGTTAAATAAAAAACCACTAATGCTTGGCTTTCAAATTCATTTTGTACTAATATTTGGATATGATAAGTATTTTACATATCTTAATCAGGTAACTCTCAGAAAAAAACCCTATAAAGTAGGTGCTATCATGATTCCTTATTTCAAGGGCTAGGGATGTAGCTCAGGGGTAAAGTCCTTGCCTAGTATACTCAAGGCCCTGGAGTTTGATTCCCCAGCACCACTTTAAAAAAAAAAAAAATCTTATTTCACAGGTATTGGTACCTGAGGCACTGAGAGGCTACCTAACTCAGGAAGTCCAGGAAAAAGCAAGTCTGGTGTCAAGTACACATATGGGCAGCCTGGCTCCACAGCTCCTGCTTTAACCCCATCCCACAGCCTCTGGTGATCAGACAGTCCTACCTCCTCCTCATTCAGATGGAGAAAATGAGACTCCGTGACCTTTCCCCAAGGTCACAAGTTGGTCAGTAGCTACATCAAGGAAGTTAATGATCTGCAAAAAGTCATTATTTGCTCCATGAAGTTTATGTTTTAAAGTAAGCAGTACCACTGGCTGGTCTTATGACCTGGGCCAGGTCCCCTGGGTTTAAGGTTAAAGGGTTTCTGCATCCCAGCACATTGTTAAGACAAATTCCCTGCAGGAAGCAGTCTTTTGTTCATTAACAAACATAACCAAATACTAGGTATGCTCCAGGCCCTACACTGGACACTGGAAGAAGATGTTGAGCAAGAAAGGCCTGCGTGAGGAGCTCCCAGCAGGTCTGAGCACAGGGAAGACAATTAAACACACCAATGTATGAACGTATTACAGATCTTAAGATAGGATTGACAGGGAAACTCCTAGGAGAACCAGATGGACAGAAGACTCAATTCAGCTCGCTAGGGAACACACAAAAGAGCCAAAGTTTATCCTGAGTCTTGATAATGACTCAAGGGGGGAACAGGACTAGCACAGAATCGAAGTGAACAAGATCACAGAAGCCTGAAATAGTACAGTATAATTTGAGGGATGTGCTAGGCAAATGATAGTCCCATAAGCTGTCCAAGCACCAATCCTCAGAATCTGTGTCTATGACACACGGCAAAGGGGACCATGTAGATGGACCTGAGGTTTGGGACTCTGAGAAGGAGTTATTAGCCTTGATTTTCCAAGAAGGTCCCAGTTTCTAATCACATGAATACTTAAAAGTAGAAGGAAAAAAACAGAAGAGAAGGCAAAAGAGCAGGTCAGAGAGATGAGAGGTGAAAATTCAACTCTTGCTAGTTTTGAAGAGGGATCAAGAGGGCTGCAGGCCAAGGATGCAGGCAGCTTCAAGAAACTGGAAAAGGCACAGAAATGCTGTTTCCCAGAACCTCTAGAAATAAATGTAGCCCTGCCAACACCGTGACTTAGCTTTTTGTCCATCTTTAGGTTTCAAAAGATGGCACAACATAATCTAAGGACATCTCAGCACTGTCACTTATTTGGCTGTCTGAGTTGGGGCAAGTTACTTTAAATGAGACACACTTCAGTTTTCCCATTTACAAAATGAAAAAAAATGTGCTAACTACACTGATGAGAATTGTTATAAAGGTCAAATGGATCATCGATGCAAAAGCTCTTTGGGATTAAGGTAAATACAAATGGATTTTTTTTTTCTGCTTCTTGTTAACCAAACACAAATAAAAACAAGGTACCTCTGAAATTGTATCAGTATGAGTGCCACACATGTCTCTGGCCACGCTGTTCACCGGGCCAGTGTGCACTAGGCCCACTGTCATCGCCTTCTACTCCATTCCTCTTGTCCCACTGGATTCTTCATAAGAAAAGGATCTGCTCAGGTGCCTACTAGCTGCTAGATCCAAAGGTTTTTTTCCCAGCCGGCCCTCAACTTCCCACACCATGTGGGAACACAGGCCACTAATTTCCCCCTGACTCTGAAAACCTCCTCTTCCCTGGCCTGTGTCTCTTTCCTCTCTCTAACCATTCCTCAGCCTCTTTCACTGGCTGCTGCCACCGCTACTGCTTCCTGCCTCCCACTTGCCCACCACGGATTCTCTCCCAGCTCAGGCCTGTAGCCCTTTAATCTTTCTTTTTACCCAGAGAACTTGGCCACTCAGGTGATTTTAAGCAAACACTTCCTGGAAAATGACTTACAAATACTTGTATATTTTTTGAGTCTAACGTTCTCATCTCAGCTTCAATTCCACATGCTCAACTTCCTGCTGGACATTTCCACCAAAACAGTTTATGTCAAAGAAAAGTGCTAGGGAAATTAACTGACATGGAAATACTAGGGGAAAACTCCTCTTTGAGGTGTAAAAGAAGAACAACTAAATTCTGACTTAAAAGAGGTAAATTTGAGCAGATGGCAGAATTCAACAAGAAGATTCAATAAAATAAAGGCACACATGGCTGGATCCAGGACACCACGTAGTGTGTAACCAGGAAGGACACTGCCCTAGAGACTGAAATTACATCACATCTCATTATCTCGCTGGTGCTAACCCACTCTGCAGCCTTGGATAAAAGTCACTTTGAGTCTCGGTTTCCTTGTTTATAAAGTGAGGAAGCTAAATGGACTTATAGAGCCCATAGAAAGACAAGAAAAATTAAAACTTTTCAACAGTAAATGGACAAAACTCACAAACAACATCTAAGAAAGAACAAAGTGCCAATAAACACAGGACAAACATTCATTCTACTGGTAAATGAAAACAGGAGGCTACTTTATCCACTAGGTTAGTAAGATCTAAAGAAATCAGGAATGGGACTGGAGGAATGGCTCCATGGTTAAAGTGCTTGCCTAGCAAGCGCTAAGTACCTGAATTCGATTCCCCAGCACCACATAAACTGGGTGCGGTGGCACACACCTGTAATCCCAGCATTCGAGAGCCTGAGGCAGGAGGATTGGCCTGAGTCCAAGGCCAGCCTGAGCTCCATAGTGAGTCCAGGACCAGCCTGAGCTACAGAGTAAGACCCCATCTCAAAAAATAAATAAAAGAAAAAAGAGAGAAAGAAATCAGGAAAGGATGTTAGAATAACCTTTCTAAAAGAAATCTAAGACTCAAAAATGGACCAAGACAGAAAATGAAGAAGTATCTGATTAAGACCTCAGGTAAGCTGGGAAATGGGCAAATGGTCTGGCTAAGTGCTCTAAAGAAGCAGTGAGCTGGGCATGGTGGTCCAGGCCTACAATCCCAGCATTCTGGGAAGCTGAGGCAGGAGGACCACAAGTTCCTTTCTAGCCTGTACAACCTGGTAAAACAGTGTGACCCTGTCTTAAAAACAAAATAGGGTGCTGGAGGAATGGCACAGTGGTTAAAGTGCTTGCTTTCCAAGTGCAAGGCCCTGAGTTCAATTCCCAGCACCACATAAAGCCAAGCATGGTAGCACATGCTTGTAAGCCTGTAATCCCAGCACTTGGGAGACTGAGGCAGGAAGACTGCGATAAGTCCAAGGACAGCCTGTCAGTTTAAGATCAGTCTGAGCTATAGAGTGAGACCCTGTCACCAAAAAAAAAAAAAAAAAAAGGTGGGGTAGCTTGGGATATAGCTCAGTGCTAAGGCTCTGGGCTCAATCCTCAGGTACCACACCAATTAATCACCACCAACCAACAACCAACCAAGCAAGCAACCAACTAATCAACCAACCAACCAACCACCAGACAGCAGCAATAGACTGAAGGCTGAGCTTTACCAAAAAGTATCTGGTTAGGGGAAAGAGGACAAGGACTGAAGAAACAGAGAGAAGCAAGAAATAGGGAGACGGACAGCTACAGAGCTCTGGAGAAAATCTTGCTCAACTTTGTCATTTTTCACTAGACTGACAAACACCTTTCTGAGCCCCTATTCCATACCCTATACTAATGCTTGAAATATACTGCACAGTCCTACTGGCACAGAATTACAGCCTAACAAATGAAAACTACAGAGAACATAGTTAAACGAATAAATACAAACTGAGATAACGGCTATGAAGGAAATGGTTTAAAAATACATACAAAACTGGCAACCAGTTCTGTGTCCCATATGTCAACAGAAAACACAATAATCGATAGGCTCAAATTCACAGTTCTGGGACAGCATGAAGTCACTCGTGTCCTGAGCGGGGATTGGCCGGGAGAAGCTGGCCTACAACAGTGTTAGTGAAGGAGGAGGAGAGCCAGAAATGCAGTGGTGAGATTGATAGTGTTTGAAAGGAATCTGGCAATAAAAGAAGAAAGAGAAACAAGTTGTCTGGAAAAGTGGCAGAGACAAAGGTGTGCTTATCTAAAGGCAGAAGGCAGGTTGCAGTGCAGAGGATGGCAGCAGCAGCATTGGGTCACGGGCCGCCTCCTCCCCTCCCTGCTGAGAGCAGACCTCTCTCCCTGAGGGGGTCCCGCAGCAGCTGCTCTTGTCCATTCCGCAGTTTCCCATCATGTTTCACCCTAACAAGCACAGCCACCACCCGCACCATGTCCCCCAGGGCTCAGTCCCTCCCCGCTTCAACGGCTGCTGTTCAAACGGCACTTTCCAGTAAGAAGTGCCCACGCTCCCCAGCCCTACGCATCACCCCTACACCCACTCTACTGTATCTCATCCCCAGCAGTTTCTGTCTTCCAGAACAACCACACCATTTGCTTACACTTCTTTGTTGCCTGTGTTCTAGCCCCAGTGCAGGCCTCACGAGGCTAGGCGTCACAGCGCTGATCACAGGCGGCCAGGACAGTGACCAGTACAGGACAGGCATTCAATAAATACCACACTTTCCTTTGCATGCCCTTCCTTAGTCACGTTTCCTCAGTCTCCTGTAGATCTCTTACCTAATGACGTGCGCTAGGACTTTGGAATCGGCCCTCTGCCTTTCTTACACACTTTCCCTGGGCAAGCTTACCTACTGCCATCACCTCAAGTCCCAGCCATGTGTTAATAGTGACTCCCACGTACAGAGCTGCCCAGCCTGCCCTTCCAATATCCTGTGAGACTTCTGCTGCTTGCTCGCTTGCCTGCTCACAGTGCTGGGGATGGAAGCCAGAGCCTTCACACTATGTTACATAATGAGCCCATATATATATATATATATATATATATATATATATATATATATATATGGGCTCATTATGTATATATATTTTGGTTTTGATTTTGAGTCAGGGTCTCACTTTATCCAAAAACTACCCAGGCCGGGCTTGAACTTGCAGTCCTTCTGCCTCAGCCTCCCAGCTGGTATTACAGGTTTGCACCACCAGGCCTGGCTTCTATTAGATGTTTTCTAGGATGTTCTTCAGTATGTCAAACACAGGAAGTCTAAAGCAGAACTTGTTCCCCCACCTCCAAACCTGCTGTTCTCCATCACAACGAGTGATACCGCCACCCACCCACCTTCCAGCATCAGAAATCTAGGCCTTTGCCTTCATTCCTTTACCTACACTGCCAATGTCTAATCAATCTCAGTCCTCCGGCCTGTAATGAACGTATATCTCTCAATTTCAACTACATTTCTGCATTCCCATGATTTCTGCTCTACCCAAGCCACCCTCAGGTCTTATCCAGATATTTTAGCAGCTACCTACCTGGGTTTCTCGCCTTTAGGTTTGTTTCTTTCCAATCCTTTTTCTGCATGGCAACCAGATAAATTTTTCTAAAATGAAAATCTGGGACTGGACAAATAGCACAGTGGTTATAGTGCTTGCCAAGCAAGCACAAGGCCCTGGGTTTGATTTCCCAGCAGCACATAAGCTAGGTGTGGTAGTGCATCCTGTAATCTCAGCACACAGAAGGCTGAGGCAGAAGGACTGCCATGAGTTCAAGCCCAGCCTGAGCTATATAGTAAGTTCAAGTCCAGCCTGGATGAGAGAGCCAGATAGAGCCTGTCTTTATTTCTTAAAGAAATAAAGAAATGAAAGGCACAATCACAAGAATGAACAAACTGCTTTAACAAGAGTCAGATTTAAGAAAAAGAAGAAACCTGTAAAGATGAAAAACAATTTTGAAATAAAAATACTCAGTGAGGGCTGGAGGAATAACTCAGCAGTGACCTACAAAGCTCAAGGCCCTGGATTTAATTCTCCAACACCACATAAGATCGCCTTGTGCTCAAGGCCAGCCTGGGTTACATATAAGTTTAGAACCAGCCAGGACTTCAGAGAGAGACTGTGTCTTTTTTGTTGTTGTTATCTGGTTGGTTGGGTTTTTTTGAGACAGGGTCTCACTCTGTAGCCCAGGCTGGTCTTGAACGCACTGGTGCAGCCCAGGCTGGCCTTGGACTCACTGCAATCCTCCTGTCTCAGCCTCCCTAGTGCTGGGATTATAGGCATGCACCACCACTCCCAGCTCATGTGGAGCTGGGGAACTGAACTCGGGTACTTAGCGCTTGACTTGACTTAGAGCTTACTAGGCAAGTGCTTTAACCACTGAGGCATTCCCCCAACACCTTGTTAAAAAAATAAAATAAAAAACCCTCAATAAATGGATTAAATAGTCACCTGAAGAGAGAATTAGCAAAGAAGATATATACCTGAAGAAATTACCTAGAATGCCAAGAGAGACAAGGAGACAAAAATATGATATACAAGCTAAAGATTGTGAAAAAAAGAAAGCTTAAAATACTTTTTTTTTGAGACAGGGTCTTGCACTGTAGTCCAGGCTGATACGTGAACTCACTATGTAGCCCCAAATGACCTAGAATTTATGGCAATCCTCCTGCTTCAGCCTCCTAAGTGGGAGATAACAGGAGTGCTCCACCATACCTGACTATGTAGTGCTGGGGAATTGAACTCAGGGCCTTGCACTTGCTAAGTAAATGCTCTAACTGCTATGCTATTTCTCTAGCCCCTTAAAATACTTCTAATTGCAAATTCTCAGAGGAAAAACAACATGGCTTTTCTTTCTTGCAGTACTAAGACAGAACCCAGGGCTTTCTCAAGGAACCAGAGCCCCAGTCGGCTTTCTCAAGGAACCAGAGCCCCAGTCAATTTTTTATTTTTTGATTTTCAGACAGGGTCTCAGTAAGTTGCTGACACTGAGCTCGAACTTGCAATTCTCCAGCCTCTACCTCCCATGATATTAGGATTACAGGCCTGTGCCACTGGGCTCAGCTAGAGGCACTTTCAAAGATAGAGTGATTGTATAGCTTCAACAGCTGAACATGAATCTGCAGATCTAGGAAGTGTAATCTATCTAGGATAAAAAAAAAATACAGCCAGGCATGGCAGTGCATTTCTGAAGCAGGACGACTACAAGTTCAAGCTCAGCCTGGGCAACCCAATGACTTCGCCAGACCCTGTATCAGAATGAAAAATAAAAAATGCGATGGAGATACAGCTCAGAGCAAAGGGCCCTGGGTTCAATCCCCAGTACCCACAAGATAGCCTAGTATTAGCATTACCTAGTGTCTACATCACTGTGTGGCTGTCTTCCAGCTGCACCACTGTACTAAGGTTGGCCTGGTACAGGTATCAACAGAATGTAACAGACATGATAGTGTGTCACTGCTTCCTTTTGGGATGCTGTCTTGCTTTCTGGCTTTCTTCTGGAACACTTGGCATGGCAAAAGCCAGCTGCCATGTCAGGCGCAGCCTGAAAGAGAGGCCCAGGGGAAGAGGGACCAAAGCCTCCTACAAGCAATCCTACGAGCAGCCATTCTGGAAGCGGATCCTCAAGCCCTGTTCAGGCCTCAGATGACTAAAGCCCCAGCTGATAGGCTTACTGTAATGTCTTAAAAGACACCCAAGGGAAGCTGAGGCAGGAGAACCATGAGTTTGAGCCCAGCCTGGACAAATTAGCAACTATTAAGACTCTGCCTCAAAAGAAAAAAAAAAAAAGACATTGGAGCCAGAACCACCCAGGTAAACTGCTCCTGGATTGCAGACCCTCAGAAAAAGTATGAAATAATAAACACTGTCGTAAGCAGCTACATTTAAAGCTAATCTTCACACCGTGATAGATGACTATCACAGCCAGGCCCGGCTGTGAAAAGACAAAGACAGCCTTCTCTGCCTGGTGCAGACTCTCCACCTCACTTCCTGCTACACATTCTCACATTATGTTTCAAACACACCAAACTTCTTTGGGCTTCTGGAATACGCCATGTTCTCTCCCACCTCCACCTTCCCTACAGCCTACAGGATGTACTTCCTGCCTGCCGCATTTTTCAATGGCCTCCCTGCTCCCGACACTTACACACTCGAGCAACTTCTCCCCATCATCAGAGCACTCATCACACTGCATGGCAGAGCGCTACTTCCATTAGACTGCAGGCTTAAAAAAGAGGGGTATAATACCTCTTTCCATTATTATACCAGCACAGTTCCCAGGACAAAGAATGTACTCAGTAAATATTTATCCCTTAAAAGCCACAGGATAGGGACAGGCAGGAAGGCTAAAGGTTGGAGAACATAAACACTCTGAGGCAACGATCCAAATGAAATTTCAGTGTTACAGCTGACATAAGTAAGAAAGAACCAAGAAATCCCTATATTTAATATAATCTCAAATTGAAGGAAGGCTTGTGGCCAAGGTTCTAAAGTGATACGGCTTCTAGCTCTTAAGTCAAACCTTGTTGTAATTTATATGATCCTTGAACTGCAATCTCTAAACATCTGACACACCCATTCTCAAAAGCACTCTCGATTGTATTCAAATGGCAAACAGAGATATTTAAAAGTTATTACCTGATCTGCATTTGTAGTACAATACCATTTTATTGTATTGGAATTTAAGATATGTTCATATATGGTATTTGTGGTGCATGACTAAATAAGAAAATATACATATGTACATAAGTGTATGTCATAAAATATTAATCACTAGTACCCTCTACTGGTGGAAATACCTTATCTGTTCATATGAATGGGCTTATTGCCCTCTAGTGACCACAACCTATAAAGACAGAAAATCTCACAGCAGATGGAAGAATCTCCTTGGCTGGAATGATAGGGTTTTGTGTTTTTTAAGCATCTAATTTTCACAGGTTCTGGTTTATATTACAGGGGTGCAACTCTAAGACACTTGGGGGCCCTCTGGGGATTTCACACATTGCTTCCCAGCTGTTGGTGCCAGTCAGAAGCTACTCTGTCTCCTGCTTCTCAGGAACACGAGGTCAAAGGGAGGCAGGAAAGGCGAGGACTGCGCAAGTGAGGGCAACAGCAGCAGCTGCGGGCAGCCGTCCGGCCTCCCGAGGGAGCAGGAGCAGCTTGGGGAACACATGTCGGCCCTCCCCTGCGTACCCGCCGCAGTAGGGTACTGTTCTCAAATGGCAATTTGACACAGTCCTTCGCTTACCTTTGAAATATTTCCAAAGCTGCAATAAACAACACAGGGACAAACGTGGCTACGGTTTTGTTTTATAAACCATGCTTTGCAAGTTACTTCTACTCAAGGCAGAAAAGTCAAGTTTCTTTCAGGATTTAACAGAAATGTCACTTCCTCTAGGAAATCTCTTCGGAATTCCCCAGAGTTACAATTGCCTGCTTTGCCTCTTGTGCCAGCGTATACCCTGTCTAGATCACAGCAGAACCCAGAGCTTCTTTATCTGTGTCTGTCTATGACTGGTTCACTGTTCCTGTTCTTCCACTTGCTTCTCTTGCCTGCCAAATTCTAAGTTCTTTGTGGCTAGGAACTGTGTCTTATGCATTTTACATAGCCAGCATCAAGCACACCTAGCACAGTACCTACAGATCACTGCCCATTACCAGTGTACAGGTAAACACAGAAACTGAATGTCAGCATTTAGAAACTTTCATAGCAACCTAACAGAGTCATTCTATCCTCACTGTATCTAACAACAACAACAACAAAAAAAAAAAAACAGGGACTTATGTTCTGTATGTTTTATTTTCACTTTTCTGATAATTTTTATTATACAGTACAAAAGTATCTTGTGCAACCACTAGAAAAAATTTTTAGAATGGTCCTTCCTCAGAGATAACTGGGAAAACACAGTGCAAGCAACTCAATACTTGAATGTAGGAGGAAAGAAAGGCGATAGGTCATTAGTACTTTTCATAAAATTCAAAAGAAACATACCTATCCTTGTTGATTTTAACACTTCCCTGGAGGGTATTTTCTTCTTTAATTCTTGTAAGGCTTCAACTAAATTCTCTTTGGTTTGATCAGGAAGCTCCAACACAGTTTTCCACCTTTTTATGTCTTCTATGACCACAACTCTCTGAGAAAAGAGAAAAGGCATTTGGAAAATTGAACATTTTCATTAGGAAGACATCTGCCTTTACCTGAGCTAATGGGGCTCCTATTGGCATATGAATTATTGATTATGACCTGATCCAAAGCACAGTGTGTCTGACGGCCCCAAATGATGCGTAATTGCTTAAAAGCAGGTCCTGCTTACTGCAAATCAGGGAGAGGGTTGCATCTACTAGGCAAAGTGCAAGTTTCACTCTTACCATGTCAGACACCACTGGGCACTTAGCAGTGAGAAGTAATAAGGAAAAGAAAAGAAAAATGAAGCCAAGGTGAATCAACCGTGGAGTGCACTTAAGAGGATCTTAATTCACAAGCAAGGACAAAGGACAGTAAAGTCATAAAGATGTATATATGTTAATCACAAAAAGCACACACTTCAATAGTCCCTGCCCCAGAGGCAAAAATGCGAATTCTTTGAAATAAAATTTAAAAATTCCAAACACAGAGTGACCTACTACTTAAAACAAAAATGGTTAATATTTTGCTATTCTCCATTAAAAAAAAACCTTATACAATTTGTTTTTTTCCCACCCTTTACTGTATTCATTTCCCTCCTTCCCTTCCCAGAAGAAACTACTATCTCAAAGTTGATACAAAGTTTTCCACTATGTATAAAATATTAGCAATAAAGGACTATAGATGAAGAAAATTGGAACGTTCTCAGTGATGTAAGTTTCCTGTAATTTCGAAAATATTTCAATTAAAATTGCCTTTAAAATTATAAAATAAGGGCTGAAGGAAATGCAAAGCAGTTAAAGCAGTTGACTTGCAAGAGCAAGACCCTGAGTTTGATTCCCCAGCACAAACCTGTAAGCACTTGGGAGGCTGAGGCAGGAGGATTAGGAGGATTGCCTTAAGACCAAGGTCAACCTGGGCTACATAGTGAGTTCAGGACCAGCCTAGACTACAGGACAAGACCCTGTCTCAAAATAAAATAAAATAAATAAGTAAAGTAATAATAACTAATAAAAATCACAAAATAAGGGGCTGGAGGAATAGCTCTACAGCTAAACACTTGTCTAGCAAGCTTAAGGCCTGGGTTTGATTCCCCAGCACCATATAAGCCAGGCATGGTGGCACATGTCTGTAATTCCAGCACTCAGGAGGCTGAGGTAAGACTGCTGTATGTTTGAGGCCAGCTTGAGTTACACAGTGACTTCAGGACCAGCCTGGACTGCAGAGCAAGACCCTGACCCCCCAAAAAAGTCACAATATAAAAATATCTTGTCTCAGACCATTATTACCCTGGGATGGTGGGCAGTTAGGCATGAGAACAGCTGTCAGAGGCTCCTGGGATCCTAGAAATGTGCTCTTGATCTGGAAGCTGCTGTGTTCATATTGTGAAAATTCCTCACAGGATCTGTGAAGTCTTCTATATGTATTTTTGATATGGTAGTTTAGTGAAAAAAAAAGAAAGAAAGAAAGAAAGAAAGAAAAAAAGAAAGAAAGAAAAGCAGCCCCCTGCCTCTGCAAACAAGCCTCTTCTGGCTCCCTTGGTGGGGTCTGTTCTAGCCTAGAAGGCCGTGCCAAGGGGTATGTCTGACTCTCCTCCTACCCGGTCTTGGTTTTTCATCCTCCCAATCTTCTTGTTTGCTTTGGTTTCTCCTTCCCAGTTCAAAGCTGAGAGAGAAGAGATGAGATGCCAAGCTCACTCTCACTTTCTGTTGTCACACTGTGCTGGTCAGGCTCCAGCGCTCTCTGAACTGGCAGATACTAAAATCCACCTCTTGGGCTGGAGGAATGGCTCAGCGGTTAAAGCGCTTGCCTAGCAAGCACTATGTCAAGCACTAAAAAACTCTTTTTATATTATCTTATTTTCTTTCATATTTATTTTTCTCTGTGATGCATTCTAAGTGTGTTCCTCAGCTCTAGCTTCCAATGTAGTATTTCTCTTTAGCTATAACTAGTCTACTTTTGATCTGCTCAGTGTGTTTCTGACCCAACAAATGTACTTTTCAGTGTACAAGTTCTGCATTCTCTTCCAAGCCAATCTATTCTCTCTTCATGCTAGCTCATTCTTATGAGTTCTGTCTATTTATCTCTGTGAACATTCTAAACATATTTAAGGTCTTCCAGATTGTTCTCTTACCTACACCTCTAGGGACAGAGAGTCTATTACTTCTACCTGTTCATTCTCTCTCCTGGTATTTTCTTGTAAAGTTAGTAATTTTTGACCATGAGTTCATCTTCAACAGGGATCATTTTCCATGGATGTCCTTGTGCACCCCAGGATGTGAAATGTCTCAACACGGAGAGCTCACATTTGCCTCTACCAAGATCTCTGGATATTCCTGGTTCTAGAATGTTTTTTGTTTCGTTTTGTTTTTGAAACAGGGTCTCGCTCTGAGTTCGTATGTAGTCCAGACTGGCCTCGATATACAGCAATCCTCCTGCCTCAGCCTCCTGAGTTCTGGGATTACAGGCATTTGCCACCACACCCAGCTTATATGGTGCTGGGGAATCAAGCTCAGTAACTTAGCATTTGCTAGGCAAGCACTTTAACCACTGAGCTATTCCTCCAGCCCGTTTTGTTCTGGTTTTGAGACAGGGTCTCACTCTGAGGCCCAGGCTGGTCCAGAATTCACTATGTAGCCCAGGCTAGCTTCCAACTCACAGCAATCCCCCTGCCTCAGCCTTCCAAGTGCTAGGTTCACAGACACATGCCACCACACCAAGCTTATGTGGTGCTGAGGATTCAAACCCAGGGCCTTGCACTTGCTAGGCAAGTACTTTAACCACTGTGCTATTCCTCCAGCCTCTATACCAGTTTTTATATTAATTTTTTTCAGCTTTGCACGTAGCATGAATTTTAACTAAATATGCTCATGCATAATATTACGCGTATGGTTCTAACACATTATAGTCAACTCTTTAATCTATCCAAGACCCTGAGAAGACTACAACCTTCATATTGTTTCAACTGATAGATAGAATTTTTCATAAACATGGTAGCCCAGTACTGGTTCTCAGTTTCACATGTGGAATCAGTTTCTGCCCCCACATTACTCTTCCTCTTTGCACATTGGACTTAAAACCCAACTACCCTCCTGCATGTACTGATCAGGACTGCCTTCCCCACCAAACTAAAAAAGAACTTGAAGATAGGAATGGTTTGCAATTTATCTCTCTATCCTCAGCAAGAGTAGGTGAAAGTAAACAGAACTTGTCATAATTTTAGTTTTCTTATAGTTTAGTAGTTTTCAACCTGAAATTTTAGTACAAAGAAAGGGAAAAATAAGAGTCTATTCCAGAGCAAAAGAATTGCAAACATATCACAACCATGTTTCCTCATTTCTGTCTAAATATGGGCTTGAAAACAGGTATTTCAAACTCTTACCTGAACTATTGACACAAACGCACACAGGAAGAATGGGAAAGTTCTAATGAGGAGGGGAGTGGCTGTCATCAGAAAGACGTGCTCTCCATCTGGCCTTACAGTTGGGGATGGCTGCAACATCAGGACTGACACAGGCAATTAGGGAAAATGATGTGCTCGTAAGCAATGATGTAAGTACAATTCATTCCACTGGTGGGGGCAGGAACGAGCATATTGGCTAGTCAATCCTACAGAGGTAGGAAAGGCTCCTAGTACATTCCGAAATGCTGAATCTCTAAAAATCAGTAACATTCTAGGATCTTTTAATTTTTAAAAAATCTGCTATTGCAACCCATGGAAGAAATCACTTTCTCTTAAGGGAGTAAGAAGAGATTAACCAAATTAACCTTTACCATTTAAATGTATACTTTATGAGCTCTACTGAGTATCACTTTTACCAAATGTGATAAGGCTAGGGCAAAATTACTTGTAATATACTGATAAAAAAGGAAGTGCAATAGACCTAATATCCCAAGATTTTTATACCCTCTCAGCTTAGCATTCATAAATCTTTTGTTGTTGTTGTTCACCCAAAAGATCCAGACTGTCTAGTTCAAATTTCAGCTCTGCCACTTCTAGCCACATGGTATCAGGCTACTTTGCCTTAAAATCATCTGTAAAATGTAAGTGACAGAAACGTAATTTTACAGAACTGTTACTAAGACTTCAAGAGAAAATACATGAAAAGGGGTTGAAGGAATAGTACAGCAGTTGAACAGCTTGCCTAGCCAAATGCAAAGCTTGGTTCAGTTGCCCAGCACCACATAAGCTGGGTGTGATGGTGCACACCTGCAATCCCACTACTTGGGAGGCTGAGATAGGAGGACTGCTGTGAGTTTGAGGCCAGTCTGGGCTCCATAGTGAGTTAAGGACCAGCCTTGTGTGCAAAATGAGATCCTGTCTCAATAGACTGATAGATACATACATATATACATATATACACATATACCTGAGTACATACATGAGTACATAGAAAAAATTAACACAATACCTGGTCCACAGAAATGGACTCAGGAAAAGTCAGGAGCAAACATTTTCATCACCCTCATCTTCAACTCTAACTTGACTACACAAGCCTCTCCTTTTTTATACACAAGAAGAGGGAAATGGCTTGGAGTAGTGGCAGGTGCCTGAAATCCCAGAATTCTGGAAGGCTGAGGCAGGAGGATCACCCAGCCTGCGCAACACAGTGAGATCCTGTCCCAAAGTAAAAACGAAAATGGGCCAGCACAATGCTCAACCCTATCGGCACACGTTAGGCAAGGCCTTGTAACCAGTCTGCAGGTTGTTTTGTCAGATGAGAAAACCAAGGCTTCCACAACCAGTGGGGTCTTGGTATTAAAACATAATGCTGATATGGAAGCGAAAGTCACTTGGTCAAGAAGAGACCTAACTCACTCTCCAGAATTCATATTTAACTCAGCCTTTTAATTTGCCATTGAATATATATGAAAGTAAACACTGTGCCTGTATAAAGGAAACAGAATGCAAGTACCACCTAGGCAAATCTTCCCATGTCTTCAAGGTACCTGGCCACACTGCCTTCCTTGACCACTGAAACAGTGAACTCTCTTCTCTCTTAATCCTTATTGTCTGTATAACAATTTCATATTGAATCATATGTGAGTTTGTATCATCATGAATTAATTTCATCTCCTTACAGGAAATCCCATGAGGGTTGCGTATGCATGCACACACTTTTTTTTGTTTTTGTTTTTTTTTTCAGTTCTGAGGATTAGCCCAAGGCTTTCACCCCGAGTTACATCCTCAGCCCCTTTTTATTGTTTGAGACAGCCAATCAACAAGTCACTTTTTATTGTTTGAGACAGTCAATCAACAAGTCACTAAATTGCTCAGGCAGGGCTTGAACTTGCAATCATCTTGCCTTAGCCTCTCAGAATGATAGAATTTTACATGTGTGCCACTATGCCCTGAAAAGGTATATATTTTGATCTTAAATTTGTTATGTTGTTCCCTAGACTACCTGACATGATGCTGGGTACAAAGCTGCTTCATAATAAAATTTACAAACAGTTCACTGTCAAAACTTGACAATAGCGTGTCAAAATAAGAATGATTATTGTTTATTCAGTAAATTATACCTACACTGTAGCAGGCACTGTGTTAGGTCTTAGAGAAGAATTAGAACATAAAACACTGCAGTCCTAGTTCTCAAAATTTCAAAGTGATTAGAGAAAACTACAGGTAAGCAGATAATTTGAGCATAGCAGGGAAAATGCTAAGACAGATACTTAAGCTAAGTATTAAGAGAGTACTGAAGAGTTAAGGATTAACTCCCCAAAGGATTCAGAAAGTACATCACCATTTATTTATTTTGAGTTCAAGGCCAACCTGGCAAGTTCAGGACCAGTCTGGACTAGAGCAAGACCCCTTGCCCCCCTCCCCAAAAATTCATTTATCTAACAAATATTTAATAATCATTTAATATGTATTAGGCAATATGCTAGATCCAACAGAGATAAATAAAATAGTCAAAGGAATCTAGGATTCATAGGAAAAGTATTTCTCAAGTGGTTTGACAAATGAGTAGAAATTTGCCCTGTAAAAAGAAAGAGGCAGCAGGCTTTCCAGGAAAAAGGATCAGCATCAAGTCAAAAGAAAGCCCTAGAGATATTAAAGAGACAGATTAATGAACAAACAAACAAGGTATGGCTGAGATGCCTTCAAAGGGATGAGACGACAAGGCACACTGGCGAAAGAGGAGATACTCCACACACCACGGAGAGCTTTTCGAGCTCTTGTTCACTTGGTTACTTGGAAAGCATTTCATGGCCTGACCTATGCCCAGTCCGGTGCCAGGAACTGGGACGCAAAATCACTAGGATACAGTCCATCAAGAAGCTCAAGTGCAGCAGGGCGCATGCATGAGACAAGGCATAAACAGCGCACAACTGGAATCCAGCATAACCACGGACAGCCACAGGGGCTTAAGTGGTGGCTCAGAGAACGGCCATTCAGAGGGCAGTCAGGAAACGCCTCACAACAGAACAAGCAAGAAATTTTTAGAAAGAATTGAAAATTGGACTTTTGAGAGAAAAGAGTTAATAATGGTGACTCAGCTTCTAATCCCATTTACTTGGTAGACAGTTTGTTGGTTTTCTGTCAGCGTGACCAATACCTAAAATAATCAAGGAGAAAAGGTTTATTTTGGCCACAGCTTCAATCCAGGCACAGCTGTCTCTGATGCTATGGCTCCGTTGCTACGGGACTGTGGTGAGGTAGAACACCACAGCCAAACAGAAGGGCAGAGAAAAGCTGAAGCTGCTTAACTCATGGGGAGAAGGACCTAGGGCAGGAAAAAAAAAAAGAAGAGGAAGAAGAGGAAGGAAGGGGAGAGGGAGGAGAAAAAAAGAAAGAAGAAGAAGAAGGAAGAGGATGCGGTGCATGAGAAAGAAATACCTTTCAGGGGCTGGAGGAATGGCCCAGTGGTGAACGACTTGACTAGCAAGCACTAAGTCAAGCGCTAAGTATCCTAGTTCGATTTCCCAGCAGCACATAAACCAGGCATGGTGGTACATACCTGTAATCCCAGCACTTGGGAGGCTGAGACAGGAAGATTGCCTTGAGTCCAAGGCCAGCCTGGGCTCCACGTGAGTTCAGGACCAGCCTGGGATACAGAGCAAGACTTTATCTCAAAAAAAAAAAAAAAAAGAAAAGAAAAGAAAAGAAAAGAAAAGAATACCCTTCAGCTTCCTGTTCCCCTCAGCACCGTGGTTTGTAGCTAGAACCATGAAGGTCTCTGGCATGCTTGGAGAGTTTCTCATACTTTTGGCCGTGATTCATAGTTATGATGATCTGACATCATATGTGATTTCTGACTCCAGATTAAAATTAGAAGAGTACCTATCATGAATCAGAGGCCTCCCCAGTTTTATGAACTCTATCTAGGAACTAGCTGTCCTGTTCTGAGCCAAAATGCTGCCCAAATTCTTTGAGTACACTTATGCCATTAATCCTATGGCATCAGAAAATACAATCATCTATGGGGTATTATCATAGAAAGTTCAGTTACCTATGAACTTGTGTTTTTAAGTATCAATGCCAGGCCCCAGTATCATGTAGTATTTTAAGAAAGTCGACACCCACTTTTGCACAGACACAAATAATGAATAATAGTAGTACCTACAGGAAACAAGCCAAAGGACAGTGGTAAAGAAAAACTCAACAGCATGAAGTGGAGAGCTTGGGGACCTATCCAGGACTGTCAGTTGGGAGCAGGTTTTCCCTTCAGAGTTCACTGAAATTTTATTACTTGGCATCAATTGGAAGAAGCAAACTGTAATTCTAACACTGAAAGGCAACCTTACAGCACATCCGGCAACATGGTGGCTGAGCAGGAATATGCTCAATGGCTCTTCACAGGCTCATTCAAAAAAGCCAAGATATAGTTCAAAACTTGTTCTTGTTCAACTTAGCTAGGAGAGGGAAGACAGCTCCAGGAATTGAAAGGAGGCCACAGGAAGGCTGGACCCTCCACAGACATAACGTAGAACACAGTTAAGAAGCCACTCCAGGTCACCTGGGAAGAGCTGTGATCCACCAGCATCCACAGACCAAGCCAAGCCCAGAACTTGGAGCCACAGGAACTGACAGCAGCTGGTAGCCCCAGCCTCCAGAAATAAGCCCACATGCAGTACAAACTACAAACACACTGTAAGCTTCCCCTTAAAGAGGCCTCCCAGAGCTTAGCAGACCAGCTTAGGATATGCAGCACCTGGCAACCATACTAGGAAATGACATAGGCAGAAGCCACTTTGAAAAGAGCCAGTCTGAACTGTAGAGGATAAAAGATGGGTCACACATCAGGGACCTGGGGGACACTCTTAATCAGTGCCTAGGAAGGAATCAGCACAGGAGATAGATGCAGAGAGGGGAGAAAGGCTGACCTCCTGAATGGTGGGAGCACCTCAGAGGGTAGGAAGCCAGGACAGATGGGAGAGCTTTGCTGAGGGGGTAGGCGGGAACAAAACACTTTAGAGGACGTGGGACTGTTAGGGCCCCTTCTGGCAGCCTACTCCCAGCACAGGAATCAGTGGACTTTCAGTTCCCTCATACAGATTCAAAGAAACCTTTCTGGCCATTAAAGTGAAGCCCCTCAGCAATAGAATTATGGGAAGACAAGGCAGTAAGACACACATAGAAATGTCTGAGAACCCAGAAGCTAATATCATGGGCCCTGAAACAGTGGAACTCCTAAGGAAGGAAGTAAAAAACCAGGTCGACCAGTTGTTTTTTGCAAACAGTCAGTTCAAACAAGACTTTTTATTTATTTATTTATTTATTTTTAAGAGACAGCATCTCATTCTGCAGCCCAAGCTGGTCCTGAACTCACTATGGAGCCCAGGCTGGCCTTGAACTCAAGGCAATCCTCCTGCCTCAGCCTCACCATTGCTGAGATTACAGGCGTGCGCCACCATGCCCAGCACTAAGTCAGGTCAAGTGCTAAGTACCCGAGTTCAATTCCCCAGCTCCCCATGAGCTGGGAGTGGTGGTGCATGCCTGTAATCCCAGCACTCGGGAAGCTGAGACAAGAGGATTGCTGTGAGTCCAAGGCCAGCGTGGGCTGCAGAGTGAGACCCTGTATCAAAAAAAAAAAAAAAAAAAAAAAAAAAAAGATGGGGTCACTACCAGGGTGGAAAATTTCAGTATGAAACTAAAGTTCCTGAAGCACACAACATGATGCCTTCCAAGGTGAAATGACCAGGATCTGGCACCTCAATATCACAGAAACAGAATAAACACGTCTAACTTTACAGAGAAACAATTCCATTGATGGCACTGGCTGGGCTCCCATGAGAACATTAAAGGATGTTGTTTAGGAATTAAATTTTATTTACTGATCTTTTGAATTTTGATGATCCACTGAATATTGAAGCTGCAGAACATCATTTACGAGACAATGAGGACTTTCAGAATAAGATGGACGACTACATCAAGCATTATGCTAGATGACAGAACACTGCAGGACCAGGAAGGTATCAGAATTTGTCTCTAACGTGAAGCAGCACGAGTTATCCCACCTCCCTTTCTCACACTCCCTCTCAACCCCACAGGATTGTCCCAGTCTTGTGACCATGTTGTCCTAAAGACCATCCTCCTGACCATCCACTGTAGATGGAGAATCTAGCATAAATACAGCAATGAAATGTGTTTGGGCCTCTAAAGCATTGTCTGTTTTCCTTAACATGTTTACTTTTTCTGAAACTGTACTGTCTAGGCTGTCAGTGAAATTTCTGAGAAGTTGTAATGAACCCAACATTGAGGCTAGGGCTTGCTTCCCCTGCCCCAAGAAAAGTGGTGTCCTACACAGGTGAAGTAATGACGTGTTCAGTGCAACTCACAGACTGGCAACAAGAAACCTATTCCAAACTGTGATTGGATACACATTCTCTTAGCCTCTTCCATGAATACTGGCCTTGCCTAGATGTGAAGCTTCCCAGAATGCATATTCATTCACTGTAGATCTTGCCAAAATGTACATTTTATTTAATACTTTGGAACAGATTTGTAATTTGTATAATTTAATTATTTTAATTATTTTTATATTCTCAATTAGTTTGTATTTTCATTGTATAGAGCAGACAGAAAGATGCAGGTCAAGCAACTGTGGAAGAGAAATACAGAGAAACTATGAAAGCCACACAAAATAAAGAACCAACACTAGAAAATAGGAAAATGGCAGGTTTCAGTAAAATTCTTACAATAATTACTCTCAATGCTAATGTTCTTAATTCACTAATTAATTAAAAAAAACCAAAAAAAACCTATCATTTGTTGTTTGCAAGAGACACACTTCATCCCCAAAGAAGTACAAAGACTGAAGGTAAAAAAAATGGAAACTAATACTACATGCTACTGGAGGCCAGAAACAAGCAGGAGTAGCTGTACTATTCCCAGACACTGCAAACTTCAAACCAAAGCAGATCAGAAGAGATAAAAATGAACACTATATACTGGAACAATCCAACAGGAAGAGCTCACAATTATTAACATATATGCACCTAATGTAGGTGCACCCAACTATTTAAACAGAAACTACTGGACATGAAGGGCCAAATAGACACCAATACAATCACAGGGTACTTCAGTACACAGCTCTCACAAATAAATCAACTAGACAAAATAAAACATATCAATGAAGAAACATCAGAGCTAAATCATACCATGGAACAAATGGAATTAACTACAGAGTATTCTACCCAATGTCATCAGAACACAACTTTTTTTCAGCACCACATGGGACTTTTTTTCCAAAAGAAACTATATTCTTAGACATAAGACATGCTTAAATAAATACAAAAGAACTGAAAATCATTCCCTGCATACTTTCAGATCATAGTGGAAGGAAGCTAGAAATCAATAGCAAAAGAAACTATAGCAATTATACAAATACATGGAGATTAAATAATACATTATTGAACAAGCAACAGATCACAGAAGATATCAAGCAAGAAATCAAAAATTTCCTACTCAATGGGCTAGAGGTATAACTCAGCAGTTACAGTACCTGTTGAGCAAGCTCAAGAGCCTGGGTTCGATGCCCCAGCACCACATAAACCAGGCACGGTGGCACAGGCCTATAATCCCAATATTCCGAGATGCATATGACATACCAAAACTGAATCATGAAGATAGAAAATCCCTGACTAGATGAGTAATTAGAGATAAAACAGAGGTAGTAATAAAGGTTCTACCAGCAAAGAAAAACCCAAGACCTGATGGATTCACCACAGAACTCTATCAAAACTTCAAGGAAGAGTTACACAATGCTTCTCAAACTCTTCCATGAAAGTAAAAGAGACAGAAAATTGCTCAACTCCTTCCTGAAAGCAAGTGACACCTTGATTTCCCAAACCAGATAAAAATCAAACAAAGGAAGCCAGTGGCACACACCTGTAATCCCAGGACTCAGGAGGCTAAGGTAGAAGGATTGCCCATTAGTTCAAGGTTGGCCAGGGCTACATAGTGAATTCAGGACCAGCCTGGACTATGGAGTGAGTCCTGTCCCTAAAACAAAACAGCCAAAAACCCAAAACCAAATAAAGAAAACTAAAGGCCAATTTCCTTAATAATATATATGCAAAAATCTTTAACAAGACACTTGCAAACAGAAAGCAACAGGTTATTAAAAAGATCATACACCATTACCAAGTTGTTTTCATTCCAGAGATGTAAGGATAGTTCAATATACATAAATCAGCTAATGTAATACACCACATAAAAAAAAAGCAAGGACAAAACTCACATTATCACCTCAATAGATGCAGAAAAAGCCTTAGAAAAAATACAAGACCCTCCCTGACCAAACCTCTTATTAAAATAGGTAAAGAAAGATCCTACCTCAAACTGATAAAAGCATCCTACTGTCAACATCACCCTAAAGGGGGAAAACTGAAAGCATTTGCTCTCAAATCAGAAACAAGACAAGGGAGTCCACTGTTACCACCTCTATTCAACATAGTGCTCGAAACCTTAGCCAGGGAAATCAGGCAAGAGAATGGAATAAAAGGAATATTCATAGGAAGAAAGAAGTAAATATATCCTTATTTGTAGATAGCATGATCCTTTACATAAGAGGACCCCAAAAATTCCACCAGAAGACTCAAAAGAACTAATAAACAAATTCAGCCAAGTTGCTGGATATAAAATCAATACACAACATAAGACGGGCGTGGTAGTGCACGCATGTAATCCCACCACTTTGAAGGCTGAGGCAGGGGATTGTCCGGAGTCCAAGACCAGCCTGGCCTACACAGTGAGTTCAGAACTAGCCTGGACTACAGAGTGAGACCCTGTCTCAAAAAAAGAAAAAAGAAAAGAAAAAACTTAAAATCAAAATGGACTGATGAGGTAACTCAGTGTAAAGGCCCTGGGTTCAATCTCCAATGCTGAAGATAAAGAAATAAAATATGGACCTAAGGACATGACTTAGTGGTAGAATACTCATGAGTTTTATCTCCAACACCACCAAAGGAGTGAGGAAAGAAAGGAACCAGACCCAGGTGCTGAGACAAAGCAGCATGAGGCACTTCTGGCCTCTCTCAGGGCTGACCAGGAGAAAGAAAGGAAGAAGCCAGAGGACGGAGAACCCAAGTGGCTACATAGTGAAAGTTCAGGACTAGCCTAGGCTACCGGGCAAGAACCTGTCTCAGAAAGAAAGAAAGAAAGAAAGAAAGAAAGAAAGAAAGAAAGAAAGAAAGAAAGAAAGAAGAAAGAGTTTAGATCCGAATATATGTGTAATCACCACCCTTTCATCATCCAGTCTGACATTAGGACCTGAGATTCACTGCTGTGCGCAATAATACCTGAATATTATAACAAAGCAGAGTTTTAAAAACTTGAATGCATGTCATGAAGTCAAACACTGCAAGAGCAGGAAAGACCTTAAGGACCATGTAGTGTCTAGCAAGTTAACAACAAGGGCTGCGTGGGGATACATGAGGCTCTTTTGGTTATCCCAATGGAAAGTGCTATTTGTATTTAGGATTTGAGAGTCAGGAATGCTAAACACCCCGTAACCCACAGAGTAGCTTCACATAAAGGTCATCTTGACCCAAATGACAACTGGGCCCGCTGAATAAGCACCGACACAGTTCAGCTTCCATGTTTAGAGAGGAGATCCCAAAGAAAGGCATGGCATTCTTGTTGACATTACCCAGTTGCAAGGTGGGGCCTCAAACCCAGCTTCTAAGAACAACCCCTTCACCACTTTCTGACATGGGTCAAGTAAAACCTCTGTGACACCCAGAAGAGGAGTCCACCTGGGAAACAAGGTCAGGTACTCAAGTCACTGCTTCCTGTCACTCCTTTGCTCATTGTCTGTAGCCCCAGACCTCCCTCACCCTTAGAGATCTGGGCAGGAGGTGCAGGTTTGGCAACTGTCAGCATAAAAAGCCTCGAGATGGATAAGGTCACCCTGAGGGCCAATTACACAAAATGTGACAGAGCTCTGGAGAGAACAAACACTAAGAATCTCAGGGAGGAAGAGGAACCAATAAAGAAACCTGAAAAGAAAATATCAGAAATACAGGAGGTTCAAGACGACAAAAGGGACTGACGTGTTTTCTTTTATAAAATAATAATTACCTCAGTGTTTATTAGCACATAGGGTCACTGATTCTTCTTTATATACCCCTTGCCTCTTATTTGCTAACAGAAATCAAACTGAGTTCTGGGTAGCAAAGAGTACAATAAAAGAGTACATTATAGATCTCTTTCCAAGGGCTGGAGAAACAGCACAGCAATTAAAGCACTTGCCTAGCAAGCTCAAGGCCCTGGGTTCAATTCCTCAGCACCACATAAGCTGGGCATAGTGTAACCCCTATCTATACACAGGAGGCTGAGGCAGGAAGATTGCTGTGAGTTTGAGGTCAGTCTGGGCTCCACAGTGAGATCAGGACCAGCCTGGACTATGGAGTGAGATTCCATCTCAAAAAAAAAAAAGTCCTTCCCATCCTCAGCTGCAGCTGTGGAGGCCACTTGATATAGTTCTAGCCAGTAAGATTTTAAGTACTATATACCATTGTTATTCCTTACTAGGTTTGTGGAGGGTGTATAAAATCATACTCTGTACTTGAATATTCCTGACAGACAAGAGTTTTTTATAGAAGAAAAAGAAAGAAAGAAAGAAGGCTGGGTATGGTAGTGTAGACCTATAGTTCAGCACTCTGGGTGGCTAAGACAGAAGCATCACAAACGTGACCTCAGACTGGCAACTTACTGAGACTCTGTCTCAAAAAAAAAAAAAAGCTTGGAAATACAGCTTAATATGAAGTTCTATCTTCAGCAATTGAAAAAAATAAAGTAGGAGGGGGAACAGGTCAATGAGCAGCCCTATAATCCCAGCACTCTGGGAGGCTGAGGCAGGAGGATTATAAACTCAAGCCAAGCCTGGCCAACTCATTGACTTAGAGAGACTGTCTCAAAATAAACAAATAGGACTTGGGATATGGGATATAGCTCAATGTGAAAGCGCTTATTTCCATCCCTTATTTCAAAGTGGGAGAGGAATAGACTTGTCCTACCTGCTAGGAAACATGGCAAAGCGGGAGCACAAAATAGTGCGGCAGAGGCACAGAATTTGCAACAGTGGTTTGCAGAAGGTATGGGAAAACAGAAACACCTTTCTGGAAGGAGGACAGCAAGAAATAATCCCTGGGTTTCCCACAACAGAACTCGGGCACTGTCTGCAGCCAGTCCTTTGCACATTGTCTCTGGTCACAGATCCCCTCTCACCTTCAGAGATTCAATAGTGGCCTGCTTGTAAATCTTTCCTCCTGGCTCTTTCTTCTGCGGACTGTTCTGGATTCTAGGTGTTCGAACGACGAATTTATCCATTGTCAGGAGCCTCCAGCTACCTTCACGTGCTTACTGTGTTTTCTGCTCAAGAGAAAAAGGGCAGATTCTAAAACTTCACCAAAGGTGCCACGTGTTCCTCAAAGTGACACAGCTCCCTTTTCTGGAGGCACCCCTGAATTACAGTCTTTGGATAAGTATTTATATACGGTAAGATGAGGGAAGCGGGGACTCCTCCTAAAAACTGAAATTGTAAAGCCCGGCGTGGTGGCACATGTCTGTTGTAATCCCAGCACTATGTAGGCTGAGGCAGGGGATTGCTGTGGGTTCAGGACTACGGAGTGAGACTCTGTCTCAAAAGGAAAAAACAAAACAAAACAAAACAAAACCTGTAACTGTGCACAAGGACAACTCTACTTCCTGGGCTGGAGGCTACGCTCAATCTGATGACTTGGAATCTCTCTTCATAGCCGTAGCAGCACCAATCCCAAAAGTTGCCCTAGTGACCAGTAACAACCACCTGCAGACCCCATCTAGGTCCTTAGCATAAAGAGCCATCTCCAGGCTCCTACACTTGGGGGTCAAGGGTCCCTAAGCAAGATTGGCAGGCTCTGGACTCCGGAGAGAAAGACACCATCCTCATCTGCCCTCCGCACTCAGGAGCCAGGGAGGAGCACCCAACCACTGCCTGAAGTGACACCCACCAGGAAAAGCAGCTCTGGCAGCAGCTGGGCCTTTCCAAAGAGCACCCAGTGAGGACTCTGGCCGACCGCCAGGGTCAGAACCAGAACCACACGCACGCGTCCTCGTAGGCCTAGTGCCCAGGTGGCTGCTCCGCGGGCCTTCGCATCCAGGGTCCCGTGAACTACATTCCCCACCGTGCACTGCGCTCAGGATTTCCTCCCGTCCTCCCGGAACCATACCTCCCAGCGCAAACCATACCTAGGGTGGCTGCGGCTCCCGAAACGACTACGCCACACCGAACTACAGAGCCCAGCCTGCACCGCGAGGAGGGAGGTGGTCCTCACGACTGTCGGGCCCACCTCTTCAGGCCTGCCCCAAGCCTCCCTAGTCTCGGAGGCGGGGCCGATCAGGGCGGAGCCGGTCGGGGCGGAGTCGCAGCCAGGCGGAGGCGGAAGAGGCGGCCGGTAGGGCGGGGTTAGGGCCCGGCCCCGGAAGGAAGAAAAATCCTGAAAAGAAAACAGCAACCCCTTGAACCTCTGTGACAGAGGCAACAAGATGGCGGCACCGAAAGGGAGCCTCTGGGTCCGGGCCCAGCTGGGACTCCCTCCGCTGTTGCTGCTAGCCATCGCCCTGGCCGGGGGCTCAGGCACCGCTTCAGCTGAAGCGTTCGACTCGGTTTTGGGTGACACAGCGTCTTGCCACCGGGCTTGTCAGCTGACCTACCCCTTGCACACCTACCCTAAGGTAGGGCCCGTCCGAGCCGAGTTCCCCGCCTTCCCTCGCCGCCACTCCGTGGGCACCCACGCTTCTGCCGGCCCCGAGACCCCCGCGGCAAATCTGCATCGGTGCCGCTGTCTCCCCGGCGCGGCTCGCTTTCCTCCCTAATCCTGCCTGCGCTCGGTTTCTGCTGTATTGCCGGAAGTGTGTGCTGCGCGGTGATAGGCTGGAGGACAAAAGATGGAAAGACGCTGCCTCTTCCCTGTGGGCGCTTGCTGGGCCCCGGAAAGGCGAGCGCGGGGTCCTCACCTGCTAGACGGGGCGTGGGGAGAGGGAGGTGCCGACGCGCGAGGACGCCAAAGATTGTCCACGCCGCGCCTTTCCGGGCCGAGAGCGCGCTCGCTCCGAGGGTCAGACAGGTAGACGGGGCCACTGTCGCCTGAAAGTGTTAACTCGGCCCCAGGAGTGATAGGATACACAGGAAGGAGTCTGCTGGGCTTAATTAACTATGTGCCAGACGCTGCCATTGAGGACCGGAGCGTCTTAGAGAAGAAACAGGTTTCTGCCTTAAAAAAAAAAAAAAAGAAAAAAAAAAAAAAAGAAAATTACCTAGTCAGGCCCATTGGCGCGGGCCTGTAATCCCAGCGCTCATTCTGAGGCAGGAGGATCGCAAGTTCGAGCCCAACCTAGGTAGCAATTTAGCGAGACCCTGTCACAAAATTTAGGCCAGGGGTTGTAGCGGAGTGTGAAGGCTCGATCCACATCAGCAAAACTCTGATCACTCAGTGCAGAAGAATCCGAGACTTGGGTAAAGAAATGACTGCCTGCCGGCGGCCTTGCATAATTTGTGGAGAGAGAGGTCCTGCCTCCTGGCAGCTGCGGCTCTGACTTTACTTTCGTCCCTTTTCTCAAGTTGTTTTTCAGTTAAGAACTGTTTACTCATCAGTCTAAATTGCTTGGTAACTCCCCACACCTTCCCCATATGTAATTTGGGTATCACACCCACACACATACACACGCACGCACGCACGGACGCACGCACACGCGCGCGCGCGCCCCTCCTTGCTGTACTTGCTGCATGAGCGCTTTGCTGATGTTGCCAGTCTTTTTATCTTTTTCTTTCGTCTTCTCTATGCTGTTTGGTTAACCGTTGTGGCTAGCCTAGGCTGTAAAGACAACTCCAGTGAGTCTTAGGATGTTTCGTATTGGCAAGTGCTTTCAAGTCTTTGAAATCAAAACCTAAGTACTGTAACTTTCCACATTTTCTTTATATTATATGAGGATTGTGAGTTTTCAAAAAAAAAGTGTTGGAGATAGGTTTATCCTAAAATTTTCAGAGATTAATATATTAATCAAGAGAAAAATAAGTCTGACTTATAGTCCAGACTCAAATCAATGAATACTGTTCCTAACTATATTATTTTATTCTCCTCTTATAAACTTTACATGGCATTGGCACAAACCTGTTATCCTGGTGCTTTGGGAGGCTGAGGCTAGGGGATGACAAATTTCAAGTTCACCCTGGACAATTTAGTGACTTGAACCAAATAAAAATCGAAAAAATTTTAAAAAGGGTTGAGAATGTAGCTCAGTGCACAGGACCAGAGTTTTACATGCACACACATTCTCTCTCTCTCTCTCTCTCTCTCTCTCTCTCTCTCTCTCTTGCTCTCTCTCGCTCTCTCTTGCTCTCTCTCACTCTCTCATTCTCTCACTCTTTCGCTCTCTCGCTCTTCCCCTTTCCCTCCCCCCCCCAAGCCCCCCTCCCTCCCAGGACAGTGCAAATACTGATTTGGCCTAGAATTGGGCTGTGAATTACTTTTTGTTTTGTTTTGTTTGGGGGGAATTGCTTTATGTCCCTCTAGTGTTTGTTTCATTTTTTGAGATTTCCCTAGCAAATTTGTCATGAGAGCCAAAATGCTGGGAAAATGAACAATCTGAAAGACTATACATGCTGGGAAACTTTTGGTACTTTTATAATTGCCACTATTTTCTAACAGTTGATGTGATATTGGTAAATCATTTTTACTTATCAAAGCTATTCTCACCAGAACCTCAAGGTGTCTGGCTTCCCATATGTCCTGGACTTAAAATTTATTGACTCTCTACTGTTAGCCAGTGTGATGGATGATTGATTATATCATTATCCCGGACTCTCATAACAACCTGCAAAGTGGGGTTTGCAGTTAAGGAAATTGAGGCTTGAAAATGTTAAGTGATTTGTTCAGCATCGCATAACCAAGTAGTGAAGTAGAAGGCCAGTCCTCCAAACTGCTACACCAAGCTGTCATCTATTAATAAAGTTGAATTACAAATATCCATGATTTTATTGGCTTCTCACATTGTTTTGAAATGTGTTATCAAGGAAGTTACATAAATTTGCATGTGCTCATACTTCTCTCTCTTGGTGTGATACTTGTGACTGACAGAAGTCTCATTTTAATGACTTTTTCATTACATTTGTTGCAAGAAAGTAGAATACTTTGCCTGCTTGCAAGTAGTCATTTTAAGCTAATATTATATTTTATCCTTTGTTCTTAAAAGCGCAGTTGCATAGTTTTTCTGGTTTCAAATACAAGAGACATTAAGTCACGTTAATAACAAAGCTAATTAGAGGCAGAGTGATCATTTTTAACAGGGTGTGGCCTTTGAAACTGCAGGCCTGGGTTCCATTCCCAGGTTCGCTGTTACTGGGTGTCTTGCTGATCGCCGAAAGTCATAACTTAATTTATGTTTCAAAGAATTTGGTGCATATAGTATTAATAGTTCTAAACAAGGAGAGGTTAGCTTGACTTAGCTCAGGATAAGAAAATGTATACAAGCAGGGTGCAGTAAACAAGCCTATAGACCCAGCTACTCAGGAGTATGGGGCAAGAGTTAGAACTATGGGCTAGCCTGGGCAGCACAAGGTGACACTGTCTCAAAAAAGAGGTGATGGGGTAGGGGAAGGGATGGAAGAAGTATGAAAGCTGTAAATAATATCAGATGAGATCGGCATTATGTAAGCTTGCCGACACTTGACATACATAGAGCATGAAATATTATGAAATATTTATATTTACTAAGAATATTAGTGTTGTGTGGAACATGAAATACTGATTCTTTTTTCTCTTCTTCTTCTTCTTCTTCTTCTTCTTCTTCTTCTTCTTCTTCTTCCTCTTCTTCTTCGGAAACAGGGTCTTCTCTATACTCCAGGCTGGTCCTAAACTCACTATGTCGTCCAAGCTAGTCTTGGACTTAGTTCTCCTGCCTCAGCCTCAACTCCCCAGCACTGGGATCACAGGCGTGCGTGCACTACCACGCCTAACTTATATGGTAATAGGGAATCAAGTCAGGCTGTACACTTGCTAGGCAAGCACTTTAACCATTGTGCCATTCCTCCAGCCCCAGAAATACAGATTTTTTTTTTCCCTTGAGACAGGGTTCACACTCTGTAGCCCAGGCTGGTCCTGAACTTGCTATGGAACCCAGGCTGGCCTTGGACTCACCGCAATCCTCCTGAGGTATTACAGGCCAGGCGTGCACTACCACACCCACTTTGTGTGGTCCTGGGGAATTGAACTCAGGTACTTAGTGCTTACCTAAGTGCTTGCTAGGCAAGTGCTTTAGCCACTGAGCCATTCCTCCAGCCCTGAAACACAGCTTCTTAATTACTATCAATTGAGTGTCTACTCTCCCCCAGATGTTGCATAAATCATTAAGTGCTAGCATTGTGCTTAGCACATTTTGGGTGTTCATTAATTATTAATGTTTTGTCTATTCATTAGACAGGACACTACAACAGTAATACTACTGTGGGTATAAGTGTATGACGCTCCTAAGATTCAAGATCAATGTAAGAGTACTGTCCTCATTTACACCTGAGGAAAATGAGGCTCAAAGAGAGTCCCTTGGACAAGGGTGTGCAGGCTGATGTTCCTCCTGGGTGGACCTCTGTACTGAAGCTTCTTTCACCATGCTGTGAGGTCTCCTGAAGTTAATAGTGGAAGAGTGTAGGACTGACGGTGGAGAGCATATTCCACACTGAAAGGCACATGGGATAGCTCATTCTTATGCGCTCATGCTTCCTCTGTGCGACGCAAGGGAATGTGAGAATTCTTTCCCTGTTTCATAAAGCCTGCAAAAAGTTTTCAGGTATGAATTTTTTCTTAATTGCTGAAATTCTTTCAGTTTCACTTCAACAATAAATATTGCTGGAACTGAGGTCTGATAATGTGCTGCCTTCAGAGTTGTACAGTAAAACTTGGTATTAGACTTGCAGCCACCTCTTCTCTACTGCATTAATTTTACTAATTCCTCTGCTGGAAAGAATTTCAAAAGCCAGATCCAGTGGCACAGGCCTGTAATCCCAGCACTCTGAGAGGCTGAGGCAGGAGTATGGCAAATTTGAGTCCAGCCTGGGCAACTCAACAACTTGGCAAGACCCTGTCTCAAATAAACAACGTAAAAAGAGATGGGGATGAAGCTCAGAGCAAAGGCTCTATGTTCAGTCTCTAGTACTGCAAAAAAAAAAAAAGAAGAAAAGAAAGAAAGAAAAGAAAGAAAGGAAGAAAGAAAGAAGATACCATTGTATTCCATTGGGCACTAGCTGGAATATGCACTTTCCCTAATAGGTGCCTGCCAGTTTGTACACAGTGGATCACACAGAATATTGGGGGAGCTCCCTTATGTACACATGTTTGTTTCAAGTACTGTATGTGTTTTACCAAAGGAGTTAAAAATGTTGAAGGCTTTTTTATTACTTATTACACAGTTAGGACTTTCCAGTAATGAAGAACCATATTTCTATCCTGTTTTAAGCTCTCAGGTGTTTACAATGATACTTGTAATTGTTTTCTGTTTTTTAATGATTAACATGGCAACTAATGATTAAGCATCTTCCATGTCTCTGACACTGCACAAGGAATCGCTTTCCTCTTGCATTATCAGGGAGTTTGGAAATAACTACTATCTCCTTTCATAAGGAGGAAATAGGGTTTTTTACAGGTAACTTGCAGTTACTGGGCTGAAAGGGTTGGCTCAGGTCTGGCTGATTGCAGGACCCTTTCCCATAGGTCACCTTTCTGATCTAGTCTGGGCCCTCAGTTAAAGTAAGCCAAGTTTCAAAAGTCCTTTCATGGAAGCATTTTATAGATGTGCACTTCATTTCTCTCGGTGCCTTTGGGTCACTGGTTGCCGTGTGCTGGTCATGACACTTTTCCTGATAAGCCTGACAGTTTATATAAACGTGGACATGGACAAGGCACGCCATTTTCCAAGAGTGCTTGCTTGCTTCTGTCTACCTCTGTTAAGGTTTTCATTGTGTCGCTGTTATTTTTACTTTCAAATTTTCCCCCAAATCATGACCACAAAATATGGGAAAGGGCAGCATATCTGGTCACTTTTTAAATCATTTTTAGTCAGTAGGCTTTTTAAATGTCACATTTAATGTAAGGAAATAAATTTCTGTATATGACAAAAATCTTAAGTTACTTGGCTCCTATCTTTTTTCCCCTAAAGTTATGAAACTTACTGGATTGTTTAATAAACCCTTCTAACTTCGCTTTTCTGTTTGACCTTTTCTCATTTGAAATTTTTAAAAACAACTTTTTTTTTTTTTTTTTTTTTTTTTTTTTTTTTTTTTTTTTTTTTTTTTTTTTTTTTTTTTTTTTTTTTTTTTTTTTGGTAATCCTCCCTGTTTTGAACTCCCTAGGAAGAGGAGTTATACGCATGTCAGAGAGGTTGCAGGCTGTTTTCAATTTGTCAGTTTGTGGATGATGGAATTGACTTAAATCGGACCAAATTGGAATGTGAATCTGGTAAGATGCTATGTTAATAATGTCAGCTGAATATAAGATTGATGTTTTCTTTGAGTTGTGATATACATATTTTATATAGTTTCCTTTAAAAATGACAAATATTGGGCTGGAAGAATGGCTCGGTGGTTAAAGCGATTGCCTAGCAAGCGATTGGTACTGAGTTGGATTTTCCCCAACGCCACATAAGCTGGGCGTGGTGGTGCACAGCTGTAATCCTAGCACTTGGGAGGCTGAGCCAGGAGGATTGTGGTTAAGTCTAAGGCAGCCCAGGCTCCATAGTGAGTTCAGGACCAGCCTGGGCTACAGAGCAAGACCCTGTTCCAAAAAAAAAAAAAAAAAACCCAGAAATCCAAAAAAAAAAAAAAATGACAAATACATTTATTTTTTAAACTAGTCAGCCAGCGAGGCATAGTGCCACCTATCTCTAATCTTAGCACTCTGGAAGGCTAAAGTAAAAGGGATCAAAAGTTCAAGCCCAGCTTTGGCAGTTTAATGGCACTATAAATTTAGTTTTTGGAGCTGCTGAAATTTTGAGGTCTTTAAATTTCATCTATTTGTTGAAATGATGTTTATTTTATACTATGTATAGGACATCTTTCTTTAGGCATTCTTGTAGCAAATGTAGTAGTAACTACCCTACTCATAGTCCACTACCTTTATACATAGTATAATTTTCCTAAACCTTTCAGTCACAGGTTAGTTGATTTATCTCCAGTGTTTTCACTAAATTAGGTCTTTGAGTCAGTATTTAACAGTATATTCATTCTTGGTCATTCTACTAAAGTTACCAAAGGCTTTATCACTTGTTAAATCACTGTTCTTACATCTTGCTGAAAAAGATGCGTTTAATTCTTTCAGTATACAGTGAACATTTAACTTTTGAAAGAACTATAATGGAATTTTCTACATTCATTGTAGCTTATACTGTGTCCCAGGAGGCGCCTCTTTCCCTGTTGCTACCCTGGGTCTCACATCCAGGCTTCTTTGATACTGTAACCTGGTTGCACGGGTCAGCCTCATAACTGGCCAACTGCACGCACATAGTGCTCTTCTTTTTATTATTTAGCACCTTTGAGAAGTGTGTTACAAAGCATGACTAAGTTGGGAAAAAAATAAAATTGTTAAAGTGGTGAAATGTTCTATCACAAGAAAGAAGCAACTTTAGTGAACTAAATGAAGAGAGTGTATATGGTAGAGTCCCAGTGCAACTCTAGATCACCTGCTATGAAGCATTTTCTAGTTCAGTTTTCTCTCAGGGTTCAGAGTGTTAGATTGATTGTATCATTTTCCCCTTGCCATGGTGATATTTGTTTCTCAGCTAAGTGAGGTGATCCATTTCTTAACAATCTCAGATAAATGTGTATATGACTAAAGTATTTCATTCACCCCCAAGCAGCAGGCAGAAACACTTGCATTTTAGACTTACAGAAATCAGTAGTAGAGGTTAACATTTTTGATCCAGGTCACATGCATACGCAGCCAGCACAGCAACCAACACATGGTAGAGCTAAACTTACCATGGCATCTGCAGTTCATCATGCCAGTGCTTTTTCCTCTGCACAGACCTTAACTGTGAGGATCCTCTTTTTGGGATGTTATATAGCCAGAGCCTGGGAATGTAATTAATAGACTTACACATGACTTATTGTTTTAATAAAACAATATGAAGTTTTATTAAAATAACACATTTCCAGCTAGATGTGGCCAGGCCTCCAAGAGGCCAAGGCAGCAGGACCATAAACTGCAGCCCAGCCCAGGCATTTTAGCCACTTAGACCCTGACTCAGAATAAAAAATTAAAAATGAGCTGAGGATGTAGCTTAGTACAAAGGCCCTGGGCTCAGTTCCCATTGCAAAACAAAAGCACACTTTCTACTATTACCATATTTATAAGTTTATATTGACAGTATGTTTTCTAACTATAAGAAATTTCTGTGTACAAATGCCAAATCCCTTTTTAATCCTTTCTCTTTTCTTCTCCCTGGTGCCCCTTTTCTAAAGTTTGACTCTTTTTCTCTTCCAGCATGTGCAGAAGCCTATTCGCAATCTGATGAACAATACGCTTGCCATCTCGGCTGCCAGAACCAGCTGCCGTTTGCTGAATTGAGACAGGAACAAGTACGAAACAATGCCTCCTTCCAGAATTGCTTACTTCATTGTTGATTAAATTAACATCCAGGCTATTTTCCACTTTAACCCTTATCCTTTACTCTGGGGCTAGATTTTTTTTTCTTCTTCTTTGAGACAGGGTCTCTATAGCCCAGGCTGGTCCTCAACTCTTGATGGAGTCTAGGCTGGCCTTGGACTCATGGCAGTCCTCCTGCCTCAGCCTCCTGAGTACAGTGCTGGGATTACAAGCATGTGCCACCACTCCTGGCTTATGTGGTGCTGGGTAACGAAACCCGGGTACTTAGTGCGTGCTAGGCAAGAGCTTTAACCTCTGATCCATTCCTGTTCCTACATTTGTTTTTCCTGACTGGAAGTCTTGTCGTGTAAGTCTTCTGTTACATAATTCATTAGCTCTCACTAGGCTTAAGTCCAAATTGCTTTTTGCAGCCTAACTCCTGATTACCTCCACAGTACCATCTCTCAAAACTCTCTACTTTTCTTACTCTATATTCCAAGCATACTGGATAAAGGTTCTCAATTTTACTAAGTTTTACATTAGGAAAAGCCACATGATAGAAAACTTGAAAAATACAAAGAGTATATATTCATATAAAAAGTATGTGTCTATTACGTCTACTCCTTATCTATGAAGAATCTCCTGCTTCTGTGTCTCTAAGACACTCACTTTTCCTCTGTTATACAACCAAGGCTACCAATATTGAAGTATTTTGTGTGTGTATATATATATGAATATGCAGGGGCTAGAGGAATGGTTCCATAGTTAAAGCACTTGCCTTGTGAGCTCAAGGCCCTGGGTTCATTTTCCTGTGCCGCATAAGTTGGGCCTGGTGATGCATGCCTGTAATCCCAGCATTTGGGAGGCTGAGCAGGATTGCTATTAGTTATAGGCCAGCCTGGGCTACACAGTGCATTCAGACACAGTGAGTTCAGAACCAGCCTAGAGTACAAAGCAAGGCCCTGTCTCAAGAAAAAGAAAAAAAGAGTATGCATATATACTTTTGTAAATATATGTATATAAACAACCTATATACTCATTTTTTACCTTATAATCCATATAAATTATCAAAACTTATTTAAATAATCCTGGGTTGAAGTCATAGCTCAGGGTGAGACAAGAAGATTGCCATGTGTTCAGAACCAGCCTGGCCTAGAGAGCAACCCCCTGTCTCAAAAAAAAAAAAAAAAAAAAAAAAAAAAAACAAAGCTTGCTAATTCCAATTTGATAAAATCGTAATAGTCTTCATGTTTTTGGACCTGTTTCAAAAGTCTGTTATTCTTTATTCTTTAGAACAGTGATGGGTAGATTGCAAATTTTTCCCCTTTTATTTATATAAATGTGCTTCATAATGTTTACAACGAACTTGAGTATTTTGTGCACATCATAATTACAATCCTTTTCCCTCCCACATCCTCCCTATCCTCACTCTCCCCCCATTTGGTTCCATAAAATGACTATTCTAGGTTTCTCATATTAGAGAAACCATTCTATATTTAACCTTCTGTATCTGACTTCACTGAGCATGATGGTCTCAAGTTGTATCTGTTTACCTAAAGAAATGTCAGATCTACCTGTCGTTATGGAAGAGCAGTTCTCCACGTGTACATATGCCACAATTTATGTATCCACTGGTCTGTTGATGGATATTTTGGTATCTTTCACATTTTAACTGTTGTTTGTTGTGCTGCTATGAACATGGGTATATGTGTGTCTCTGTTACATGTTTTATTTAACTCTTAGTAAGATTCTCAGAAGAGGTATCACTGGATCAAATGGAATATTTATTTTCAGCCTCTTGAGGAATTTCCATACTGCCCTCCATAGTAGTGGTACCAATTTATAATCCCACCAGCAGTGTAAGAGGGTTCTTTTTTCCCTATAGCCTCACTAGCATTGATTTCTATTCAAGTTCTTGATAAATGCCATTCTCCCTGAGGTTAGGTGATATTTGATTTGTATTTCTCTAGTGGCTAAAGATGTTGTACATCTTTCATCTATTTGCTGGCCATTTGAACTTCTTCATCTGAGAACTGTCGATGCATTTCAGTTGCCCATTTTTAAATCAGGTCTTTGAATTTGAAGAATTTGTTTTCAGTTCCTGTGTACTCTAGTATTAACCTCCTATCTGAGATATAGGTAGTGAAAGTTATTTCCCATTCTGTTGGTTCTCTCTTCACTCTATTGATAATTTCCTTTCCTGTACAGAAACCTTTTAATTTGATATAATCCTATTTGTTGATTCCAGGGCCTATTTCTTTTGCATTGGGTGTCTTATTAGGAATGTCCTTGCCTTTGCCTATATCTTTTAGGTTTTTGCCTCTTTTGACCTCCATAAGGTTCATTGTTTCAGTTTTAATATCTAGCTCTTTAATACACTTTAATTTGATTTTAGTGCCCAGTAACAGGTATATGTCTAGGTTTATTCTTCTGCATGTGGAAGACTCAGGAAAGTACAAATGGTTTCATTACAAAGAGGTTCAAGATATGAAGCTTTGCTGTTGGAAGAATAGCACACTGGTTCAAGTGCTGCCTAGCAATTTCAACTTGAGGAGGTAGTTTAGTGGTTAAGGCAATGGACAGCTAGCAGTTGCAAGGCCCTGAATTCAGTTTCCCAGCACCACATAATAGCTGGGCGTGTGGAGTATGCCTGTAATCCCAACATTCAGGAGACCAAGACAAAAGGATGGCTGTAAGTTTAGGCCAGCCTGGACTACAGAGTAAGGAGCTGTCTCAAGAAAAACGAAGCTTTTAAGCCAAACGTAGTAGCACATGTCTAATCCCAGCACTTGGGAGACTGAGACAGGAGGATTGCCGTGAGTCCAAGGCCAACCTGGCCTCCATAGTGAGTTCAGGGCTAGCCTGGACTATAGAATGAGGCCCTGTCTCAAAAAAAAAAAAAGCTTTGTCATGGTTAATTTGAATAGATAGCATTTTATTGCTAATGGTTATTATAGATTCATTTAATTAATTATATATTTCTCATTATTTTAATTTTCATTTAGCTCATGTCCTTAATGCCAAAAATGCATCTGCTCTTTCCTCTAACCCTGGTGAGGTCATTCTGGAGCGACATGATGGACTCTGCACAGAGCTTCATAACCTCCTCATGGACTTTTTATCTTCAAGCTGATGATGGAAAAATAGTTATATTCCAGGTGACTAATGTACCTTATAGATTCATCTAAATATCAATAACAATAAATGTACAGGTCTTCAATGCATCCTTGGCATAGAACCACGTACTCAAGTCACAAATACTTATTATCAAATAATAACTATTCAGCCTTCATGAAAATGTTGGACATCAAGACACAGTGCAGTTACTTTTCCCTTCTGCCATTTAGGAGTCTTATCTAATCAGAACTCTGGGTCTTCTAAATTTTATTGTGGTTAAATTGATAAAATAAAAATTTTAGATATGTGAGATAATGTACCTTGAGCATAAATATCACTTGTAATGTGTGGATATTGGAGAAAAAAGATATGCCATAACATTTAGTTGTTTATAATACTTTTCCTTATAACTAAGAACATTTGTTGAAGAAGCATTTTGTCTTCTAAAGAGGAAACTTTTTCTCTGTTTCATTCACTGTGATGATAATAGCTGCTGTTCTTGAAGGATCTATTGTACTGGCATTTTACATGTATAGCTGTCCCTAAGCTTCTGTGGAGATTGGTTCTAGGACCCTAATGGATACCAATATTAGGGGTTGCTCAAGTCTCATAGTAAAATTGTGCAGTATTTACATAAAATCTATACATATCCTTCTATATATCATTGTATGTCACTGAACATTGGAGACACAGTCTGAAAACTGCATCCTTAGGTTAGGCAAGTTCATTATCATGTGAACATCATAGAGTATACTTAACCTAAGATGGTTAGGTTACATCATCACCATGTGATGCAGTTTTACAGAGCTGCTGTGCTGTAATGTGGTCTGTTGTTGATCAGCATTACCAGATGGCAAATCTTTAAATTATGGGTGTCCAAACTTTCAGCCTGTCTAGGTGCACTGAGTGAAGAATTGTGTTGGGCTACATATAAAATATCTAATATAGTTTATGAAACTGAGTTAAAATAGAAAAAAAAAGCACTCATAATGTTTTAAGAAAGTTTACAAAATTGTGTTGGATTGCATTCAAAGACAGCCTAAGCCATATTCAGCCCCATGGACTGTGGATTGGACAAACCTACCTTAAATCATTTCTTGATTATTGAAGATGCCTAACACAATGTAGAAACTATGTTAAGTAGTTGTTATATTGCATTAATGGCAAGGGGGAAAATGCCTATACATGTTCAGTACTGGCAGATGTACTTTTTAAAATATTTTCCATCCACAGTTGGTTCCATCCATGCATATAGAGCCAAAAGACATAAAAGCCATAGATATGGAGAGGCAACCACATTATCTCATCAAACATTGTATGAAGTTGTTCTGTCCTTATTTTATTAATGATGAAGCTGAGAATTTTGTTTAAGATCATGTTGCTAGTAGCAGAATTAGCCTTCAAACTTGGTACCTCAGGGCTAAATGAATAGCACAGTGGTTAGTATTTGCCTAGCAAGCACAAGGCCCTAGATTTAGTTCCCCAGCACCACATAGCCAGGCATGGTGATACATGCCTGTAATCCCAGCACTCAAGAGGCTGAGGCAGGAGGATTGCCATGAGTTTGAGACCAGCCTGGACTGCCAAGCAAGACAATATCTAGAAAAGAAAAAAGAAAAACTTGACACTTTAGTTCCAGGGTCCATATCCCACCCTAGCATGCTATCTTTTAATTCAGTAGTTAAATTTCTTATTTATCAGTCAAGGAATTACATCATGGCACTGGCATCTTCTCTGATAATAAGGAATACCTTTTAATTATTGTTATGAGTGATTTACTTTATGGTCGTGATTTTTACCACTGTCACAAGCTTGGGTTCCCTCTCCTTAAAATTTGATAATGACTAAATCACAAGAATTTTTTCTGAATTCTTGAGCAAATTCTTGAGCAGTTACTTGTGTTAAAACTTAAGCTGAAGAAGCATTTTGCCTTCTAAAGAGGAAACTTTTTCCCAGTTTCATTCACTGTTTACCATACACTATGATGATAATAGCTGCTGTTCTAGAAGGATCTATTGTACTGGCATTTTACATAAATAGCTGTCCCTAAGCTTCTGTGGAAATTGGTTCTAGGACCCTAATAGATACCAATATTAGGGGTCCTGTTTCTTGACCATATAGAACATTAGAGGAGATAGGTAAGAACTTTGGATTAAGCAAGATGTCTAAACTAATGACTGTCAGCTTTACGGATTCTTAAGGGGCCCTCACTCATTCAGTCTCATTACAATAAGTGAGAGTAGCTCTGTTTCTCTCTTAAATTTTGTGTTACAAACTTAGTCAAACCAGAATAGAAAAAATTCATTCCAGGATCTGGAGGAGTAGCACAGGGGTTAGAGCTCTTGGCTAGCAAGCACAAGGCCCTGGGTTCAATTCCCCAGCACCACATAAACTGGGTGTAGTGCATACCTGTAATCCCAGAACTCAGGAGTCTGAAGCAGGAGGATTGCCATGAATCCAAGGCTAGCCTGGGCTCCATAGTGAGTTCAGGACCAGCCTGGACTACAAAATAAGACCGTCTCAAAAAAAAAAAAAAAAAAAAAAAAAGGTAAGAAGTACAAATGACTTAATTGCCTTCATTATCATTTTAGTCTAAGCCAGAAATTCAGTATGCACCACAGTTGGAACAGGAGCCTCCAAGTTTGCGAGAACCATCTCTAAGCAAAATGTCTTGTAAGTCTTATTTTACATGGCTATATGAAAAGTTAGCAGTCTGATACGGTTGAAATGGGGTTAGTCTGCCTTGAGTCTCTTACTCTGTTATGTCCATGCTAGAAGTGAATTTTAACTAATAGGAATGTAAAACATCAAGCTTAATCATAGTTTACCTTTTAAAGTTTATCAACAACTGTGTTTGAGATGCTGACTTAGTTAACCTTCTGATGGTCTTGGGGATAGGAATGACACTGAACAGGTAATAAGACCATCTTAGGTCTTGTAGATTAACAAATCAAATTCTATTCTACTATTTAAGTCCACATGTAATTAAATGGAATAAGACAGGAAATTTATAAGGGAGTAGAATATATTTTTGGTTTTTGATATGCCAAAAGAACTAGCACACATTACAAATGTACTAGACTGTATGTGTATGTATGTATGTATGTGTGTGTATATATATAAACAGTTGGCTTTCTATAGTAGAGTGTGTTTATATAGAAGTAGTCTTATGAGAATAGCTTGTAGGATATAGGATATCATAAACTCGTGCCTTGTTATTTCAGCAGACTTGCAAATGAGGAGCTCACAAGCCCACAGGAGCTATCTGGAAGATGGGGAAAGTGATGGCTTTTTAAGATGCCTCTCTCTGTATGTATTGCTCCTTAACTGTATAGAAGTTAAACCTGGTTTATGTCAATATAACATTCCTTTTTTATTATTTTGACACTATACTAGCAGCTTAAAAGTTAAAATGTATATGCCCTTTTTAATCTTTGCCTTCTAAACATGTACTTTTGAGTATTTTTGTTTAATACATGCATAATATTTTTTAAAAATTGGCCCATGATTGTATAATCATATGGAATACAATGTAATATTTTGATTCCTATATATGTTATATAGTGATCAAATCAGGGTAATTACCATATTCATAATGTCAGATATTGTCATTACTATGATAAACGTTCAAATCCTCTCACAGCAGTTTTGAGATAATATAACACATTACTGTTAACTGTAGACACCCTACTGTGCAAAAACCACCTTATTCTTTGTACCTCACTGTGACTGTGTGCACATCGACCTCTCCCCATCCTTCCTCTCCCTCACTCCTTTGCACACCCAAGCAGGTGCTTTTTTCATGTACAAAGCATTCTAATTAGGATTCCTTGATTTAGTTAAAAAAAAAAATACGCTTCACCAGACATTTAAGTTGAATTCTAAAGGCTGTCTGAATGGTTTGGGGATCTGATTTTTATTTTTATTTTTCCCCATTATTTTTATTAATATACATATGTAATACATAGTATTTACAATGAATTTGTATATTTCGTGCACAGATGTATCATATCAACTTTACATCCCTTCCCATTTTTGATCCTTCCACCCCCTCCCTATCCCTTCTCCCAACTCTGGCTATCACTTCATGTGGTTCTATAGAATGTCTGTGTTCTGTGTTTTCCAAGTCAGAGAAACTATATAGTACTTAACATATTAATCTTCTGCACCTTTATCATTTCACTTGTTTATTTTTATTTTTCATCTGCTTGACCATATAGAACATTAGAGGAGATAGATAAAGACTTTGGACTGAGCAGGATGTCTAAACTAATGACTGTCAGCTTTAGGGATTCTTAAGCGTGCCAAAGGAAAGTAAGGAGGGGAAAATGCATAGTTCACGCCTCCTAGGAGGACTTGCGAGCCTTTTGTCCTTGCGCGTGCTTCCACTCCTCCAAGGAATTCCAATACGAGCCCCAGCCCTAGACCGACAGACACTGAGACATGTCACTTACTGGTTATTCTCCACAGTGTCATCAAATACCAGAGCAAGCATTACACACATAAGTGTGTACACTATAGTGGCTGTTCTGTCTCAAGTAAACCACTGCAACTGTCCAGACTTGGTGTTTCCTGTAATTTATTATGATAGAAATAGTCCTGTGGCTAGAGAAATAGCTCAGCTGTTAAGTACTTCTCTAGCAAGCTCAAGGCCCTGGGTTTGATTCCCCAGCACAGTGGCACACACCTGTAATCCCAGCACTTGGAAGCTTAGGAGAATTGCTGTGAGTTCAAGGCCAGCCTGGGCTCCATAGTGAGTCTAGGACTAGCCTGGGCTATAGAGTGAGACCCTGTCTCAAAAAAGGAAGGAAGGAAGGAAGAAAAGAAAGAAGAAAGAAAGAAAGAAAGAAAGAAAGAAAGAAAGAAGAGAAAAGAAAAGATAGAAAAAAATAGTCCTTGACAGGTTTTATTTGTTTTGGTGATGTTTAATTTTTGCATGCTAGTGTTGAACCCAGAGTCTTGCATGAGCTAGGCAAGCATTCTTTTCCTGAGCTACGCCTTTAACCTTCTTAATAGGTTTTATCAGCAATAAAGTGACACGGAGTGGTAGCTGGCAATGGTGGTGCACCCTGTAACCCCAGCAATTGGAAGGCTGAGGTGGGAGGATTGCCATGAGTTTGAGGCCAGCCAGGGCTACATAGTGAGATCAGAACCAGCCTGGACTATGAAGCAAGACCCTTTCTCAAATAAAAAAAAGTGAATAAAATATTAGAGGACTGGGATGAAAAGCTTTGGTAAATGAGCAGGAATTATGAGACCTGAACTGTAGTAGTTGGCAAGGCTTGGTTTAGATAATGAAGACAGTTAAGAATGTATAGGATCTAGTAATGGTTGTGGAGGTTGAGGAAGAGAGCTCTAAGGTAAGCCCCAGTTACCTGTCTTAACTAGTCATAACTGCAATCCGCGTATCAGGTGTCTCTTTCTCATTCATGGAAGCCAGTTCCTTAGTGACTTGTGTTAGAGGTGGACCATGTGGAGAATGGGTGCTTTTTTATTAATTATTTCTTAACTCTTTCTGAATTGAAATTCTTAAAACATAATGAGGGAGTTCCCTGCTTTCAGATGCAGTACATTCTCCAAAGCCCTCTTTTGCTGGGAGACCAATGACTGGAGGTACATTTCCTTAGTATGTTCAGCTGTTGGCAGACCACTAGGGGAGTGCGTCATGGAAGTGAGTACAGACCTTCAAGAAGCAGTGCTTGATAAGCAGAGATGTGGAAAGTAGGGACTACCTGGATTTCACAGTTTTTCAGAGTTAGGCTCTTAAAATGTTAAAAAGTGACATTTTCTTGTTTTTCAAACCTTAGGTCGATTATGAATAAACCTCACTATTTTTCACTGTTGACCTTCTAATTCAAGATTTTTTTAGTTACAAGGGAAATAGATCTTTTTGTTAATGTCTACTGTGTGATTATAAAATGTCTCATAGGGGTTGGAGGAATTACTCAATGGTTAAAGCGCTTGCCTAGCAAGCACTAACTCAAACGCTAAGTACCTGAGTTCAATTCCCCAACACCACATAAGCTAGGCATGGTGCAGCATAGGCCTGTAATCTCAGCACTCAGAGGCTGAGGCAAGAGGCCTGAGTACAAGGCCAGACTGGGCTATAGAATGAGATGCTTTCTCAAAAAAAAAAAAAAAAAAAGTGTCTCATAATAGATGTGCTCTTTTCAATTGAAGGAAACTGTATAAAATACTTAAGCTGTATTAAATATTTGACATTCTATACTTTAACATTTTGGGATATTGAGTTTTCTTAAAGTATGTATCATTGTAATGCCTTGAAAAATAGTACCTGAGGGCTCAAGGAATAGCACAGGAGTTAGAACACTTACCTATCAAGCACAGAGCCCTGAGTTCAATTTCCCAGCACCACATAAGCCAGGCTTGGTGGTATACACCTGTAATCCTAGTGCTTGGGAAGCTGAGGCAGGAGGATTGCCATGAGTTCAAAGCCAGTCTGGGCTACATAGTTGAGGACCAGCTTGGACTACAGAGCAAGACCTTGTCTCAAAGAGAAAAGAAAAATAATACATGACATTTATATAACTTCAATTTATGGGACACTTATTCACTATATCTCATTTGTTAATTAGAATTCTTGGGCTGGGGATGTAGCTCAGTGATAAAGCACTTGCCTAGCATGTGTGGGCTCTTAGGTACCATTTCAAGCAAGAGAGAGAAAAGAGAAAAGAGCTAAGTGTGTAGCACACACCTAGGATGCCAGCACAGTGGGAAACTGATGAGATAGAGGATCCCAAGGTTGAGCCCAACCGTGGTAATTCAGCAGTTTAAGACCAGCTCAAAGTGGGGACATTGGAGATGTAGCTTGGCAAAGAACCTGGGTTCCATCCCCAGTACTACCAGAAAAGTAAAAAAACAAAACCCACCACACCTCTTGACAGGAATTTGGCTTATTTAAATTTGTGTATTTAGTAGAATATCAGTATGACTTTTGTCATCATCACTATTATAAAAGTTAGCTGGGGGTTGGAGGAATGGCTAAGTGGTTAAAGTGCTTGCCTAGCAAGCACTAAGTGAAGCTCTAAGTACTCAAATTTGATTCCGCAGCACCACATAATCTGGGCATGGTGTTGTAGGCCTGTTATCTCAGCACTCAGAAGCTGAGGCAGGAGGATTGCAGTGAGTCCAGGGCCAGCCTGGGCTGCATAGTGAGTTCAGAACCAGATCTGTCTCAAAAAACAAAAAAAAAAATTATTAACTGTACCACACAACCTCAAAAATGGGAAAAAGAACATTATATCACCTTAATAAGACTAATTAGTAGTAGTAATATTTCCTTCTGTGAAGGCATTTTTAATATTTTTAAAGACATACAAAGTTTTGATTGTATTATTCAGGTAAGTACATGAGGCTGTCTTAAGACACTCTTTTTTTATATTATGAAATCCTAATATGGCTGTTGATTTTTTTTTTTCCAGTAACTCTGGGTGGATTCTGACCATGACGCTTGTTCTCTCAGTGATGGTTTTGCTCTGGATCTGTTGTGCAGCTGTTGCTACAGCTGTGGAGCAATATGTTCCCTCTGAGGTAAACTTTAATTCTAACCTTGGGCTGTTTGAAGATTGAATCATATGATAAACTGTTTTAAGTGTTTTATTTAACTGGAAAAACAACCCTCTACTAATAGAACAAGAGAAAGTTTGTGGGTTTGGCTTTGGTTGGGTGAGCACACATGAAAATGACAGGTTTGCAGCAGAAATCAGGGTGCCCAGTTTTCAGTAACACTACTTCTCTAGTGACAGGTGTGATGATTGGCCTCAGCAAAACCCATCAGTAAAAGTTTCTGAGGTGGTGTATAGGAGATAAGAGTTGTGGAACTACTTAAATTTTTGAATTAATTGCCACAAATGCTATGGAGTAACTGTAGTGTCACTTTAGAAGCAACAAGACAAGAGTGCTTGGGTCTGAACTACTGTGTTCTGTTAACTAACTCCGAGAGAGAGAAGACTTCTGACTTTCTCGGGAATTTGACTGACCCAAGAAGTACAACTTTTAAGATAAAGGATTTTTGTTTTGGAAAAAGGCTGTAATTTGATGACTCAGTAGCACTCTCAAGACAGAGTTATTTAACTATACAAGACTGTTGACATCAAATTCGGCTGAAGTACACTGGCGTTCCCTTGTGTCTCCAAAGTGTTATAGAAAAAAAGAGAGAAAATGAGGGAAATTAAAATAGAATCTAATAATAAATGATAAAATGGCTATGATGGCATGATATAATGGCTATAGGCATACAGGGCTAAGACAGGATAATATAGATAAGTAAAAATTTGTGTAGTTCTTTAAAATTTGCAAACTTTTAAGCCAGGCATGGTGGCATGTGCCTGTAATCTCAGCACTCAGGAGGCTGAGACAAGAGGATTGACGTGAGTTTGAGGCCAGCCTGGGCTACATATTGAGTTCAGGACCAGCCTGAACTACAGAGCAAGATACTCTCAAAAAAAAAAAAAATTGCAAAGTTATTTCATGTATCTTGTATGTCCAGTGTCCAATAGTATCCAATGGTAGATTATGTTATCCTTTTTTGTAGAGGAATAAACTAGCTTCCACAGTCTAGGTGGCCATCCTGGGGTTGCCCAGCTGTAAAAGTGTTGAAGAGTGGAGGGAAGTTCAAGTCTTCAGATTGATGGCTCCTGCTAAGCCCTTATAAAGTGCCTAAATGTGCAAATAACATCTTGTGTTAAGATAACAAGAGTGTTTGTAGAGATTGTCAGATAAGGCTTCTTGATACTGGGGGTCTTGCCCTGACCTTTGAAGATTAGTTAATAAGGTATGAATTAGAGAGGAGGGTGGACAGTTTTTTTGTGAGTCAGGCAGAAATAAGCTTAACAGTTGGGGCATTGTGTTAAATTTCTGTAGGTCTCATCTGCTTATGATATGAATGCAGTAATAACACCTTGCTACATTACCTGCTCACAGTCCCCAAAATCTATGCTTTATTCATTTTATTGTTCCTGGTACCTGGGGTGACTCGCCTTTGCTGTTGCTTCTCTTTCCAAGCTGCTTCACGTACATATGCCCTGGCAGTAATGCTACAGACCTATGGTAATAGATACCTGTTGACCACCCCCACACACACTGTGTCACATTATTCTCTTCTTGTATGCTTATTTCTCCTGACTCCTTGGATGCCCTAGGAGTAAGATACTTTTTTTTTTCTTGAGACAGTAGACCAGGCTGGTCCTGAACTCATAATGTAGCCAAGGCTGGCCTCTTGAGTGCTCAGGTTACCCACATGCACCAGCATGCCCAGCTTAGTAAGATACATATTAACTCAATCTGGCTGTTGCCAGGAGAAACTAATTGGCTGTTTATGGTGGCATTTCCCTTGATAAAATTCTCCCCAACCTGGATGCTGGTCCCTAAGTTGCCACTGTTGAGCACTTTCTACTGGGCACTGTCTAAATGTTTTATATAAGTTAGGCAGATTAGTCCTCAGAGTAACCCTGTGAGATGGTACTGCCATTAATGGCCCCTTTCTCCAAGTTGGAAAGTCACAATAGAGAATTTATAATTGTCCACAGTGTCACATACCAGAAAATGGTAGCATGAAGGTCTGAGCTCGGTCTCACTCCACAGCCTTTGCTCCTGCTCAGCCTGGACCCACGAGAAGGGCAGTCGGCTTGTGATTCCTGTCAGGAGCTGCTATCCTAAATGCCTCTTTGACACTGGGAAGGCAGGTGATGCTGGGACCACATTTTGAGACAGTATGCGCAGACTCTGGGCAGTTCTTGGATGGACAGTTTGTGGCTTGTCCTCTGTGGTCTTTGTACTTAGGAAGTGACCTCTCTGTTGGTGTTGCTTCACAGATCGGTGACTCATGTAGGCCTAGGGATCTTTGCTTCTCTTCGTGTGACTCTATATTTCTTTTTCTCTCAGGTGATGTGTCTGGTATGATAAATGTATTACTTTAATTCTGAGAGAAAGTTTCTCACCTTATTTCTAAGTTCTTTGGGGGTACCCCCTGTGCCATGTATGCCTCCCAGGCTTCTTGTGACATAAACATCAGCTGTACACTTAGAACCCCATTTCCTTTTGTTAGTAATACATTATTATAGTGTGACTGTGTCACCTTTTTCTGGTGAAGTATTCAGCTTTCATCGCATCTTAATCTTTTGTCTAAGATCAAGTGTAAAAAAGTATTCTGTTTCTCCTGGCTGAAAATCACCTATTTAGCCTTCATTCATTCATTCATTCATTCATTCAATACAGGATCTTACTCGGCAGTCCAGGCTGGTCCTGAACTCACTGTGGAGCCCAAGCTGGCTTCAAACACATGGCAGTCCTCCTGCCTCAGCTGCTAAGTGTTGTGATTACATGTGTGCACCACCATACCCAGCTTAAGTGGTGCTAGGGAATCAAACTCAGGCCTTATACTTGCTAGTCAAGTGTCTAACTGCGGAGCTACTCCACCAACCCTTATTTTTACAAAGCTTGTTCTTGAGTTTATTCTCAGAGCATTACTTCTGATCCCTCCACAGTAACAGGAGACTCTGCTTGCTCTGTCACTGCTGCCAGCGCTTGGGTTTTTAACATAGATTCAGAGATTGATATTGGTTGAGTTGATTAACAATAAGATCTACCCATTTATTGGTAAAAACCTTTTTACTTTGCTTTTCTATCTTTAGGAGCTACATCTAACTAGAGTGACTCTTAAAATATACTCAGCATTGCATTATGTACCAGAGAGCTTTATGGCAATCACAGTGGTTCTGTAATGACTGATTTAGCATCTTCTTGGATATGACACTAGCAATTTAAGAAACCTACATCTGTTTATGAAGACCTTTCTGTCAGTGTAAGAGAATTCACTTATATTTGTTCTCACAGACTTTTAAAATAGCACGTCATTTTCCATCTATATTAAGTTAGAAACATTTAGTAGGGACTGGAGGAATGGTACAGTGGTTAAAGCTCTTACCTTGAAAGTACAAGGCCCTGAGTTTAATTCCCCAGCACCACATAAAGCTGGGCATGGTGGCGCACTCCTGTAATTTCAGCACTCATTAGCCTGAGGCAGGTGGACTGTCCTGAGTCCAAGGCCAGCCTGGGTACAGGTAGTGAGATCCTGTCTCACAAAAAAAACAAAAAGAAAAAGAAAAAGAAAAAAAAACTAGTAGCCAAAAAATTTGCAGCAAATCCTGTTATTATCTGAAAATCCTTTCATTATCTAATAAGAAAGCTAAGATCCAGAAGGGCTTAATCACTTAAGGCATCTGTCAGACATCAAGAATCAGTGCTTTTTGTTTGATACACTCACATTTAAACCTATGCAATTTTTAAAATTGTTTTTATTTGCATATCACATTATTTTCCCCTTCCCACTCCCGCAAACCCTGCCCATTCCCTTTGCCTCTCCACAAAATTCTGTCTCCTACTTCCATCTCTCTTACTTTTCTTATTAAACCTAAGCAGTTTTACTTGGTCCTCATTTGTTACACCTTGAAGGATGTTAAGATACATGGAAAAGCTTTCTTTGGCATCCCCTGGGAGTCAGTCTTATACCTATGATACTTTGATTAAAAACACTCTGTTCCCAAAAATATTTACAGAATTTTTAAACTAAATATCCAGAGATTAAGTTGTTATTTAGAAACGTGCTGATTGCTCACATTCCTGATATGCATTGATTTTCTCTTTCAGAAGCTGAGTATCTATGGTGACCTGGAGTTCATGAATGAGCAGAAGCTAAGCAGATACCCAGCTGCTTCCCTTGTGGTTGTTAGATCTAAGACTGAAGATCATGAAGAAGCAGGGCCTCTTCCCACAAAAGTGAACCTTGCTCATTCAGAGATTTAAGCTTTTTTTTTTTTAAGAAAAGTGTCATAGGCACTTAAATTTCCATTCTTCATAGAGCTTTTTAAAATGGTTTCATTGGATATAGGCCTTACAAAATCACTACAAAATGCAAATAAAGTTACCCAAATCTGTGAAGACTGTATTTGCTGTAACTTTACCTGTATTTTTTTCTAGTAATTTAAAACATGGATGTTTCAGGTTGTATTTTTTATTTTACTAATAATATCTGTAGCTGCTTGTGTTGCGATGGTTTTGTCTTTTTCTTTTGTTAGCAGGGTTCGACAAACCCTGCTTCCTACCATGTGGCTGTCAGTTGTCTTAGCTAATAAGCTGAATACTTAGTAGGATGTGATGCTTCTGCTCAGAAATGGCCTACAAGTCTGTAACTTGAAATTTAGCAGAAAATGCTGTTTAATGACACTACATTTTCAGTTGTAGTGAACTGGAATCATTAAAATTGTATTTGAATAATAATGTGCTGAAATGTGAATATCTGGTTTTCCTGGCCTTCCCTCCCACTACTGCCTAACCCAGAAAACTGTGCTGCAGCAGTCTGTCTGCTGCCACATGACCTGTGTCTCTGCTGCATAACAGCATGGCAAGGGTCGCAGCGGGGGTCATCCCGAGGAACGCGTCAGTGTCTTGTTGCACCACCCAGGTTTTTGTCGGATGAGTCTTTCCAGAGAACTGTTTGCGCTCCATTAGGTAGTGTCAGGAATGAAGGAAAGGGGTCAGGGTATAGCTCAGTGCTTAGAGCGCTAGTCTGGCATGTACAAGGCCCTGTAGTCGATTCCCCAGCACCTCATGGAGATTCGCTGGGCATGATGATGCACACCTGTAATCCCAGCACTTGTGAGGCTAAGGCAGGAGGATTGCTGTGAGGTCTAGGCCAGCCTGGACTGCATAATGAGTTCAGACTTTGGGCCAAGACCCTATTTCAGAAGAAAAAAGAATAAGGGGAAGATATTTGCAGAGAACACTTTATTTTGATAGTCAGAATTACATCCTGTGTTGCAGAACTAAGAATAGATTTCACTTGGCAAAAACTAGTATTACTGCCATTGCTTTTCTTACAGTTTACTGATTTTAAAATAATACTGATATCAGATGATATGCCAGAATCTTAATGTGATTCCATGTTATTATACCATAAAATGTCAGAAATTTTTGCCAAGTTTCACTGTCCTTCGATGCCACTTAGCTAACGCTGGCAGTAGTTTGGCCAGAGTGAGTCACCTAACAGCCTCTGTTTTCTCTGAGTCAACAGAAACACAGTTAACAACTAATCACATAAGTCTTTCATCACAAAATAGAGGTTTTGGCTTTTAAAATAGTTTGTCAAGATTTAAAAGGTAGCGGGGCTGGAGGAATGGCTCATCAATTAAAGCGCTTGCTAAGTCAAATGCTAGTTACCTGAGTTCGATTCCCCAGCACCACATAAAGCCGGGCATGGAGGCGCACGCATGTAATCCCAGCACTCCGGAGGCTGAGGCTGGTGACTGTCGTGAGTCCAAGGCCAGCCTGGGCTCCATAGTGAGTTCAGGAGCAGCGTGAACTACAGAGTGAGACTCTGTCTCAAAAAAAAAAAAAAAAAGGATTGGAAAGATAAGCAGCTAGAAGAGAAGAGGGATTGCTAACGGACATTGTGAGCAGTCCTTGTGTAGTCTCATTTTATTCTGTATTTACGTATCACCTCTGTTTTATGGGGAATGGCTCGAAGTTAGCTTTATGAAAAGAAATAAAAAGCCCAGGAGTTTTGTCTCCTGGCCATCATGCAGGCCCACCTTCCTGCATAAATTAATTGTGGCACATCTTGGTAAACAAATAGAGGGGAAATGAGCAAAAGGCTGTGGCTCTGCACCCAGCGTCAGCAAGGCAGCCTGGAGAAGGGCGACGTCACGGAAGTGTGATCAGAAGGAGGAGCTGCGTAGTTGTCCACGGCTCCTCCAGATCCCCTAGTTTTAGCTGATTGCTTCCCAAAAGAGATGTACCTGAGACAGATAACTTCACTCCTTTTGAAAGTATCGATCCAAATTGAATCAAATTATTTTTTGTTGATAAAGAATATTTCATGGGTTGAAACCCCTCGTCTTTCCTGGTGGCGAGCGGGCGCTCACATAATTACCTCCTCTTTTTTATTTTGACATTTCCAAAAGTTTTACTTTTATTTTTTAGTTTTTACTTTTAGTTTTTACTTTTTAAGTTTTACTTTTTCCCAGAAAGTATTCTTTTTGTTGCATGATGCACAGTGATACCTTTGACTTGGGGACTTGGCACGTAGACGGACTGCATCTTGTTTTTGCCCCTATGTAACATGTCTTTATTTTTACTTCCCGCCGTCCTTTCTTCCCCTTCCTCACGTCCCCTCTGTCCCCCTGTAGTCCACCTCCCTGTTGCCTGTCATCTTTTATTTTGCTCTTTTTCTAGCCATAAGCAGTTTCTCCTGACCCTGGCGCTCTGGTGCAAACCTGCCTCCGATGGGCTTTCTTGGTTTGGGTCCTTCAATACTAAATCAAGTAATTATGAAGAACAATTTAGGCCCAGGTTGTGAATCTTCACAAAACTCCAGAGTACCACCCCCCCCCCCCCCCGCCGCCCTTTTTATTTTGGGACAGGGTCTCGCTTTGTAGCCCAGGCTGGTCCTGAACTCACTGTGGAGTCCACGCTGGCCTTGGACTCACAGCCATCCTCCTGCCTCAGCCTCCCAAGTCTAAGATCACAGGCTTGCACCACCACGCCCAGCTTATGTGGTACTATGGAATCAAACTCTGGTACTTAGCACATGACTTAGCGCTTGCTAGCCAAGCACTTTAACCTCTGAGCCATTCCTCCAGCCCCTGCCCCTCTTAGTTGTGATTTTTTTTTTTTTTGAAATTAGAAATTACCAGCTTCTCTAGTCTTATTTAATGTCAGGAATTCCTTCAGTGCATCCCCAGACAATCTGAACATTGCCACTCTGAGCTGCTACTCTAGGCACTGAAGCAACTTGCCCTTTGCCATTAGTCTGTTGGGACTCGTCATCTAGAGGTGAGCCGCTTCTGCTACAATTTTGGGATTTGGGGTTGGGATGAGGGACATTTGACCTGGGACCTCATGTATGCTGGGCAGGTAGCCCACCACTGAGCTACATGCATTCCCAGCCCTTCTTACCCCGTGTTTGAGACAGAGTCTCACTAGATTGCCCAGGGTGTCCTTCAATTTGTAGTTGTGCCTAAGCCTCCCAAGTAGCTATGCCTCCACACCTGTGCTCCAGTATGCCTGTCTCATGATTTTTATTTATATATTTGTTTATTTGTTTGAGACAGGGTCCCACTCTGTACTCCAGGCTGGTTCTGAATTCACCATGTAACCAACACTGGCATTGAACTCACAGCAATCCTGCTTCAGCCTCCTGAGTAGCTAGGACAACAGGCACGCGCCACTGAACCCAGTTCTTTTAGGAACGCAGATTATGAGTCACTTGATGTGGAGGTTTCTGATCATTGTCACCACCACACCCAGGCACTGATTTTGCCCAGGTGTCCCAGTGCACATCCACAGTTCAGGCAGTTCAACGAGCGTTGAGAGCCTGCGTGCTAGACCGTGCTAGAGGGTAAGACGGTGCCTGGCTCCAGGCACTTGGGTCTGCTGGGGCTGCTGTTAGTAACATGGTAGGATCAGATACATGGGAAGCGATGGCCAGGCTAGAACCTGGAGGAAAGGCCAGGCAACACTCAGGGCAGTGGTAGGGGAAATACGCTCAAGGTCTAGAGGGACGAGATTAGTGAACTGTGCGTTGTTTAGTAGGCTCAAACACAACAGGAAAGAAAGCCTAGCGGTAGGGGGAGCCACAGACCAGGCAGGAAAAATCTTATTAAACTGGGACTTGGCCCCCCACAGTGGGAGCCACTCATTAAGCAAGAGTCACCGTGTTACAGAATGCGTCACTCCAACAAGAACGTGGAAGGAAGATGGGACAGGGGAGGCGGTTTTACTTGTATTTTCAAGCTTTTTTAAGACTTGCTCCCCACGTTGTTGGATAATCAGCCTACAACTGGTCTCAATCCTGGTGACAATTTTGAGTGCTACTGAGCAAACGAGAAAGGCTGCCCGTGGACCCCGGCTTCTCACCCACTGCTTCGTGTGTGTTGGCTGAAAGGTCAAACTGCAACCCTGGCTAGCTTTGGCTGTCCTCCTCTCCTAGGTTTGCCTGCCAACCGGCCAGCCTCCTTAGCAACGCAGTGCTGGCCTGAGCCCCGCCTCCCGCGCCTGCGGTTGCTGAGCACGGCCTGTTGTTGTGTTTCAGTTACCTTGTTATTTCCTGGACTCCTGGTTCTAGAATCCAAGGTGGAAGCCACCGGTGGTGGCCCACGCCTATAATCCCAGCACTCGGGAGGCTGAGAGGCAGGAGTCAGCCTGGGTTATGTGGCCAGCCGAGTTCAGGACTGGTCTGGTGGACTAAAGAATGAGACCCTGTCTCAAAAGAAAAAGAAGAAAAAAGAAAGAGAGAATATAGAATCTGAGATGGGGGATGTATAGAGCTAGAGGTGAAGGCTGAGATAGAGGGAGGGGAAGTCTGTGCGAGGCTCTGATATGGGTCATACAGATTTTCCAATGTGGCAGTCATGAAATTCTGAGGTATTTACATACCTTTTCTGAAATTTGTAATTGGTGAAGTCAGCTTTGTATATTTCCCTGATGTGATGCTGGTGTCTTCCTTGTTTAGAGTTCCTTAAATCTTTTTTGTGCCAGTAACTTTTTGGCGATCCGGTGAAGTCTACAGATAACCTTCTCAAATAATGTCTTCAATTGCCACTAAAACTAAACATATTATAGTAAAATATTTTCAGGGGCTGGGACACAGCCTAGTGGTTAGAGTTGCTTGCCTAGCATGCACAAGACTCTGGGTTTGATTCCTCAGCACCACATTAAAAAAAAAAATCACAAAATAGGCATGGAGCTAGAGAAATGGCATAGCAGTTAAAGCACTTGCCTTGCAAGCACAAGGCCCTGAGTTTGATTTCCCAGCACCACATAAAACTGGGCATGGTGGCACATGCCTGTAATCCCAGCACTCTGGAGGCTGAGGCTGGTGACTGTCCTGAGTCCAAGGCCAGCCTGGGCTACACCAGTGAGCTGAGGACCAGCCTGGGCTACAGAGCAAGACCCTGTCTCAAAAAAGAAAAAGATAAACTGGGCATAGTGGCTCACACCTGTAATCCCAGCACTTGGAGGCTGCCACAGGAGGATCTGTAAGAGTTCAAGACAAACCCGGGCCACGTAGTGCATTTGGTACCAACCTGAAAACAGAGTGAGACCCTGCCTAAATAAATAAATAATAATTAAATTCATAAAAGTTTGTGATACAGTAATATGTGGGTGTCTTGGGATTTTTTGGTACTGGGGAATGCTGAGCTGAGCTACATTCAGTCCCTCTGCCCCCACTTTTTTTTTTTTTTTTGCCTTGAGGTAACATCTTGCTCATTTGCCCAATTGATTTTGGAATTTCTCCTGCCTCAGCCTTTTGAGTAGTTGTAATATCTATTCTTCTGTAATAGCACAAAATTAAAGCAAGTGGTAGTTTTCTGTAATTAGAAAGTAACTGTAAGGTAATATTTTGAAATATCTGCAACAACTGTGATCTAAATGGCTGTGGTTCGTTTCTGTGGAGGTGAAGTCACCGTCACCACTGCCCGGCACTGCTGTGGTTTGTTGTGTATGTATATTCGCTGTTGAAGGAGCTGCTATATTTCAGTTAGAAGTTGGTAAAAATAAAGGTTTTTGTTTTGTTTTTTCCTCCCAATGCACCAAACCCCGGCTCAGGGATTGTGGGATTTTACTTTGTCGTTTGAAAGTGAATTATTTGTGTTTGCTCACTTCTAAATTATTTGGGTTCATAGCCCTGCTTTTTATGTCCGGCTCATACCTGACTCGTCTCTGCCACATTAGGACAGCAGTAATTGGAGGTTTGGGTGGAAAGAAATCAGCAACTGATTGGAAGTGACAGGTTTCAACAAAAGCTCTTGATAATGTTACCTTATAGTGCCCCATCATGCCTTTATTATTGGTTCTCCAAATCAGTTAATTTCATAAAGTTCAAGCGTATAAACTTTAATAAGGTTTGCATTAACTGCATTCAGCAGTGTTGTAAGACTGTCTTGTAGAAGTGCCTACTTAGGTCAGTGGATTTTGTTGGTTGATCCCGGTGACGTTCGCCAGCCCTTTTCGCAATCATGTCTGTTTAAATAGATCTTTATAACTCCCCTCACGAACAGTGGATGGGCAGGCATTGAAGAACCAGTGCCAGAGCAGGGGTACCCAGCGCTGTGGAGGGCACAGGGCAAAAGGGGTCTCTCCTTGCCTCTAGGCACCTAAGGATGCAGCTCCTCAGGCCTGTGGGCCCATCTTCTGTTGTCGCGGGAGTAACGTTTCCTGGGAGATGCGAGCATGGGATGGCATCTGCTCACCCCAGGCAGGATGCAGCAGGCAGGCCAAAGTAACAATTGCACCGAAGTCCAGTCTGGTTTGTTGAGGTTACCTACAGGAATGGGGAGTGGGTCGCTTAGAGGCTTCTGAGTGACTCAGAGGTCGTTGCGTCACCAAAAAGCCCACCCCAGCACAGGTGACACCTCATGCACACGGCCTCGGGCCGGTGTGCCCAGCCAGCCACTGCTTTTCTTTCTCTAGGGCTGCCTTCCTGGGCAGCAGAGGGTCTTCAGGGCCCACTTGTTCAGTCTCACTCACTTCCAGACACTGAGCAGCTCAGTCCTTGCTCACTTGGGTGGAGGCCACAGCAAGGACTGCCACATCACAGTGACTGCACAGACTGCTGCCTTGTGCTCTCCGGCCTTTTAATCTCCCCCCCCCCCACACACACACACACCCCACAGTATCAGCTCTCAGGCCCAAAGGCACGTGCCTGCCAGCAGCTGCACCTGCGATCCACCAAGGTGCTCCCAGCCCTGAGGGCTGCAGAGATCCTGGGGCTCTCACTTAGGATTAAGAGCCTTTAGAAGCATCTTTGTATAACAGGGAACAAACCATAAATAGCATTCCACTCTCAAAGGTGTACTGGAGCCAGATTCCATTAGGCAGGTTCAGAGTAGTTAGGCTGGCTGGGTTGAAATGTCCCAAATGAGGAACTCACCCTCAGCTGAGGAATTCCTCCCAGACAAAGAGCTCTGATAGCTTAATAAAGAGCACACCTCGGAATGGCCAAGGACAAAGCTAAAGTTGAGTAGTTCAGAGGGAAGGACACGGTGACTCAGGGCCTGGGGCACAGATGCTCATGACCCACGGTCTAGGGTCTTACCTTCTGCCCTCAAGTTTGATCTTGGAAACCAAAGAACTAGTTTTATGCTAATATGAACCAATTAGTAAAAGCCAACTATATAAAAGTAATATACATGATTCACAGATGTGAGTGTCACCTAGCCGTAGCAGTGGCACATTGTTCAAGATGGCGGATCTTTATATTTTCACGCCTTACCTGACCAGGTGACCAGACAAAGGTGGAAAGGGAGAGGAGGAATAAAGGTAATGACATTCTGATGAACTTGGCCCTCAGCCAGTGCCTTAGATCTTCTCAGGAAGATTGTGCATCCTGCCAATAGGAAGAGGTAGGGGGAGGGACCTGCAACCTAGGGATTTAAGGCGGTACCTACCACGTTTTCCGTGTGCCTCTCTTCACTTGCACATGGGAAGGTCACCCTTTGTGCAAAAAGAAAATTAAAGCCTCATACTCTGTCATCCATGCCTCCCATGTCCATCCTTTGTTTGGACAGAAAAATTTCTATGAGCCGTTTCTAACAATAGAAAAAAAAGATGACTGTAACTGCAAGATAATTGGTGCCGTCGCCCCTCCACCTGCTGGCGGGCGGAGGGGGGGGTTCTACTTTCTACCATTTCCACCAGACCCTTCCTATGTGATAATCAGTTTTGTGATAAAAAAAAAACTTGAATGGTTTCTGTTGCAATCTTGTGGGGTTTGCCTATAAAAATTGAGTGTGGATTGTGCTTGGGGCTTCTCCCTTTGTCTGTACTGCACTGGAGTAGGAGAGCCCAGGCTCAAGCTTGCAATAAAGACTCTCACGTGCTTGCATTGGTATCAGCTCCTGGGGTCTTCTTTGGGGTCTTGCAATCTGGGCACAACAGCTCAAGTCCCAAAGAATTCTCAGTGCCACAGTGGGGTGGGGAGATGGGGTGGGACTTATAAAGTGAAAAACCACAGGAATGGGAAGATTACAAGAACGAAAGGAAGGGGGTGAAGAATACAGAGAAACAAACTGACAATGGCAAGAATCTAGCAGTGATTCGAATTTCCATCAGTGCCTTGTGCCTGACAGGGGGAGTCACAGAGTCACTGCGGCAGCTGTGCAGGAAAGACATGTGGAAGTCTAAAATGGCGGAGCTCTCATTTCATGGCCCTGAGGCAGAAATACCATGTGAAAGGGTGTGGAGGAGCAAAGATGGCAGCCAGAAGACAGAGCCGAGAACAAAGCCAGAGCAGAAGGGGAAAGAGACCACACACAGACGCCAAGGTCACACCTCTGTGACCCACCCAGACACACCCAGAAGGGTGCACTACCAAACCCCCAGGTGCATGCCACAGCCAATCAAGTTGACCTTCCACCCTAACCACCACAGCAAGAAAGACTGACCACATCTCAAATCACAGAGGAGGAAGAGATCTGTAACTCTTTGTCCTGGTTACTTTTCTGTATCTTATTTTAGCTTAATTGCAGAAGGTCACAGTCCATATCATGGGTGGCCAGTAACAATGGAAGCACATGGCAGAGGCACTCAGGCTGAGGCAGGAAGATTACATGTATTCAAGGCCAGCCTGGGCTACTTAGTGAGTTCAGGACCAGCACGGGCTACAGAGTATGTCTCAAAACAGAGCAAACAAATAACTGGGATGTAGATCAGTGCGAAGGTGTTGGGTTCAATTCTTAGAACCAAAAGGGAAAAAAAAATCAGAATCATAGAGTCAAGGGTGGCCCAAGGCTGAACGGCATGAGCTGGTCAGCTGGGCATGTATGATCCCACTCCTCACTTTACACCCATAGCAGACATCATTGACCAATCACAGTCCTCATCATTTGAGCCCATTTTCCACACAGCCTCTATCAGCCAACTGCAGTTGGCTCCAAGATGAAAGACGGTTAACATCTTTTACACCTGCCCATCTCCTTAGCCCTTTCCATTTCCAGACACATCACCTGGCATGTCACTGCCACTGCAGGGGCCTTTCCTGCTAGATGAACAGCCACCAGAGCTCTCAACCAATGGTGAGGAAACAGAAATAAATAATCCAGCCCCTTGGCCCAGAGGGCGGTATCTCAGACAAGCGTCAAGCATCTTCACCACTGGTGTCCGCGATTGCCCGAACAGGACCAGACTCCTCTAGCATGGTGGGAACTGGCCTGATTGCACGTGACGCTGTAGCCCACCCCTCCCCGGCTAGACTCACTCTCCAGCCCTCGTCTCCCCTTGAGAACATGCCCAAAGCAGCCTTCATGTCTTCAACCCTTGGCTTAGGGTCTGATCCTGGGAAACCCTAAACTAAGACACCGTTAATCTCATGTCCATCAACAGATGACTGGATAAAGATGTGTTAAATATACACGGTGCAGTGCTGCTCTGCACACAAAGATTGGAGTTACTTGTAGGACAATGGGTGCCTGCCCCTGGAGGTCATTATGCTTTGCAAAATGAATCAGATTGGACACAGGTTAAAAGGGTGATGGTAGGAGAAGGGGAGGTGACACGATTTTGTAGAGAAGGAAAGGGAATGTAGTGGCGGGAAGAGTGAGTAGGGAGGGGAAGAGAAGTGAGAAACGATCAAGATATCAAGATGTGATGTGGGAGTGCCCACTTCCTCAGGCGGGATGTCATTGTTACAGGTTGCAAACATGTACTCATAAAAACATTTTGGGGAGGAAAAAGGGCACCATTCACCTCGCCTATCCCATTCCTACTGGATGTGAACGGGCGCGCCTTTCCCAAGCCAGAGCCCACAGCGGCCCTACAGAGCACCCCTTCTCCAGGTCCTGGGGTCTGTCTTTCCTGCCACCCAGCCTCTCCTCCCATGGACTCAGTATTTTATTTCCCACAGCAAAAGACATGGCCGACCACAGGTTAGAAAATCCTTGAGTATCAGAAACAGCCTGGAGGGCTTGCCTGAGACCCCTGAACTCATCACTGGAAGTGGACATTTTTTCCATTTTTTAAATTTATATATCACCTCCCTTTCCCCTCCCAGTTGGGGATGGGCATTCCCCCATTGGGTGCTTAGGGCAGCCCCTTCAACTCCCAGAGGCTTCAGCCGCTCTCAGTGGGGGGAGGCTTCTGGGAAGGGGCCACCTGTAGGTACAGGGAGGGTTACTCAGGTGAGCACCCAGTTCCCACTCATCGTTTGCTATCCTAGAGATGCGGGGATAGAACCCGAGGCCATGCATAGGTGAGGCACACTCTCTACCATCGAGCTACACCCCCGACTCACACTGCCATCTTCTCAAAGAAAATAATGTAGAATTATATTTGCCTTGTAATTCTAGTGGCAAATGCATATTCTTTTCCTATTACTATTTGTTTATGTTTGTAACATATAGTAATTACAGTTGGGGCTGGAGGAATGGCACAGTGGTAAAAACGCTTGCTTAACAAGTGCAAGGCCCCAAGTTTGATTCCCCAGCAGCACATAACTCGGGTGTGGTGGCACACACCTATAATTCCAGCACTTGGGAGGCTGAGGCAGAAGGATTGCTGTGAATTCAACGCCAGCCCAGGCTCCACAGTGAGTTCAGGACCAGCCTGGACCACAGAGCAGTGAGACCCTGTCTCTAAGTAAGTAAATAAATAAATAAATGCATAACTCAAAAAAGTTTTTTGTTTTGAGTCCTTACTTAATTACACAGAAGAACCTCAGTGAGGAAGCTCACTGACATCCTGGCCCTTGGAACATACCAGCCTCTTCACAGAGAGGGAGGAGGACGCACTGAGCTCCTGGGCTCCACTTCCCCTCCTCGCCCGCTCTCTGGGGCTGGGCAGAGGCACGGTTTCTCCCTCTCTGAACTTCTGGTCTTCCTCTGTGCGATGCAGGCGAAGATTCCCCTGCCACCACATTGATGCCCACTGCAGAGTGGGGAAAGGCCTGGTAGGGTGTCACCACCCTTTCCTCTGCCAGACCAACCACCAGGAGGGGACTGCCCACAGAGGAAGGTGTGGCCTGGAGCCAGCGTCCCTCCTTCAGGCTGCCCTGGGTGACAAGGAGGGTTCCTGTGCCTCTGCACTCAGCACCGGTTCTTGGAGACATGAACAAGATCCTCCCTCAGGTAAGAGTTGCCCTAGCCCAGCCCCATGGCGCAGGCCAGGGACCCCGCACTCTGAAGGCTGAGGCAGGAGTGCCAGCGGAGCCCAGCCTGGGCAGGTTATCGATTTGATGAGGCCTTGTCCCAAAACCAAAAATGAAAACTGAGCTGGGGATGTGGCTCAGTGTAAAGACCCTGGGCTCCACGCCCTGTAACACACACATGCATGCATACACACACACACACACAAGCGTGCACACACACATGCATACACATACACACACGTGTGTGTGTGTGCCGCAGAGCTGCCCCGCATCAGCTCCTGATCTTGGGTGGGCAAACTCTGCATGACGAGGAGCTCCCACCTGTGAGCCAGTCAGACCCTTCAGGTGGCCTGAGCTGCAAAGGAGCCAGGCACACCAATGCCAAAAGGGCGCCATGAGTGTTGTGGCAGAAGCTGCCCAAGCTGGCCTGCAGAGGACACTGTTGCTGAGGGGAAGGAGAGGAAAGGGCGCGTGGGCTCTGGGACTGACTGTGAGAAGCAGGTGGGGTGAGTTGGGACAGGTAGCCCACCTGGAAACCCCCACGTTGGCCTTCCCAAGGCTTGGTGCCACTGCTCCTACACCCACCCTGGCTTTAATCTCTTGGTCAGGGACTTGTCCATGGCACCGTTGCTGCTGGAACCAAAGCCAGCCCAGGAGATGAAGGTAAGGGCCAGGGCCTGGGCTGGTGGGCCTCCGGGCAGCTGGCTATAAAGAGGGTCCAAGGCTCTCTCTGCCCGCTTCTTGATGTCACTTGTTCTCTCCTTCCAGGCTAGTAGCCATGCTGACAGACATTTGCTTAATAGACTTGTACATTCCCCCCCTCCCCACTCAAGCATTTATTGAGTACCTACTGTGTACTATGCACTTCCCGGACACTGTACTGCATGCAATACCTGCCTATAATGTCAAGAAAAAGACCCACACGCAAATCCTAAACTCAGTGATGACCTGAGCAATTCTCTTTACTTTCGAGGGATAAAATACATCAGGGTCACTCAGTGCCTAGTATGAACCACCAACTCACTGTGCAAATCAGACCATCCTCTTCATCTTTAAGAAACAAAGGAAGTGGGGCTGGAGGAATGGCACAGCAGTTAAAGCACTTGCCTAGCAAGAACAAGGCCCTGAGTTCGATTCCCCAGCACCAAATAAGCTGGGTGTGATGGTATAGGTCTGTAATCCCAGCACTTTGGGAGGCTGAGGTAGGAGGATTGCAGCGAGCTCAGGACCAGCCTGGATCACAGAGTGAGATTCTGTCTAAAAAGAAAGGAAGCAAAGGAAGGCAGGAACGAACGCACACTTATTTCTGAGTACCTCCTCTGTGCCCTGTCTTAACCCCATTTGCTCAGTGAGGAAACAGACCCAGAGAAGTAGGTGACGCCGGCAGTGTGAAACCCCACCCTGCCATGCACTGACACTGCAGACTGGATCCTCTGGACAGCTCTGAGGGCTTCGGGTGGGGGAGCTGTTCTGGGCAGTACCAGGCCAGGCCGCCGAGGCCAAGAGAGGCTGGGTAACCAGGTCACAGTCACACGGCTGGGCAGTGGGAGGGGCCAGGGTCAGATCGCACAGAGGGCTCCGCGGCCACAAAGGCTTGTTTCAGAGTCCTGCTGGGGGTGGGCTGGGACTAAGACTGCCCTTTCTTCTGCTCATCAGAAGGAGAGCAGTGCTAGGGTTTCTCTGGCTTTGAGGTGTGTGGCACCTTCCCTGGGAGCAAGCCTCGGCTCTGCCAGCTGTCCTCTGAGTCGGCCTGTGGCCCCAGCTCACACCCTCCTCATGACGCGGCCCGGACAGCACAAATATTTGCACAGCCTCTCCTCCCCAAGATTCGCGCTGTCTCCCTGGTTACCTGAGTTGGCCCTGCGTCTGCCAATGGCCAGCGTCACCAACCAGGGCAGTAGGGATCATCACTGTAGATCTGTGTGGGGATAGAGACCCCTACCTGCCACCCGGTCGGGCAGGCATCCCACCCTCTGCGGCCTCCTCTCCCTCCCGTGCTCCTCTTCCCCCTCTCCTCCTTCTCTAAGTCAAAAAACACTTTCTTCCAACAAACCAAGTTACCAGTTATGATCCCCAAATTTCACATGAGGGACTGAGGCACGGAGGAGCCACATGCTCTGGCCAGCTGGGGAGCAGTAAGCCTGGATTCGGGGCTCCAGGACAGACAGCTGGGACGGTGGAGCTGGGCACAGGGCAGAGCTGCCCAGCACTGTGGGGGCGAGAGTGGAAGGCCACCTGCCCCGTGGCCCCCCATCACCAAGCCCCGCCCCCCAGGAGGCTGCAGCGCGCTCCGCTGCTCCCGCCGTGGGACCTGCCTCTCGGTCCTCCTGCTGCTCCTGCTGGCGACGCTCGCGGCCCTCATCGCGCTGCTGGCTGTCCTCGGGTTCCCACCACGCACACCAGGTTAGGGGGGGTGAGAGGGCAAGACCTGCTGGGCAGGAGGGGGGCCCATCCCTGCCTGGCTTTTGGCCCGTCCGGTGGGATGCAGACACAGACACACGGGCCGTGTGAACACACGCTGATGCGCACAGCCTTGTGTCTATCTGCCCACTGTGACACGAACTGTGAGGGACCCTGCTCCATGGCCACCTCCTCCGGGAGCCCTTCCCGGTCCACCCCCGGCTGGGTTAGGAGCCTCATCTCACCCTGCAGACTCTGTAACTCTTCCTTCGCCGGTCCATCTCTGCGTCTGTCTCCGCTGCCAGGGGACAGGGACGTGTCGGGACCTCTCTGAGGGCCCAACTTCAGTGGTGAGCAACCCTCCCAGTCCGTGTCCTGTGGAGCAGTCAGAGAGCATGTGGGCTTTGGTCCAGGAGACCAGCAGGGCAGGGTTCTTGGCTGGAAGTCAGGGTGGGCATCTTTGGCAAATGAAAGGTAATAGTACAGGCGAGAAGGGAAAATGGTTAGAGAAATAGCATCCCTGCACAGGGAACAGCCAGTGCAGAGTGCTTGGGTCTGGGGGCACAGGGAGGGGCAGAGTCAGAGGACAGGTGGCGCTGGAGCCTGGGTGGACCAGGGGCCTCAAGGCTGCTCTGGGAAAGAAATTCCCCTAGAAGCCATGAGCAAGGGGATGAGCAAGAAGTGGAGTGGTCCTAGATTTACCTTTCTTTTTTTCCTCCTCCTCCTCCTCCTCCTTCCTCTCTCTCTCTCTCTCTCTCTCTCTCTCTCTCTCTCTCTCTCAGACAGACACATACAGGCTGGTCCTGAACTCAGTATGAAGCCCAGGCTGGCCTTGGACTAAGGGCAATCCTCCTGCCTCGGGCTCCCCAGTGCTGGGCTTATAGGCATGTGCCACCATACCCAGCTTATATTGTGCTAGGGAATTGAACTCTGGCACTTAGCATTTGACTTAGTGCTGCTTGCTAGGCAAGTGTTTTAACCAGTGAGCCATTCCTCCAACCCCTAGATCTACCTTTCTGAGAGATGGCTCTGAAACCAGAAAGGGCGTGGGGTAAGGGGAGAAAGGAGGTTAGAATTCATAAGCTCCATCTGCCTACACAGGAGCTGGGGCTTGGTGGAGTGCGGGCCAGTCACCTGCACATGGCTGTGTGCATGTTTGAGAGCCTGGGCTGGAGTGCATGCATTTGCACGCACATTCATGGCTTGTGTAATTGTGCGCTTACACGTAGGCGCAGATGTCTGTGTGTGAGGATGTGTCTATGTCTGTGTGTGTCTGTGACAGTGTGGGCAGCCCTCACTCCAGCCCAGACAGCTCTGGAACTGAGTCACAGCTCATGCGTGCACTAACATCTGTGGGCAAACAGGTTCCTCACCCCACCCTGGTTAGCCATGTGCACACACATGCAGTCACAGAGCCATGGTGACCACCTGACTCCTCTCCTTGATTCTTCGGGGCAGCCTTAGGGACAAGGTCCACCTTTTCCCCAGAGGGCCACCAACAATGACACTTCATGTGACCGGAGGGTGGGGCAACAGAATAAAATGCATTGCTGGCTCTGAAGGTGTGCCCAGGCATGAGGACTGATGCCACAGGGTCCCCCAGACAGTTCAGATATGTGGCTCACCAAGTGGAGCGCCCATGTGGCAGCAACTGGGTTGTCAACAACAGCAGAAACCACAAGCTACTCCTGTGTCTTGCATGTGTCTAGAGCGGCTTCTGTTTAAACCCTACGACATCCACATGCCCCACGGGAGTGTTATGGATCCATTTTGCAGATAAAGAGAGGTCAGGTCACCTGCCCAAGTTAATACAGCAGGCAGGCACTCAAGCAAGGGTTGAAGTGCCAATGTCACTGAGTCCTAGAGCCTCCACTGCTCCTAGCCTTGGCCCTCCAAATGGCTCAGGGAGGGGCCCAAGTCACAGAGCCTGGGAGTGACCACCTGCCCAGCCATGTGCTTCCTCAGCCCTCGGGGCCTCCTCTGCTCACTCAGGGGCCCAGACCTGTGTGACGTGGACCAACAGGACAGGCTTCTTGTGTCATGACCGGACGAGCTGCATCCCGGCCAGCGGGGTGTGTGATGGCCTTCGCACCTGTCCCCATGGTGAGGATGAGGATGAGAGCTTGTGCCGTGAGTACCTGCTCATTTGTGTCCTGCTCTGGACCACCTCCCCCCCCCCCGGTAACCCTTGCCAGGGGTGACACTTGCCTCAGCTCCCCTGCAGCCCTTCTAAGTCCAACCAAGCATCTCAGGCTTTGAAGACATCCAGAGCATTCAGCCGGCTGAAGTGCATGGGGTGACTTCACCATATGCCCTCATAGCTCAGGACCCAGCTTCATCCTCCAGCACAGACTGCAGAGGCTGCCCCTTCAGGAAGCCCCCCAACCTTGCATGGGGCAAAGGGTCTCCCTGGGGCTGCCATGTGCCAGCCCTGGTCAGGCTGGTGTCATATCTGTCACCCCTTTGCATTGTGTGCTCCTCTGGGGTAGCTCTGATGTGCTTGGTCTTGGGGCTCAGAGCCTGTCATAGAGGGGTGTTGGGAATAATGTGCTACATGAACGAGTGATTGGGGAGGCCTGGCAGCTAGGAGAGAGGCACTGCAGCCACTGGACGTGTGCTCAAGCCAGAGTCAGTGCCTGGAGCACAACACGGGGAGGGGCAGGCATTGAGGAGGGAGAGACACCGCATTGCACACCGTCAGGAAGAGATCGCCACCACTGTCCTGTCCACATCTCAGCCCTGCACAATCCCCTCTATGGCAGGCCGGCCCAGCAGAGGCCACCCAGCCTCTGTTCGCACACTCCGGGGTGGGGAACTCACTGCACGAGGTGGCCTGACCGCGCTAGCTGGGCTGCGCATGGGCACAGATCCTTGCCCCAGCCTTGAGCGGCCTCAGGGCTATCCCTGGTTTATCCCAGGTTTGTTTTGACTCAGCCTCTCTAGGCAGACCACATTTGGATCTCTCTCCCACGATGCTGGTTCTTCTATGAACCTGGAAATTGCTCTCTTGCCCCAGGCCGCATCTGACACCCTACCCCCCACAGATGCCCTGGTCATTGCCACACCACCAGTTCTCCATACAACACACAAAACTGCCCACGTCCTTCTCTCTCAACAGGCCCTGCAGGCATTCATGACACTTGTGGTTGGATCTAGCCAGGCCAGAGCCAAGGCCTCCCCAGGCTAGGTTTAGATCTCTCGGGCGATGGCCTGAGTTTGTGTGAGGTTTGGGCAACCCTGTCACATAGCTGCCTGACACAGAGCCTGTGTTCACAAAAAGTGCTCTGAGTCCATACTCCCTAAGCTCCAACGCCCACATCTAAGGATTCGCATCTGTGCTTGTCATAGGCCAGCTAGCAGGGGCTGCCTGAGGGGGAGCGTGAACCTGGACTTGAAAGTGGAGCGAGGTGGCACAGGGTCCAGAACTCTTCTGGAAGCAGGGATGGGGTGGGGAGCACAGAGCTGGGCAGGGGATGAGGGAGGGAGAGGCAGCTCCCTGGCCTCATGCCAGGGGTGCAGGGACAGAGCACACCTCTACCTGTGCCTCGACCTCCTCCCCTGGGAGCCTCCTTGCCCCTCCCTGGGATGGATGGGAGCCAACTCGAGTTCAACAGCTTCCCAGGTTTGCAGCCAGCATGCTACAGCTGTCGCTGAGGCAGCCGTGGCTGGACATGGGCTTTTTCCTGCCTCGCCTGTCCCCCTGCAGGAGATGTGCCCCAGAGCCTCCCCAGCTTCCTCGTGGCCCATTGTGGAAACCCAGCCTCCTGGATCTACTCAGATCAAAAGTGTGATGGGACCAACAACTGTGGGGACTGCTCAGATGAGCTGAGCCCAGGTGGGGGCCAAGCCCGGGCTGGCCTGCAGCCAGGCTCAGCAGAAAAATCTCTGAGGCTCACCCACTGCATGCCCTCTCTGCATCCTGGGAAATTTTTTCGGTTTCTGCTTGATTACCTCCAGGATTGAGTGCTCACTACCAATCAAATGACTCTTCCTGAAGGCTCATTCTCCTGTGGTGGGACACTGGCCTTTGAGGGCACAGAGGCGGACACTGGAGCCCAGAGAGGGGTCACGCAAGGAGTTCATGCCCAGCCTAATTGGGCGATGAGCCTGGGCTGCCTGCGTCTCCCAAGCACCTCCCACCACCCTGTGAAGAAGGCGGGACAGGGACAAGGCAGAAAGGGAGCCTGAGTGTAAACTCTGTCTACACTCCTCTTCCAGTATTTCCTTAAATCCCTTCCCCTCTTTTTTTTTTTTTTTTTTTTTTTTTTTTGAGACACGGTCTCACTCTAGTCCAGGCTATTCCTGACTCATAATGGTGCCCATGCTGGCCTTATACTCATGGCAATCCTCCCGCCTCAGCCTCCTGAGTGCTGAGATTACAGGCGTGCGCCACACCTGGCTTATGTGGTGCTGGGGAATTGAACTCACAAGCACTTTAACTGCTGAGCTTTTCCTTCAGCCCCCTTACCTCGTACTCCGTCAGCAAACATGTCCTGAACACTTGGGGCTGGGCCTGGTGCCAGATCCTGGTGCAGGCGAGTCAGGAATCAGGCATGCATGCTCACAGCACTCACACCACGTCAATACCAAGCAGAAGTGGGGTGGGGAGCTGGAAGAACAGCACAGCTGCTACAGCAGTCGGTGACCAAGCACAAAGCCCTGAGTTCGATCCCCCAGCACCACGTAAGTCAGATGTGGTACATGCCTGTCATCCTAGCACTCAAGAGGCTGAAGCAAGAGGACTGCCAGGAGCACAAGGCCAGCGTGGGCTCCATTGTGAGTTCAGGATCAGCCTGGACTACAGAGCAAGACCCTGCCTCAAAAAAAAATTTTTTTTAAAAAGGAAAGAAGGAAGAAAAAGAAAGGAAGGAAGAAAGGAAGTCTTGGGGTCCAGGAAGAATCAAGGGAGACTTCTTAAAAGAGGTGGCATTCAGGCAGGCCTCAGAGAAAAGGCGGGGTCAAGAAGAAATGCTGGAGGCCTGGGTGCGGTACAGGAGAGGGAGATCGGGGGGGGGGGGCACCCTCAGGGAGTCCAAGGGGTGGGTGAGGATGGAGTGCAGCGGAGAGGAAGTCACCTCAGAGTGCAGCGCAGAAGAAGCCGGGTGACGGGGGAGCCATGCGCCCGTTGATGTTTGAGGACTGTCTTTCTTTACTCAGAGTTTTGAGCAGGTGAGGAACTGGGGCTCAAACACCCATGAGAGGTGGAGCCTCGCCTCTCTCTGTTCTGGGACTGCCAGGACTGCAGTTGACCCATGCCAGGCGGGGAGACAGGGGAGCTAGCCCAGTGCGTGGGGCGCGCCAGGACGCCAGGCTGCCCTTCTGCCTGCTCTTGTCTCCGCAGTGGCTGCGTGCCCACCCTGTGGCCCCGGATGGTGGCGCTGCCCTCCAACTGTCTTCAAGTACTGCGACTGTATTCCGAGGACCCTGTGTAGGGACCGTGTACAGCACTGCTCTGACTGGTCCGATGAGACCTCCTGTCCTGGGCCCTGAGCGGGCCCCGCGACCTGCACACCAGGGGCCTGCCACCGCCTGGGAGCCGCTCTCCCCACGGGGTCCCTGGGAACCTGGGTCACGAGGGTGGGCGAGAGGCAACTTCCATTGGAAGCTGTGCTGCAGCTCAGGACAGCGCTTGTCTAGCTTATTCGAGGCCCTGGGTTGTCCCAGCACCACAACACGCAAACCCCCCAAAAAACAATCTGTGCTATCTGCACATCACTCATTCCTGAATCAGAGTCCCTTTCCTGCCTTCGGGTCACTCGGCCCCTACCGCTTGTCGGCCCTCTGGCTACCATCCAGTGTACTGTCCTTGCTCAGCCTGGGCTTGAATGCCTCCAGCCGGGAGCGCAGCTTCAAAGGGGAGCCTGCCTCCGACCTCGGGCCATCTCTGGGGCCACAAGGCAGACATTTGCTCCCCCACTCCAAGGTGGACATGCAGATCCTAATCCTGTCACCCCTCCGAGAGAAGATACGTCTGGGCTTAGAGACCAAACTGGGGAGCTCAGCCCTCCAGATGGCACAGAAGTGAAGGCCCTGCCACTTCCTCGCCCCTGGGTCCCAGGCGGATGCTGCTGCCTACGGAGGCAGCCTAACCCTGTTCCGGCCTCAGCTGCTCCCGCAGGCCCTGCTGCCCGGCCCGTCTGCACGGACGGCGTCACACTTGCCTCCCTACGTCTCTGAGGCTGGCAGCCGTAGACTGGGAGATGTGCGGGAAGGGCCCACGGCACCCTCGGCCCGTGGCGTCCCCTCCACCACCCGCTGCCGCCTTCACGCTCCACCCGGCCCCAGCCACAGAGCCCAGGGCTCTCAGAGAAGGGACGGGTGCCAACGAGAGCAGCTGCTCTCCTCACCCACGTCCAGTCTCCCAGCCCTCGGGCTGGCAAGGCAGGGAGGGTACCCCGTGTGACAGACGAGGGAACTGAGGCCCAGGGGGAAGTGGCCTGCCCAGGATCGTGCAGCCACAGCAAGGGCCAGAACTGGGATTCAGGCACAGCCTAAGGCACCCCAGGCCTAGCTACCAAGGAGGAACTAACGGACAGAACAGGGCCCACGCCGGTGGAAAGAGGCCAGTGGGAGGGCTCCTCTCACAGGAATGTCTTTCCTGAGTTTTGAACTCCGAGGGACATGCGAGCCCCTGGCGAGCCTCACCTATTTCCTGCCCGCCTTCCTTCTCTGGTCAGTCTCTAGCATGTGGGGCAAGTCAGAGTGGGAGCCAGGCCCACTCCCAGGGGAGGCCTGGGCCCTGGCACAGGAGCACTGGGCTCATAGAGGCCGCCTCCCAAGGAATATGCCGCAGGGCCCTTGAGCACAGTCACATGTCTCACCCTGATCCACTGAGGTCCGGCTCTTGGAGTGGGTGCTGGAGGAACACAGCCCGAGGGGTGGGAGCTCCAGCCGGTGCCTTCTGCTGAGCATCTGCAGCGGCAGCCAGCCCCAGTGGCTGACCCAGAGCGCCTTCCCTGCTAGCAGACGCCTGAGGCTGGCCGGGAAAGGCTGTGTGGCTTCTGGTGGGAGCGTGAGGGAAAGGCCCTCTCAAGCGGGCGTGTGTATGAAGCAAGGCTCGGAGACAGCGGGCTACAGCTCAGCCACGGCCTGCCCACCAGGTCAGAGGAGAGTGGCACATGCCGAGGGCCGGAAGGAGGTGGCAGGAGACAGAGGGGCCTACGGATGGAGGCAGAGCCCGTCACACTGAGCCCCAGGGCAGGGGGTTGTGGGGACTGAAGCGGGAAAGTGACTGTAAAGCCCCCACCGCGACTCACTGGAGAGCCGAGGCAGTACCTTGCAGGGCCCATGACTGGCGCGGGGCAGAACCAATGCTGGACTCTGAAGCCCAGGTACCTGCCACAACGGTCTGTTGTCCTGGGCTGTCTGGGAGGGCTGGGAGGCTACAGAGGTCACCCTGAGTGGGGCCTTGGAGAGGAAGCAGCCAGGTGCATGGATGGGTATGGGACAGGAGTGGGAGTCAGGGCTGTAGTGGGGGGCAGAAAGTTCCTGTAGTCCCAGGTGCCTGAAGAGGGTGGGAAAGTCTTGGACGTGGGCTACAGAGAGGTACCTGGCCTGAGGGCCACAGGGCACGGGCAGTGGCGTTCAGCAGGAGGGACTCAATGGACTTGACCTGGAAAGGAGGATCTGCAAGGAAGACTCAGGAGTACCGAGTAGTTTACAGAGAAGAAAAAGGGAGATCTGAAATGGGGATGGGAAACAGCAAAGCTTCCTGCAGAAGAGGCCTGTCTAGGGGCTGGAGGAATGGCATAATGGTTACAGTACTTCCCTAGCAAACACAAGACCCTGGGTTCGATTCCCCAGCAACACATAAGCTGAGCATGGTAGCACATGTCTGTAATCCCAGCATCATAACGCTGAGGCAAGAGGATTGTCCTGAGTCCAGGGCTCGCCTGGGCTCCATAGGGGGTTCAGGGACAGCCTGGGATACAGAGCAACACCCTGTCTCAAGGAGGAAAAAATGGTGCAGAAGACAGGTATCCAGTGCTAGTGAGGTGGCCAGCGATGGGAAGAACGCTTGCATTATTTATTCTTTTTTTCTTTCTTCTTTTTTGTGGTTGTTGTTTATTTTTTTGAGACAGAGTCTTTTGTCCAGGCTGGTTCTGAACTCACTACGTAGGCCATGTTGACCTAGAACTCACAGCAATTATCCTGCCTCAGCCTCCAAGTGCTGGAATTACAGGACCATGACACCATACCCATTTTACATGGTGCTAGGGAATCAAATTCAAGGCCTTGTGCTTGCTAAACAAGCACCAGTTTAACTGCTGTGCTATTCCTCCAGCCCTGCATTTCTCCTTTGTTTATTGGTTCTTCCTTGCAGAAAGGAGCAGGTGTTATAGCAACTTCCCAAACAGGCCCCTGCACCCTCAGGCAGGCCCAGAAGGAAACAGCAGCCAGCAGACAGCCTGGAGCAGGAACACAGCTGCCTGCATCCGTATTTGCCCTCTCCCAGCCTGGCTGGCCCCAGCTCCACAGGCAGGACTTTCCATACAACAGGTTCTTTGCTGTGCAAACATGCAGGGATAGATTATGGGAATTTAAAGCGGCTCAGGCTGGGCCCCAGGGTTTGCACTGGAAGTCTGGCCTGGTTAAACCATCTGCCCTGCTGTTTGCCAGGGGCTCTCCTTTCATCCTTAGGCTCACAGAACCACAGACGTCAGAGCTGGCAGGGATCTCCCAGCACAGTCGGGCTTTTCACAACAGAGGACACTGCTTCTCCAAAGGCAGGGTCCCTGTCCAGGTTGCACTGCCTGGTGGCTGACGTGGTTCTGAGGGCCACCTGCAACTGCACATCGAGAGAAGTGGTTTTCTGAATTCTTAAAAAAAAAAAAATACGCGCGTGTGTGTGTGTGTGTTGAAATCTAAAATTAGAAACATTTTAGGAGAATATATTAGGTAAAATTTTTGTGATCTAGAGTGAATCAAAAATTTTCTTAAATAACAAGAACATGATACAGAAAAAATTAATAAATTTGACTTCAGCAAAATGAAGAACTTCCACTCTTTGACCCTTAAAAGCTAAACCACAGAATGGGAGATGGATTTGCAAATCATATATATATGTATATGTATATACATATATTTTTTATTCATTTACTTATTTTTTGAGACAGGGTCTCACTCTGTAGCCCAGACTAGTCCTGAACTCATTGTGGAGCCCAGGCTGGCCTTCAACTCACAGCAATCCTCCTGCCTCAGCCTTCCAACTCCTAGGATTACAGGTGTGTGCCACCATGCCCAGCTTTATATGGTGCTGGGGGATTGAGCTCAGGGCCGTGAGCTTGCAAAGCAAAGCGCTGAACTCTGTGCCACTCTTCTAGCCCCAGCATTTTATACTTTTTGATGGCAAGAATAAATTTTTGAGTGAGTTTTGATAATGTCTTTCAAAGAATGTATTTAGTTCTTCCAAATTGTTGAATTCCTTGCCATTAAGTTGTTTAGAGCTTTTCCGTGATTATCTTTTTATCACTGAGCTTCAGTAAAAATTTGTAGTAATGCCACCTCTTTCACTCCTGATATTAGCAATATGTCTTTCCACTTTCTTTTCCCTAATCAGTTTAGCAAGAGGTTAATCAGTTTTACTATTTTTTCTTCTTGGACTGGAGGAATAGTCCAGTGGTTAGAGCACTTGCCTAGCAAGCTCAAAGCCCTGAGTTGAATTCCCCAGTACCATATAAACCAGATGTGGTGGTGCACACCGATAATCCCATCACTGAGGAGGCTGAGGCAGGAGATTGCTGTGAGTTTAAGGCCAGCTTGGGCTATGTGGTGAGTTCACCATCAGCCTGGTCTGCACAGCAGTGAGACTCTGCCTCAAAAAAAGAAAGAAAAAACGAAGTATTTTCCTTTCCCCTTTTTTCTTGGCTAATTTTGCTAGAAACATCCCACTGTTCGGAGAGCACTGGAGAAGAATGTGCATTTTGCTTCTGTCGGACTTGATGAATCAGATCAAGCCAGCTGACACTGCTCTTCAGTCTACTACACCCTGCTGGCTGTTTACTTGTTCAATCAATTACTGAGCAAGAAATACTGAAATCGTCAAGTAGGATGGTGTACTTGTGGACTAGTGTTAATATGTTCCTGCAGATTTATCCGTTTCTGCTTTGCGCATTTTGAAGCTCTGCTGTTCAGTGCAATTAGATCGCTGCAGCCTCTGGACTCACTGGCCTACAGCTCCCTACTGGCTCCCCACTTCCCACCGCCTAAGCCACGCCCAGTCTTTCACATTGGCTTGAGCGCTTACAGTGACTGTTCAGTTTGACTGTAACTCACCTCGTGAGTGGGAAGCGATGCCTAACTGCATTTTGATTTGCACTTCTCTGATGGCTGAAAGTGTTGAGCACCATTTCATGTGTTTCTTGTGTATTGTCTGTCCTGGGTTTTCCTCCCTTTCTTTCCTTCTCTCTCGCTCTGTCTCTCTTCCTTCCTTTCCTTCCTTCCTTCTTTCTCTCTGGGGCTGGAGGAATAGCTGAGTGGTAAAGTGCTTGCCTGGCAAGCTCAAGGCCCTGAATTCAATTCTCCAGCACCACATAAAAGCTAGGTGTGGTGTTGCATGCCTGTAAAATGAGCACTTAGGAAGCTGAGGCAGGAAGATTGCCATGAGTTGGAAGCCAGCCTGGGCTCCACAGTGAGTTCAGGACTATCCTGAACTACAGAGAGAGACGCTGAAAGAAAGAAAGAACGAATGAACGAACAAAAGAAAGGTTGGGAGACTTGGGCAGCTGAGGTAGGAGAACTGCTGTGAGTCTGAGGCCAGCCTGAGCTATAAACCAGTTCATACTCCTGTGAAAAAAAATTCTTTTTTGACACAAGGTCTCACTCTACAGCCCAGGCTGGTCCTGAACTCACTATGGAGCCCAGGCTGGCTTCTAACTCACGGCAATCCACCTGCCTCAGCCTCCCGAGTGCTGGGATTACAGACATGCACCAGCACACCTGGTTTATGTGGTACTAGGTAATCAAACTCAGGTACTTAGCCTTGGCCTTTTAACCACTGAGGCTGTCTTATGAAAATTTAATGCCACTGCTGATCTGACAGAGAGAGTCTCCAACTGTAATAGAGGATGAGAGCAGCTGCGAATGCAGAGGAAACTGCAGGCAGCCCTACCACTCACCTTGTACTGCTCGGCTTGGTTCCTAACAGCCAGGGCCAATACTGGCCTATGGCCTAGGTTAGAGACTGCTGTTACAGCGTGTCGAAGATTTATCATGGAAGGAGATACGTGAGTGGACTTCTGTAGTGACCAACTGTTGGATAAGGGATAACGTGATTCAACAGGTAAGAGGATAAGGGCTAGAGGAATAGTACGTACAAGGTCCTGAGTTTGTTTCCCCTGCACCAAATAAATCTGAGCATGGTGGCACACGCCTGTAGTCCCAGCACTCAGAAGGCTGAGGCAGGAGGATTGCTGTGAGTCCAAGGCCAGCCTGGGCTACAGAGTGAGATCTTGTCTCAAAAACAAACAAAATAGTTAAAGGGATAGAGGACAAAGGAATTTACACATTACAGGGATACATAAGCCCATGCATGTGGGCTTTCTTTCTTAAGAAAGAAATTAAGTTCTTTCATTTGAAATTAAATGTGTAAAAGTTAAAAAAAAAAAAAAGCTCTTAGAGGGGCTAGAGGAATAGCACAGTGGTAAGAATGCATAGGTCTGCAGTTCCATTCCCCAGTAACACATTATCTACTAATTAGTGACCTCAGGACCAGCCTGGACTACAGAGCAAAACCTGTCTCAAAAAAACTAACTGGGGCTGGAGGAATGGTTAAAGCGCCGGGCATGGTGGTGCACGCCTATAATCCCAGCACTCAGGAAGCTGAGACAGGAGGACTGCAGTGAGTCCAAAGTCAGCCTGGGTTACATAGTGAGTTCAGGACCAGCTACAGAGCAAGACCCTGTCAAAATAAAAAAGGGGGCGGTGGCTGGAGGAATGGCTCAGCAGTTAAAGCACTTCCAAGTTTGATTCCCCAGCACCACATAAACTGGGCGTGATGGCGCCTGCCTGTAATTCCAGCACTCGGGAGGCTGAGAGAGGAGGATTGCTGGGAGGCTGAGACAGGAGCATTGCTGTGAGTCCAAGGCCAGCCTGGGCTCCATAGTGAGCTCGGCACCAGCTTGGGGTACAGAGTGAGACCCTGTCTCAAACAAACAAAGAAACAAACAAACAAAAAGTATGCTCTTACAAATCTATTCCAAAACTTTATGCTATTCCCAGGCCAGAGGCCAGCCTTCTAGAAAGGCATTCTGTTTGTTTTGACTTGGTACTACCTTTGTTTACTCACAACAGCCCAGAATTTAAGAGCTAATATAGTATTTTTTCTTTTTCTTATTTATTTATTGAGACAAGATCTCACTCTATAGTCCAGGCTAGCCTCAAATTTACCTCCATCCTCCTGCCTCAGCCTCCCAAGTTCTGGGATTACAAGTGTGTGCCACCACACCCAGCTACGTGATACTGTGGAATTGAACTCAGTTCCTTGTGCTTGCTAGGCAAGTGCTTTAACCACTGAGCAATCTAGCCCTCCTTTTTTTCTTTTAGAACTAAGTTTAATATTAAAAAGACAGTAAACAGAATCACTAGATCAGAAAAGAATCAGCAATCCATCTGTCTTAGTTACTTTTTCATTCCAGTGACTCCAGACCTGACATTCACAAATTAGGGGAGGAAAAGTTTATCTTAGCTCTCAGTTTCAGAAGGTCACAGTCCACTGAGGGGCAGCTGGCAACAGTGGAAGTACATGGCAGGGACAGAGATGAAGGTGGAGGCAGCTCCTCATGACATTACTTACAGAAAGCCAAGTCAAGGCAAGTCCAGTCTTGTCTCATAAGGAAGGCAGGAAGCAGCTTATATGTCCTTCCAGGCCTGTCCCAGTGCTCCACCCCTGGTCCAGCCTCAGTGTTCCACCCCTTCCAGGTATGGAGGGTGTGGTAAGCCTCCACCACATGCCTGCAATCCACCTCTCCAGACCAGGCCCCAATCTCCCAACAGCATGTGGCTCCATAGACAACCTGTAACATCCAAATGCATGAGACTTTTGGAAAATATTCCCAATCCAAAACACAAGAGTAAGTCAGCATGACTATACAGTAGGTACTAATGTTAGATTCTTATGTAGCTCTCACAAACTGAGGCAGGCGTGATGGCACATACCTGCAATCTCAGGTATGCAATCTCAGGTGGGAGACTGAGGCAGGTGGATTGTCCTGAGTCTGAGGTCAACCTGGGTTACATAGTGAGCTCAGAACCTGCCTGGCCTATAGGAAGTCCAGAAGACTCCACAGCAGTGTCCACAGACCAATCTTTTTAGAAACGCTGATCTAGTTATCCTTGCTAACAGTTGGTGGGCAGCAAAGTTTTAAAGAGGTCTGAAGGTCAACAGAATTGAGTTACTTGTCCAAAGTTCGTAAGTGAGCAAGTGAACTATAGAACAGAAATGAGAAATTCTAATTTAAAAATAGCTTATCCTCACATGTACATTAAACCACACATAAAAATTACCCCCACCTCAGGGCAACTCTCAGGCCCCCTTCTGACTAACAGAAGCTTTACCCTCCCTTCCCCACTTATATTTTCCCAGTAAAGTATTCTCTTCACAAGGTGAAAAAAAATTACCCGTATCTGCTTTATGCTGGTCATAACTGTTTTTGAGACAGGGTTCTGTTCCTAAACTCATTATGAAGCACATGTTGGCCTCCAGCTCCCAGAAATCCTCCTTCCTCAGTCTCCTAAGTGCTGGGATTACAGGTATGTACCACCATTCCCAGTTTATGTGGTGCTGGGGAATCGAACCCAGGGCCTTGAGCTTGCTAGGCAAGTGCTTAACTACTGAGGTAATTCTTCCAGCCCACCAGTCATAAATTCTTGACCTTCATCTCCTTCATTACAACAACAAAGCCTGACTTTCATAACTCCATTTGAAAGACCAGGAGGAATTAGCTGAAAACAAGAATTTTTTTTTTTAAAGGACCCACCAGCAGAGAAAAAAATGAGATCTTTGAAAAGAAGGGTTAGAAAGTGAGAGTTTAGCTTTAAATGCACACTGTTTCTAAAAGAGGAGTAATCAGTGGAAGGAAGATTTGTGAGGGATCACATGGGTGAGATTTTTGGGTAGTAACTTCAGGTGCCACTTTCTGATGTAGCACTGACCTCAGGCAAAAACAGAGTGGCACAGTCGGTGAGGTCAGGTTGAAGAATCTCAACAAAGACATACTAAGATACGAAAACAAAAAACAAAAAAACACCCTTTCAGCAAATAGTCCCAATAAAGGGCTCTGCTGGACTCAGAGAAGAGGCATCAAGATTTGGCCACTGCAGCCCATTCTAGGGCTGTAAAGCTGAGCTAGAGTGGTGATTTGAGTGGTGAATTGAGTCAGATACAGAAGATTAAATGTGTTAAATATCACATGGTTTTTGGGATTGGCATTCTATAGAACCAAATGGGTGTGATAGTGGGTGCTAGGGGGATGGGGAGAGTGCGAGGGCCAAAAATGGGAAGAGATTGTAATGCTGATGTGACATATGTTCACAAAATACTCGTTTATTGTAAACATTATGTATTGCATATATATATATATATATATATATATATATATATATATATATATATATATTAATAAAAATGGAGGAAAAACCCAACAGAGTGGCAGTAGAGGTGTGCTCCTGGGAGGGATGGGGTGAGTGGGCATAACATTAGACTCAAGGCTGGCTAACAATCTATGCCAGGTCTGATTAGGGAAATCGGCTGTTTATCTGCACCAGCATTTGGCAGAATCTGGTACCATCTACTTAAATGACTAAATTTCACTTCCACAAAGAAAAACCATTTGAACTGTGTTAATCAGTGTGGTGTTGCTGTGACAAAGAACCTGGCATAAACAACTTAAAAGAAGGAAAGATGTATTTTGACACACGATTTCAGTCATGGTCACTTGGTTCTATTGTTTCTGTGCCTGTGGTGACGCAGTGTCATGGCAGAGGGTTGGGTGAGCCCTTACCTCATGGTGGCCAAGAAGCAAAGACAGAAGACTTGTCTCTGTAACAAAGCTCCTCTCCTGACGCTTGGTAAGTGCTGAATCCATACATAGGTTGTTCTGACAATGTGGTCAGAGCTCTCATAATCCAATCGTATCCGAAAGACGTCACCTCTGAACATCGGTGCATATTGAGACCAGGCTTTCCAGCCCATGGTTCCTGGGGGCACATGGAAGATCCAAACTACAACATTCATTCTCCAGCCTCTAAAGGCTAATTTGGACCCTCTCCTGATACAGACTGCACTCAGCCTGTCTCCAGAGTTCCATGTGCTGCTCACAAGCTCAAGTTCAAAGTCTCCTCTGAGACTCAAGGTAAACTCTTAGCTTCAAGTCCTTGTAAAAATAAAAAAACAAGTTACATGATTTTAAGGTACAGTGGCATAGGGTGAACATTCCCTATCCAAGAGAGAAACGGAGAAAGGATCGGACCAAAAGACCAAATCCTAGCAGGACAACATGGAATCCTATGGCTCCACGTCTAGCATCTGGGGCACCTGATGGGATAATGTGGACTCCCAAGGGCATGGGCAGTACCTCTCTCCTGGCCAGCCGGCTTCAGGGCCGCTCTAGTGTCCGAGTCCGCTTGCTGCCTGTGGCTTTCCTCATCAGGCTCTGCGTGTTCCTTGCATACCCACCTTCCCCGGGCCTCCACTACAGCTCTGGCTCCCATCTCACTGCAGGAACTACCCTCTTAGGAACTGCTTGCTTGCAGAGAGCAAGCACACATCCAGAGGGTCTCCTAGGTTTTCCTTGAAATCTCAGTGGAAGCCTTCATGACTCCACTTTTGTATTTTTTGAGACAGTCTTGCTCTGTTGCCCAGGCTGGCCTTGTACTCATGGCAATCATCCTGCCTCAGCCACCTGGGGAGTGCTGGGATTACCAGGGTGCACCACCACGCCCAGCTTATATGGTGCTGGGGAACTGAGACTAGGGCCTTGTGCTTGCTGGGCAAGGGCTTTGACCGCTGTGCCATTTCTCCAGCCCCCACTTTTGCATCACATGAATAACACAAAGGTCTATCACCAGCAGAAGCTGCAGCTGTTTTTTGTTGTTGTTTTGAGACAGGGTCTTACTCTGTAGTCCCGGCTGTTCCTGAACTCACTGTTTATGTGTCTGGGGCCAGCCTGGACTACAGGGCAAGACCCTGTCTCAAAAACAAAACAAAACAACCACTTAGTTTATTTAGTGGTACTGCGGGTTGAGCTCAGTTTATTTACTTGGTGTTAGGGAAAGAACTCCAAGGCCTTCACACTATACTATATCCCACGCTCATTTTGGGTTTTGATTTTTGAGACAGATTGTTGGCTAAATTGCCCAAATGGCTTGAACTAGTATTCCAGAATGCCAACATTGAATCATTAAATGCCTGTCCACTGGCTTAGTTCACTGTTTTTTTCTTTTTCTTTTCTTTTTTTTTTTTTTTTGTTTTTTTTGAGGCAAGGTGGTTTTGCTCTGTAGTCCAGTGCAGTCCTGAACTCACTATGGAGCCCGGGCTGCCCTCAAACACAAAGCAATCCTCTTGCCTCAGCCTCACAAGTACTGAGATTACAGGCATTTGCCCCCACGCCATTATGTGGTATTTGGGAACTGAATCCAGAATTTTACCCTTACTCGGCAAGTACTCTAACCACTGAGCAATTCCCCTAACCACTTAGCTCACCTTTTAAAGGGAATATATGGTCTACAGCAGCACTGCCTTCCCCCACCTAAAAAAAAAAACCATGAATGCAAGCTATGTCTTTAATATTATCTAGGGGCTGGAGGTGTAGCCTCAGTGGTTACAGAGCTTGCCTAGCAAGCAGAAAGCCTTGGGTTAGACTCCCCAGCATCACATAAACCAGGCATGGTGGTGCATGCCTATAATTCCAATACTCAAGAGGCTGAGGCAAGAGGATTGCTGTGAGTTTGAGGCCAGACTTGGCTACACAGTGATTTCAGGACCAAAGTGAGACCTCAGCAAAAAAAAAAAAAAAAAAAAAAAATTCTAGTAGTAACATTAGAAAAACAGGTGAAAGCTGGAAGTGGTGGTACATGCCTATAATCCCAACCCTCCGAGGCTCAATCATGAGAATCACAAATTCAAGCCCAAGCAGGACAATTTAGTGAAAATGGCCTGAGGATGTAGCTCAGTGCAAGTTCCTGGGTTCAATCCCTAGTAATGCATGACAACGAAACAAACATAAAAAGATAAATTTAAAAATACTTTATATCGGGCTGGAGGAATGGCACAGGGGTTAAGCACTTGAACCTTAAGGTGTGGTCTCTTCTAGACCTGATGAGTCTGAATCTGCATTTATACAAGAGTCTCAGGTGATTTGTGTGTACAACGGATTGAGAAGCATGGGACTAAGGCAGGGGTCAGCAAGCTATGGCTCACAGGCCAACTCCCGTCAGCCAATTTTTTTGAGATAGGGTCTTGCGCTAAAGTCCAGGCTGGCCCTGAACTCACTACATAGCCCAGGCTGGCCTTAATCTCACAGCAATCCTCCTGCCTCGGCCTGGGATCCATCATTTTGGAGGGCCATCCAATTCAGCTCATGTGGTGCCAGGGAATCAAACCCAGGGCTTTGTGCTTGCTAGGCAATTGTTTAACTGATGAACTATATTCCTCCAGCCCCTGACATTTGTTTTTATAAATAAAATTTCATTCAATTATTAGCCATATTCATTTATTTATTGTGACTGGCCACCTCTGTGCTACAAGGACAGAGCTGAATACCTACAATAAATTTTTTTTTTTTTTTTGAGACACCATCTTACTCTGTAGTCCAAGCTGATTTTGAACTACACAGCCCAGGATGGCTCAAAAATCACTGCAATTTTCCTGCCTCAGCCTCCCAAATCCTGATTACACATGTGGATCACCACACCCAGTTTAGCAACAGAAAATCTTATCACCTGCAAAGCCTGAAGTATCATCTGGGCCTTCAAAATAATTGCTTCAGAGAAAAAGAACCCTGTGCCTCTTGGGCAAGTATCTGGACTTAAGACCTGATTCTTGATGGTTTACTTGATGTACCTAATGGCTAAAATGTTAATAAATGTTTACTATTGTTTGAAAACGTAATATAGGAGCTGGAGGGATAGCACAGGGATTAGCGTGCACAAGGACCTGAGTTCAATTCCTCAGTTTCACAATAAGCCAGGTATGGTGGTGAAGGCCTATAATCCCAGCGCTAAGGGGGTTGAGGCAGGAGGATGACTACAAGTTTCAGGCCAGTGTAGGCTATATAATGAGCTCAGGACCAGCTAGGAAACAAAGACCTTGTCTCAAAAAAAAAAAAAAAAAAAAGAAAGAAACTGGCTTTATTTATTTTTTTTAAAAAAGGCAATGTAATAGAGTGGGCTGTGAAGCTGGCTGGAAATGACTATAAATTCTGTCACTTGAAAGCTGTGACTTTAAACAAATAACATGAGACTAAGTGACAGGCTGAGCTGGAGAGTGCTCCTACTTCCACAGTTGGAGCGAGGACAGGACATGGCACAGGAGGCATTCAATGAATGTAGCTTCATTCATGTCATGCATACATTCTATTAGGGGGTCAAATTATAGTAGTAATAATAAATCATGTTAAGTTGCCTTAATGGTTTGCATGGTTTCTATCCTAATGTTTTATTTCCTTGGTTCCAGTCTATAATCCATAAGCAGTACTTAAGGACAGCAAAAAAGGTTTATTTGAAAAAATTACTATGTATTGAAAATATACATTAAAAATTATTATGTACTTCCATAGCATTCCCCTCCCTTACCAAAAAAGTAGAAATATCTGCTTGCTATGCTAATACCATAGGTAAATCCAAACGAAAAAGAAATCATCATCAGTCTCCTTTCCTTATACAATACAGATAAAGGGAGAAGGGTCAACCTGCACCTGCCAGTCAGTAGGAATTTAATAAGTCCCAGTCTTCCACCGCGAGACACATGTATTTCTGGTTTGAAGACTGTGGAGAATTACTCTGTTCCTGCTCTGACTCCTCAAAAGCTCTCTTGCTTTTCTTTGACTTTTGGTTGGAGGCAGCTTCACATTTCAACAATGGCCCATGGCAATCTGGGCCTTTCTCCTTATAAAACTGGAGATCTCCAGGAGATGTCAAGTGAATGTCTTGCAGCACACACCTCCGTGAAGCTTCCATGAAAACCTGATGTGCATCTGGAAGAGTGACAGAGAAGGGTGAAGAGTTTACTTACCAAGCTAGCACCTTAATGCTTCTAGAAATCTAGGGGGATGATCCCAGGAAGCAAATGCCCAAGCAGGGGGTGAGGTCTACATTAGCCGTATGTTGTTAACATGTCCTATGAAGTAACAATTGCCAATGTACCAGCATAGCAGAAGTCTGGATTTCATTAAATGAGTTTCAGTAGATGACTCGTCTGAGATTCAGTCTTCTCATCTTTCTAGGGATACAAAACCTATTTCCTAAGAGTGATATAAAGGTAACTGTGTGATATTATTGCATACTTCTTGGTATGCTCTGAATTCTTATTTTGCTATCTTTACATTTTCTTCACTTTATTGCCTAATTCCTCTTTTAACATAAAATGTGCTGTGTCTCAACCTTCTGTGAGTCTATAGTTAGTGGTATTAGGCACATCTACACCATGCAATCATCATCACCCTTGAGCTCCAGAAATCCATTTACCGTGTAGAACTGAACCTTTAATCATTGAAGTGGTCAACAACTCAATAGGAACTCCCTGTTCTCCCTCCCTCACTATTCTATTTTCTCTATGAAGCTGGCTACTCAGAAAACCTCACAGAAGAACAATCAGTTTTTTAGTTTTTACTGTTATTATTTGTTGAGACAGGTCTCACTCTGCAGTCCAGGGTAGTCCTGAACTTACTATGGAGTCCACGTTGGCCTTTGCATCAAGATTTCATTTCAAGACTAATATTCTATTTTATATAAATATTACATTTGTTTATCCATTCATGCATAAGGTAGGGGTCCCCAACCCCTCATACTGTGCACTAGTACTGGGTACTGGTCTGTGGCCTTAGAAGGCACAAGGCCACAGAGACAAACTAGCAGCAATCAGGAAGGGAGGGTAGCAGCAGGTGAAGCTTTGCCTTCTGTCTGGGTGCTCTTAGGTTCTCACGCCACTGCTTATCCACGAGGAGGCAGAGCTTTGCTCCCTACTCCTGACCTCTCCCCTTGGAAGAATGGTCTTAAACTAAACAGACCTTTGGTGTCAAAAACGTTGGGGACCACTACATTAATGGACACTTTGGTTGTACTTTGGTTTGGTTCTACCTCGTTTCCCTCCAAATCCAGCATGCATCTGTGTACAACAGCAACTATTCTGTCATTAAGTGACATCCTCAGCCCCACTCCCACACTTCACTGTATTGTCCCTATTTCTGGAATAAGAGAGGATATAAATAAATAACCCGTGAGGCTTATCCCCCTGTGCTTAAAGATAACATGAATTACTGGGACGCACTGATGGGAAAGCACAGCAAGCCTCAGCAGCCGTAAGTCAGTCAGTACTATCAGAATTTTACCATTAAGACAGGCCAACTGCTTTATAATACAAAAACCCAAAGAGAAAAACTGCAAAAAAAAAAAAAAAAAAAAAAAAGAATTTCTCACAGAAAAGGCAACTTGTCCTATGACTACGGACGTGTGTTGGCTGTAGGACTGGCAGAAACATCCGATCCCATTGCTGGACGATCTAAAAGACATTTAGAAAGATGTGAATCTAAACAGTCTTCATCTTTTAAGATTTTCTCATTCCCTTTCCATAAGCACAAACCCTTGTGGCATTTTTTTTTTTTTTTTTTTTTGGACAGGGTCACTTTCTAATCCAGGCTGGTCCTGATGTCATTATGAAACCCAGACTGACCTCCAACTCAAGGCAATCACCCTGCCTCAGCCTCCTGAGTGCTGGGATTATTGGTGGGTGCCATCATACCTGACTGGTAAATATTATTTCAGATGACCAGTGCTAGGGACAAGAAACAAATCAAAGCCTGGATTTTCTGTTCTCAAGAAGAGTTGAGTCAGAAAGCAAACATGGCGGGCATATATTTCTACAACTCAGGCAAATTATGTAAGACTGCCCCCCTGTCTGTTCCATCCTTATTCCAAGCTATGAATGAACTGCACATTCTTAAATTAAACTCTAAAATTTAAAACGTTAGTCACAATACTTTTCACACAGTCCTAGACCTCTTTTATGCCTTAAAATACACCAACTATAACTTGAATCCTCATGTGTTTAAAATGCTCATATTTTCATACTCTCAAGCTTTATGATCAGCTCATTTTTTAACTGTTACAAATGTATTTTATTATCAGCTACTACACATTCTTTTAGAATTTGGCTGCATATAAAATGTAGACAAATAAAAGAAAGAAAAGTAAATGATTATCTCAAAGTACCATGACCATGACTATCCATTTAATTTTTCTCATGTGGTATCAGAATTAAAGTCAGAACACACAGCAAAGCAGAACTCTAGAATCAGTTGTACCACTCCCTAGCCAGGAAACCCTTAACAAAGAGATTTAATTTCTGAATCTCAATTCTTTCACCTGCAAAATAGGAATTAGTAACAATATATGTATTCCATAGAGCTGTTAAAAGGGTTAAATAAAATACATGAAGCATTTAGCACAAAATCTGGTTGGAATACATAAAGCACTTGGGTTTGTCTGTTTTTGTTTTTTGAGATAGAGTCTCACTCTGTAGTCCAAGCTGGTCCTAAACTCACTATGTACCCTAGGCTAGCCTTGGACTCATGGCAATCCTCCTGCTTCAGCCTCCCAAGTGCTGGGATTACATGCCCATGCCACCATGCCTGGTGTTTAGGTGAAGTCAGGGCACTGAATTTGCAAGGCAAGTGCCTTAACCACTGTGCCATTCCTCCAGCTCCCACAGAAAGTGTTTGGTAAATATCAGATACAGACCCTCCTATGAAAGATGCAATCAGATCTAGGGGAAGGCCAAGATGGACTAAAAGAACCTTTTGACTTAGAGGGAAACTGTCTTTCCACTAACGGAAATAAGAATGTTAATAAGAGCTATTTAGGAGCTGAGTTTGGGAGCACATACCTGAAATCTTGTCATCTGGGAAGCTAAGGCAGAAAGACTGGAAGTTTGTGACCAGCCTGGGTAACTTAAGCAGACTCTGCCTCAAGATTTTTTTTTTAAATTAAAAAATAAATGGGAGTAGAGCTGGAGATGTAGCTTGCTCTAAAGACCACAGATTCAATCCTTAGTGTAAAGAAAACAAAGGTAAAAGAGACCTATTTGGAATGGGGAAAGTCAGTTTCAACCGGATAAATGTGAGGCGCCAGGCAAAGATTTATGGTTAATAATTGGGATTGGGTCTTGTGTCTGAAATGATACAGCCATCTACAGCCTTCCTCACAGAGACAGTTAAAGCAAAGAAAAGCGTAAGTTGGGTGTGGGGGCATGCCAGTAATCCCAGCACTTGGGAGACTGAGGCAGGAGGACTGCTATGCGTTTGAGGTCAGCCTGGACTATGCAGTGAGTTTAGGATCAAACTGGATTAGAGAGTGAGACCTTGTCTCAAAAAAGAAAGGAAAGGAAAGGAAAGGAAAGGAAAGGTAAGGAAAGGAAAGGAAAAGAAAGGAAAGGGTAATAAAGAAAAAGCCAAGATCACTGGGGTAGTGGAGGTTTGAGAGAAGGAAGAAAGAACAGGGAGGGGAAAATCGTAAGGCAGGTATTGCTTATCAAATGCTGAAAAAAAGCCAATGCAGGTGAAGTCCCTTGATACCTTCCAGAGACACCTGCAGTAAAACAGTGGTGTCCAGAACTAGAACTACAAGGGCTAGGAACTGAGCAGGTGGTGGTCAGGTACACAGAAAGATGAAACAGAAAATAGGGAGCCAGGTGTGGTGGTACACATCTGCAATTCCAGTGCTGGGAGACAGAGGCAGAAGGATCATCCCAAGTTTGAGGCCAGCCCAAACTATAAAAGTGAGCTTAAGATGAGCCTGTGCTGGGGCTGGAGGAATGGCTCAGTGTGTCTGATTTGACAAGAAGAGGACAATTTGGCCAACGTATAACAAGAAGTGTGTTAGGTAAGACACCTTGAATTCAAATGAAAGCTACATTAACTGTAGAGGAGAAAAATCTAAAGTACCTGGTCAGCCCAGCCCTCTGTCTTGCAGTTACTGTGATCAAATTCCTTTAAAGGCACTTCGGAGTGAATCAGGCCTATGCGGGTCTGGAGTTTGTGTATAACGGCTTTGATGTCCTGGTGAAAGATAGGCCAGAAATGTGAGCATAATTACCAAATTTTATTTATGTTCAATAGCAAATAAAAACTATCATAAGTACTAGCCCTTCCTCAATACCAGTTAGCAGAAGCAAAATATCTATTAAAACTTAGGGAAAAATAAAAGAAACTAAAAGTCTTACCTTGATCCCCATTTCAGAGATATCTAAGCAGTTTAATTTTCTAAAACAAAAGAGGTATTCAATTCCTGCATCTGTGATGTCAGGGTTATCTGTATGTCAAAAAGCAAGGTAGCACTCGTTACAACAGAACTGACACTAAAACACCAACTGTAAGTTCAGAGGGAAAAAACAAACACCCAGGCAATGATAAACCATAAATACTGAGCGGGCAACATTTTTTGAGTAAATTAGATACAAAGATCTTATTTTCCCTATTTGTAATATGAAGCGGTCACACACCATGACTCTTAAGATCTTTTTAGGTCTATCTACATAGGAGTTGGGGCTGAGCAGGAAGATACATATACCACGTAGCTACTCCACAGGGTTTAATATGAAAACAGTATATAAACTACTAGCAAAGTGATTCATCATATATTATTCATAGCATTTTGCATCTACATTTACTTATTTTTGAAAAGATTTTCAAGAGCACATAAAAAGACAAACTATCACTACTCTTACTAGTTAGTTTTTTCCCCAAAATTTTTCTTATTTGTTAGCTTCTCATATCAGCCTATGCATTTAACAAGCATTGTGGCTGGCGTACTTATATACTTAGGAAAAAAAGTGAAGTGACTACACTTCCTGGGGAAGGAGAGTATTCACTGTTTTCAGTTTACAGAGGCTAAAACCAAGGCACTGGGGGCGGGGGGGGGGGGGGGTGTTATACAGGTTGCCCAAAGGTAAAGAGCTCCTAGTAAAAGTGGCAGAGCAAGGAGGGTCTTTTGGACCTCACATCCCACCTCCCTGCACCACAGCACCCTGCCAGAGTGAACAGATGCTCAAACAAATTGTTAAGGATTTTGTCGATTTCCTACCAGTGGAGTCACTATGTGGTTAATCCTAAGCAAGTATAAGTTACCACAGAGTGGATTCATCCAGCTTTTTTACCAGGTAAGTATGGATAAAAATGACATGTTGACAGATACCACTGGTGAGAGATTCAAAGAAAGTACAGCCAGAGCAAGGGGTTTGTCTCAGTGGTAGAGTGCTTGTCTAGCATGCCCAAGGCCCTGGCTTCAACTCTGGCACCAAAAAAGTAGAGCCAAATGTCCTTTGGTATGCCACAAATACACTAGAAGACTACTCTGTGCCACAGTGAGTGGCATGGGTGATCCAAGGGCTTATTCTGCTCTATGGTAAGTTGCAAAGAGCTGGAAAGGGAACTGAGCCAGGAGATGGAACTTCCACTACCAGCTTACGGGAGCACCTAGGAGGGTGGTCAGTTCTCCTTTACTGCAAAGGAATAAAGAACTAGATGAACTCAAAGCGAAAACTTACAAGATAAGTCTAATAGCATCAGGTTCTCAAGGCCTTTCTTCATCACTCGAACTGGTGCTGTCATTTTCCGCAGCCCAGCATCAGATAAACAATTATCCTTTAGGTGGAGCTGAGTTAGGCTGAGGAAACAAAGTCCATAAACAACTTACACAGAGTTTGGGAATATACTTTGAAACATTTTATTAAAAAATATAAAATCTCCTCTACCCCTATTTCACACCCAATGTACTACACTGAATTAGGGCTCTTTTGGTTCTATTTCAGTTACTGAGTAAGGACTAACTTAGGGTCAACGTATCATATCGTACTAATATCACGTGGTAGAGAGCATTAAAGGAATATGAGGGAATGGAGGAATGGCACAGCAGTTTAAGCACTTGCCTTGCAAGTGCAAGGCCCTGAGTTCCCAGCACTCAGGAGGCTGAGGTAGGTGGACTGTCCTGAGTCCAAGGCCAGCCTGGGCTCCACTAATGAGTTCAGGGCCAGCCTGGGCTGCAGAGTGAGACCCTGTCTTGAGAAAAGAAAAAAGAGAAGAAAAAACAAATATGACAACAAGATAAACAATATCCATTAGGGGGATAAATGGACTTTGTTCAATACAAAGCTATATTCTGGATGAACTGTGCAAAAACCAAATACATTCTAAATAATTCAGGAAAATCTGCTAAAAAAAACTTCTGTGAGACTTTCTTTTGTAATGTGAACAATCTTCTAATTCTAACTAGCTTTGGGGGAGTTTAGATGTTCAGATAGGGTTTGCTAAGAAATGTCCACAATGTGACTAACTTGAAACTGGTATGTTAATACGCATCACAGTCCTTCACCAAAGAAGCATAAGCCTTAGTGCTAGGTAATCTCATAAATACACCTCTAGAAGGCACAACGTTCAGGTGTCACTGTCAGAAACGGTCCCATAAAGCGGGCCAGGCCTACATATGCAATGCTATGATCCTTCAGGGTTAATGGAAGCATAAAGAAATCTACCTGGCCTCCATTCAACTGACCAGACCTAGTAGCCTGAGATCACCTAACTACTCATGAACCACAGAACTGACCATTTCTTTAAATCATGGTTCTTGAGGACTCATCTGGCTGTCTTCAATAGCTCATTTTCTAGGGAGGGAATAGGGGAGGAGTAAAGGATTGAAAACAATCAAGGTTTGATATACACATTTACCAATCTAAAACAAATGTGACTATTATATTGCAAACAGATACTAATAAAAAGTTCATTTCCTTTATAATTTATACTTCTGTCATAGTTAAAAGGGTTAGCAATAATGACTATGACAAACAGAATGGCTTCTCTCTCATTATTGCTAGACTAAAGTTGGAACAGATAAATACAGGGCAAAAGTTTTTCAACCAGGTAACTTTAAGTACTACATGCTGAAATAGAAAAAAGAAAGAAAAAATCCCAACTGATTGACCTTCCTAATGGCTGTCCAATCTATACTGCTTATATCAAGTAAGTAGACTGAAAATATTTTAGAAAAATAAATTAGCAAGTAAACACAGCATGGGAAGTAGTCTACATTCCTTAATATGATCTCATTAGATTATTCTTCAAAAAAATAATAAACCAATTCATCTCCTACTGATGGCAGCTCAGTACCTGGACAGGGCCTCATTGGTGAGATGTTCTAGAAGTTCATGCTCATCTCCAAGTTTGCAACAGGAAAGATCCAGGCGAGTGAGCCCCCGGAAAGACTTAATCTCATCAAGTGTTTTCGCAATCACCGGGTATCTATGGCACACAGAGAGCAATCAACAGCTTTTCTTTTTCGTCTCTCAGTACATATCAACTTGTGGCTTGTCAACATCCAGCATCCCATAGTACTATGTAATTAGCAGACTTCACCGATGACTATCTGGGCACAGGTCAAAATGTTAAAAGTCTTGTGTGATGGTGGGATAAACATCTTGAGTAAATAAAAGTATATGAGTGAAAGCAAGTCATAAGAAATGCCTGCTTAGTTACCAGACACACACAGCTTGGCATTAGGATTGGGTCCTTATCTGAGAATTTTCAAACTTTAGAATACTTAAACTTTTAACTACTCTTTTACATTTTTTAAAAATCTAAGGCTCAAACTTAGTGATTTGAAAAATTTAAAAAGGCCAAGAATTCTGAAGTCTAATGTATATATCCCCAAGAATATACAAAAAGCAACCTTACAGATCTGTGGCCCAGGCTTGTGCTGAACTTACTATGAAGCCCAGGCTGGCCTTGGACTCACCACAATACTCCTGTCTCAGCCTGTTGAATGCTGGGATTACAGGGATGCACCACTACACCCAGCTTATATGGTGCTGGGGAACTGAACTCAGGTACTTAGCGTTTGCTAAGCAAGCACTATAACTGCAGAACCACTCTTCTAGCCCTCATTCTATCTTTCCCTCTCACATACAAGTGAAGTGAGCGCCTATCCACTCCGCTGGACCTGCTGCCCAGCCAACTTTACATCATAAGCATGTGTGGTCTGACTCTAATCCAAATGGTTGCTATCACACACTCTGTGCAAGGGCAACCTAATTACAGTGCAGCACTCAGCCAAATTGTCATCAGGAAACATCAAGGAGGCCTCTGGGGAGAGGAAAAGGAGATCACAATGGCATTCCACTGCTCAAGCTCCTTCACCCTGCCCTATGGTTTCTCATCTATTTCAGATGAGGTCAATCAGCAAAAATGAGGGGAATTAAGTATGACCAGAACCAGAGAGAAAAGGATTCTAAGACACCACAGAGTCAGGCCTGGTGGTATATACTTACAATCCCAGCAATCTGGGAGGCTGAGGCAGGAGGATCACAAGTTCAATACCCACCTGAAAAACATAGTGAGACTCTACCTCAAAATCAAAACCAAAAAAATGCACCGTGGAGCATGTCTTTCTTATCTACTTTCCTCTTGGAGGTCTGGAAGTTTCCATAGCAGAATGGATGTTGTTAGAATTAGTGGGGTCACACTTAAAGAGTTCACCTCTTGCAGGGCATGGTGGCACACGTGTATAGTCCTAGCTCAGAGGAAGCTGAGGAAGGATCATAAGTTTATGACCAACCTGAGCTATAAAAGATGTTCAAGGCTAGCCTGGAGTGCATAGTGAGACCTTGTCTCAAAAAAACAAAAAACAAACAAACAAAAAAACAAAAAACAAAAACAAAAACAGCGTTGGAAGAATAGCTCAAAAGCTAAAACACTTGTCTAGCAAGCACAGGGTTTAGGGTTCGATTCCCCAGCACCACATAAGCTCTGCATGGTGGCACTCGCCCAGCATTAAGGAAGCTGAAACATGAGGTGGTTAGCTCAAGACTGGCCTGGCCTGGACACATGAGTGAGACTCTGCCTCAAAAACAAACAAAAAAAAATAATAAAAAAAGAAAGAAAGAAAAAGAAAAAAATCATGTCTCTGGTCAAGAAGACCAGAATGTAACTGCCAAATATAGGATGGACTAATTAGAGGGCAAGGTGCAGAGGCAGGTTAGATTGCTTTTTATTTCTATATACAGACATGATTACTAGCCTGGCTGTTAGGTGCAGATGGCTTGAGGCATTAGTACCCTCAACTGCATAACCTACACTGCTTAGAGACCAAACTCAGCTGGATACACAAACAAGCCTTATTTACTCAGCTGTATTTTAATTGAGGTGTAAATAAAGCTGAGGTTTTATACCTTCCCATTACAGAGCTAAAGTTGTTAGCGGGGATTTAAGGGATTACCATTAATCAGAAGAAAAAAAATTCTTTGATCAATTAGCCAAACGATTTTTAATAATTCTGAAAAAAGAATTATCTTTCACAAGGACATTAGCACTGACTGAGAAACATCACAAAATTCACGGCAGAGGAACCAACACACTAGGTCATAGCTAATATCAGAAGCTAACATAGGACACAATCAGACTCTTGATTGCAACTTATCTTCCAGTTTGATCTGTAGAGGATAAGAACAATGCAGAGGAGAGGCAACTAAAAGAGCGGAAATACTTCAGCAACAGACAGATCTAAGATTTTGGTTCCTAACACCTCTATCAGGTAAGCTTTCTGAAAATTAATTTCTCCATCTACAAAATGTGGCCTCTTTTCAGAATTGAGCAGAAACTGTATTTAAAAAACACACACTGTTCCAGTCAAGATGGTGGCCAAGTAACAGAGCTGCACAATGTCTCATCGACCCACTTAAAAAGTCGAGAACTCAGTCATAAAATACATGCCCAATGTAGCTAGGACAGAGAGAAGCACCCCAAGAACTGAAAGGAGGCCAGGGGAAGGTGAACCCCCAGCAGCCCAGAAGCCACTCCAGGGTGAGCTGCAAACAGCTGGGAGCCACAGGCATCTACAGATGGAGGAAAGCCCATGTGGAACCTGGGACATCTGACTGCTCTAGGAGAGGAAAGAGCACCCCAACAACGACAGAAGACTGCGGGAAGGTCAGAAATCCTGAAATCATACCGAAAGTGGAGGAAAATAGCAGCTGACTTGGCGGTCCTGAGCTGTTAGCATCCACAGACCACAGTTGGAGGAAATCCCAAAGGCCAGAACCTCAGTCTGAGGTAAGTGTGAATCCGGAAGAAGTAGGAATTTTCGGCAGCTGGTAGCCCCAGCCCCCGAAAAATGACCCCACGGGTAGTGGTGCACTCCCCCTAGAAAAGGCCCCCGAGATCCCAGACCAGAAGCAGCGCTCAGCGGACATGACAGGCAATGACATAAGCAGGAGCCATTTTTAAAAAAAGGGAAAAAATACAAAAGCCCAAGACTGAACCCATTAGAGTAAAAGAAAGCTCACAAGAGGCTATCTGGTCTTTTGGGGTCACCCTTAAACAGTCAGGAAGAAACTGGCACAAGAGGCAGAGAGTGGAGAAAAGAGGGGGAAAAAAGCTGAGGATCTCCTGAACAACTCAGTGTCATGGGTGCACCTTGGGAGGGTGGTGAGCCCTGTACTGAGGGGAGGGAAGAAAGACAGGACAGGCAGGAGAGCTTTGCTGAGGGGGGCAGGAGTTACCAAGATACCTCAAAGGCCTTCAGACTCTCAAGTCCCCCTCACTGCCTACTCCCAGCACAGAACTAAGAACTGTGGTTTCCCCACCACACACCGTCATAGCCGTTCAAAGAAACCTCTCAGCTAATTCTCTAAAGTGAAATTTCTCCACACCAGAAACATGGGAATAAGATAGGCCAACAGGGTACCCACAGAAATGTCTGAGACCCCAGAAACTAATGGCATGGGCCCTGAAATAGTGGAACTCATAGGGAAGGAAGTCAAAAAGCAAGTAAACGAGTCAAACAACCAGTTCAAACAAGATATTCTCAAAGAAATGTAAGTATTGATCAGCAGGCTTAAAGAGGGTCTTACTAAGCAAATAATGGTCTTACTGGAGACAAAGATCACTGAACACACTGAAGCCACAAATAAAAAGTTAGCAGAGGTAAATAAAGAAATGCAAGATATGAAGGGACATTTTAATAGAGAAGTGGAAAATCTAAAAAGAAATCGAGACGAAATTGAGAGCATAAAAATTCTATGTAACAGGGAAAAATGACTCAGATATTATGAAGACAAGGCTGAGGAAACAAATGCTATAATTAGGCACAACTCCAAAGTTAGAAATGAGCAAAGTAGCTGGATATACCAGCTGATGGATGATTCAGAGAACGAATCTCAGAATTATGGGTGTGAGAGAAAGAGCAGAAGACAGCACCAAAGGTATAGAAAATTTATTCATGGCAATAGTGCAAGAAAATTTTTCTAATCTAGGAAAAGAAATTAACTTTCAGATACAAGAAGCTCAACCAGCAATGAGACTCGCCATGACATATCAGAATCAACACCTCAGAAATACAACTTAAAAAGAGAATAATAAAAGCAGCAAGAGGAAAAGAGACACTATTCTACCAAGGCAAACCCATTCGAATTTCTGCAGATTTCTCAGGGCAAACTTTAAAGGCTAGGAGAGCCTGGAGCAGGATCCTTCAAGCTTTAAAAGACAGCAAGTATCAACCCAGGTTGCTATATCCAACAAAATTATCCCTGAAAATGGAAGAAGAAAAAATTTTCCATGACCAAGAATCCCTTATGAAATCTGCAACATCTAGCCCAGCACTGCAGATATTACTTGGAGGAATCTTTGAGAGAAGCAGAGAGGCGAGCAGCACTGAAAAAAAAAAAAATGGAAAAAAGGAAACACCTAAAGAGAAAGTATAATAAAAAACAATTGATATTTGAATCATTTGATATTCCTCTAAAACATTACCATCTCATAAAATATGTGAATCTTCCCCCAAAATTATTAATTTCAATAGTATATAAGTTTACAAAACATAATAAGCATATTCAACATGGGCAATTGGCAGAAAATCTTTAAAAATAGGTATGCATGAAGTTAGGTATGGATAGATAAAAGGATAAAACAAATCCGACACAATGTTAATTAGTGAAATGCTAGTAAACAATTTGTGAAAGTAAAAAAAAAAAACCGAACTAAGCATATCTCTCTACCACTTTAACTGTAGTATACTTATGTAATACATGTTTAACTTTATTTAATGTAGCAAACTGATAGTCTTAAGCTTATTTAATGTAGCAATTCATTTACTTGATGTCCAGTGTAAGTTTATCTTCTCTGAGAGGCAGAATGATAAGCAGCACCAAAAAAAAAAAAAAAAAAAAAAAAAAAAAAAAAAAAAAAAAAAAAAAAAAAAAAAAAAAAAAAAAAAAAAAAAAAAAAAAAAAAAAAAAAAAAAAAAAAAAAAAAAAAAAAAAAAAAAAAAAAAAAAAAAAAAAAAAAAAAAAAAAAAAAAAAAAAAAAAAAAAAAAACACATGGAGGAAACATCTAGAGAAAATGTAATAAAACAGTACCAGCTGTTTTATAAAATCTGTGAAATCTCCCCACATCATCATTATTAGTAATAGTATAGTAGTGTGCAAGTCAGAATAATTACATGCAACATGGGAAATTGATATAAAATCTTTGAAAATATGTATGCATGAATATAGGTAGACAGAATTATAAACCAAATCTAGCAAAATGTTAGTAATTAGTGAAATGCAAATAAGTTATGAGAGTTAAAAAATTCTGAAACAACTAAGTATACTATCATATCTGTTACTTTAAGTATACTTATATGATATAGATTTAAGTCCATTTAATGTAGCAATTTGATATAGTCTTAAGTTCATTTATTGTAGCAATTCAATTATTCAGTCCTTGATATAAGTTTTTCCTAAGAAAACTGACTGATGTAATGATAAACTTTTGAATGTACAAACATGTACCTTTCAGTACTCAGCTAAGGCATTTGAAATTGAACTTTTCTTTTTCTTTCTCATATTTACTAGCCTTATGAGTTACATGTAGTTCTTTTCTTATGTGGACTGGTGGATGAGACCAGGTTAAAGAATCTCAACAAAGATATAGCAAGATATAGGAAAAAAAATACTTTTGGCAAATATCCCAATAAAGGGATCTGGTGGACTCAGAGAAGAGGCATCAAGATATGACACTGAAGCCCATTCAAGGGGTGGGAAGCTGAGCTAAGGAGTGGTGATTTAAGTGAAATTATTCAGACGCAGAAGATTAAATATGTTAAGTATTGTATGGTTTCTCTGACTTGGGAAACCCAGAATACAGCCATTCTATAGAATGACATGGTGTGATAGCAGGAGTTGGGGGGTAGGGATGGGGAGGGAGAGGGAGGGTCAAAAATGGGAAGGGACTGTAAAGTTGATGTGATATATACATATGCACAAAATACTCAAGTTCACTGTAAACATTATGTATGGCATATGTATGCTAAAATAGTGGGGCAAAAAACCACATAGCATCTTAAAGGCCCCCATTAAATTGGAGCTATTAAATAGCTTTATAACCTAACACTCCAAGTCAGCAATAATCTTATCAATTATTATTTCAATAAAATACAGTCCAAAAGATCATGTTAAGACATCCCTATTATTTTTTATTATAAAAACAATACATGCTTGCCCAGCATTGTGGTACAAGCCTGTTATCCTAGCCATTCAGAAGCTGAGACAGCAGAATCTTAAGTTTGAGACCAGTCTGGGCAACTTAACAAAATTGTCCCAAAATAAAAAGTAAAAATAAGGCTGTGAAATATAGCTGATTGTGAAGGGCCTGAACTCAATCCTTAGGCACTATAAAAAAAAATAAATAGTGCTATGTGCTTACTAGAGAAAAAAAAAGCAAATGTGGAGAGTGTAAAGAAAATAAAGCCAGTTACGAGAGTGCACTTTGGTTTTTCATTTTTTTCTACATGTGAAAAATATATAAAAATAACTATACATGAAAAAATGTACAGCATCTTTAGTCATGAGAAAAACGCAAACAAATCAAAACAAAACTGGGGTTGTAACTCAAGTAAGAATGGCTGGTATTGAGAACTCAAAAACAACAATGCTGACATGGGGGCTGGAGGAATGACACAGCAGTTAAAGCGCTTCACTTGTAAACGTGAGGCCTTGAGTTCAATTCCCCAGCACCACATAAAGTGGGGTGATCCCACTGTGATCCCACCACTCAGGAGGTTGAGGCAAGAGGACTGCCATGTGTTCAAGACCAGCCTGGGTTACATAGTGAGTTCAGGACCAGCAGGGACTACAGCACAAGACCTTGTCTCAAAAGAAACAGTGATACACACATACCCATGTTTATAGTAGCACAACTTAGCACAGGCAAATCTTGGAGGAAGTCAATATGCCCAACCTGAATGGATGAAGATGTGGCATACCTACAGAACAGAGTACTAACTACTCTGCCATAACGGATGACAAATTTAAATCATTTGTATTCATAGGAAAATGAATGCAACTTGAGACCATTATGCTTAGCAATATAAATCAGACACAGAAAGTTAAATATCGAATGGATTTTCTAACAAGAAAAAAACAAACCATACAAAAAGAGTAAGGGTTGGAGAAATAACACAGCTGTTAAGAATGCTTGCCTATGGGGCTGGAAGAATGGCTTATCGGTTAAAGTGCTTCTCTAGCAAGCATTAAATCGCGTGCTAAGTACCCAAGTTTGATTCCCCAGCACCACATAAACTGGACGTGGTGATGCATGCCTGTAATCCCAGCACTCAAGAGGCTGAGATAAGAGGATTGCCTTGGGTCCAAGGGCAGCCTGGGCTCCACAGTGAGTTCAAGACCAGCCTAGGCTGCAGTGAGACTCTGTCTCACAAAAGAGGAGTGCTTGCCTAGCAAGCCCAAGGCCTTGGGCTCAGTTCTCCAGCACCATAAAAGACGGGCATGGTGGCGCACACCTGTAATCACTGTACTTGGAAGCTGATGCAGGATTGCTGTAAGTTTAAGGCCCGACTGGACTATACAGTGACTTCAGGACCAGCCTGGACCGCAGAGCGAGACTCTATCTCAAAAAAAAAAAAAAAAAAAAAAAAAAAAAAAAAAAAAAAAAAAAAAAAAAAAAAAAAAAAAAAAAAAAAAAAAAAAAAAAAAAAAAAAAAAAAAAAAAAAAAAAAAAAAAAAAAAAAAAAAAAAAAGGTAAAACAGAGATGGAAGAAAGTAAGAAGGCAGACTTTGTGGAGAGGGAAAGAGGATGGGGTGGGAAGGTGAGAGGGTAGGAAGGGAAAAGGATGTGATATGTAAGTTTTTTAAAAGGGAAAAATACCTACAATTTTTTAAATTGGTAAAAAAGAAAAAATAAATCATCCCAAGTTAACCTAACTTTGATCCTCAATACTACATAAACAAAATTGGGGCTGGGAATACTATCCAGTGGCAGAGAACTTACCTAGCATGTGCAAGGGCCTGGGGTTTGATCTCTGGCATCACACACAAAAGGACAAAGTGAAAAAAAAAATTGGGACCCTACAATATTTTTTGTTTTTCTTTAAGACAGAGTCTCTGTAGCCCAGGCTGATCCTGAACTTACTCTGTAGACCAGGCTGGCACTGGAATCAAGACCATCTGTCTACCTCAGCCTCCCAAGTGCTGGGATGACTGGCATAAGCCACCACGCCCAGCTTTATGTGGTGCTGGATAATCAAACTCAGGGCCTTGCATTTGCAAGGCAAGCGCTTTAACCACTGTGCCATTCCTCCAGCTCCCCTACCATATATCCTTTAAAAAAATTATTCCCAACATTTTACCACGTCAGAAAAAATTTTGAGTGTCTCACTCTGTAGACCAGGCTGGTCCCTAGCTCACTACACAGACCAGGCTGGCCCAGAACTCAGAGAACTCCTTCCGCCTCAGCCTCCTGAGTGCTGGGATTATAGGTGTGTGTTACCACACCTAGCTGATCTTTACATAGTGAAACAAACCCACTGTGTATGCTATGCAAGGGGTCTAACCATTAAGCTATGACCCCAATCCTTCTTCAAGCCCATTGACAGATTAGTTCTTCCTTTGTTTTTTTTTTTTTCTTTTAAGTGAGTTTAGCTTGTATTTTCTGGTATGGCTTTCTCTTCTTTCATTGCTTTAGCTGACCTCTGGGAAGAGGAAACAGGAATGGGAGGGAGACTTTGTACCTTTTATGATTGTGCCTGTAATCGTTTACTGTGGATTTTTTCTGTAAGATTTTTTTTTTTTGAGACAGGGTCTCGTTCTATAATACAGGCTGGTCCTGAACTTTCGATGTATTGCCCAGGCTGGCCTTGGACACCTGACAATCCTCCTGCCACATCTGGCTTATGTGGTGCTGAGGAATCAAACTCATAGCCTTGTACTTGCTGTGAAAACACTCCAATCGCTGCCCTTAAGAGTTTTTTTTACTTAGATGTTCAAGGGCTGGAGGAATGGCACAGTGATCTGAGTTCAATTCCCTAGCACCATATAAAAGAAGGGTGTGATGATGCACGCATATAATCCCAGCACTCAGAAGGCTGAAGCAGGAGGATGGCTGTGAGTCCACGGTTAGCCTGGGCTCTATAGTGAGTTCAGAATCAGCCTAGGCTACAGAGACCTTGCCTCAAAAAAAATAAATAAATAAATAAATAAAAATAAAATTAGATGTTCTGAATGCATTTTTGCACAATGGTGAAATACAATTTTTGAAATAATACTTGAGTATAAGAGTAAATACAAGTCACGAGAAAACATCTGTTTTGTTAGAAGGGCTGAGAATTTCCAACTTCAGGATATCTGAAATTTTAATCACTCATTCTTTTTCTTTCTTTCTTTTTTTAAGACAGGGCCTCCCTCTGTAGTCCAGGCTGGTCCAGAACTATGTAGCCCAGGCTGGTCTTAGACTCACGGCAATCCTGCCTCAGCCTCCCAAGTGCTGGGATTACAGTTGTGTGTCATCATGGCCGGCTTTATGTGGTGCTTGAAAATCAAACTCAGGGAATAGGGTTTGCTATGCAAACGCTTTAACAGCTTCGCCATTGCTCTAGACCCTCATCACTCATTCTTTTGGGTTACATTTTTATCCAACAGTCAAAATCTAGTAGTCTTAAAACTGAAATATAGCCAAGAATTCTCAGTACCAATCTTCACACCTTCAGAAGAACATCAAGAAATAGTTGGCAGGGGCCAGAGGAATAGCTCAACACTTAAAGAGCTTGTCTAGCATGCTCAATGCCCTGAGTTCAATACTCTAGCACATATGCTAGGTGTGGTGGCATATTTGAGAGACTGAGGCAGGAGGATTGCCTTGTGTTAAAGGACAGACTGGGCTATACACTGAGTTCAGGACCAGCTTGAACTACAGAGCAAGACTGTCTCAAAAAAAAAAAAAGGCGGCAAATTACATTCTGTCCCCCCCACCCATCTTTCCCCACATGTTGTGCCCCCCACCCCTTTTGAGACATGGTATTGCTATGTAGCTCAGGTGGCTCCTTAAATCACTACATAGCCCAGGCTGGCCTTGGACTCATGGCAATTCTCCTGTCTCAGTCTTCTGAGTGCTGGGATTATGCGTGTGTATGTGCCACCATGCCCAGTTTATGTGGTGCTGGGGAATCAAACTCAGGGTCTTGACCTTGCTAGGCTAGCACTTTCACCGCTGACCTATTCCTTCAGGTCCTGTCTTTCCTATTTTTTTTTCTCTTTCTCTTTTTCCTATTTTCTCGTATAAGAAAAGCTGATAGGCTACAGGAATAGCACAAGTTAGAGCACCTGCCTAGCAAGCGTGAGGCCGAGTTCGATTCCCTACACATAGGAGCTGAATGTGATAGCACATGCCTATAATGCCAGGACTTGGGAGGCTGAGGCAGGAGGACTGCTGTGAGTCTGAGGCCAGTCTGGGCTCCACAGTAAGTTCAGGACTAGCCTGAGCCTGGACTACAGAGTGATATGCTATCTCAAAAAAAAAAAAAAAAAAAAAAAACGATAGGGTAGTTGTGAAGTATTTTCTATCTAATCAAAGAGTTATGATAATCAAATGATCTTTATGAAACATTTTCAAAATAAAGCTAAGCATTGTCTTGGAAACAAGAGTAATAAAACTGATTTTTTCTTAAAACAGCCAGAAGAAATACACTCAATAAAAACTCCTAATGAGACCCTACAAAGAACACCCACCTGTTTTGCAAGCACAGGGAGCACAGCACCAGACTTCCATAGGCCTCAGTGAATTTCTGTAAAGCCCTCAGCCCGGTACCTGGCTCAATGAATTTCTGCCTAGCTTCAGCAGCAAAAAACAGCTTTTCAGCAATCTGCTCAGGAAAGCCAATAAGGGAATCAATGTGATCAACGTTGTCAGAGATGAAGCCCAGGACGAGACTGAAGAGAGACTTGGCGGAGTACCGAAGATTCCCCTCCCGGGTGTAAGTGAAGATGAAATGATCAGTCTTTTCTTTCTGTGCAGTATCATCTTCCCTGTTCATGCAAAGCTCCACAGAAAAGCCTTTCGGAAACAGTCTAAAAGGATGTGGCCTCTGTCGGGTACTCCTGACACCATCCAGAGTCAGGCTGACCATGTGGAGCTGGCCATTTTCTCGCACATAGACGGGCTCTGGGTCCAAGCGGTTTTCTGAATTGAGGTAGTAAGACATTGCTGTGGTTCGTGACTGTGAAAGCAAGGCACACAGAAGGAAATCAAATTATGATGTATCTGCAGCATGTAACTTTATCTTGCTGTGCCCAGAGCTTTATGAGCCCACCAGGCAGGTCCTGTGGCCGGTGTGGGGAAAGCAATGCTCACCAGCCAGGTGCCTGTGAACTTTGGAATTTGAGGTCACCTCTACTGTCTCGACCCGGAATGCCCCTTCCTGTTTTCTTCTTGCCTATCTGGTTTAAAACTCAGCTCAAATCTCACCTTTTTTTTCTTTTCTTTTCTTTCTTTCTTTTTTCTTTTTTTTTTTTTTTTTTTTTGGAGACAAGGTCTCACTCTGTAGTCCAAGATGGTCCTGAACCACTACAGAGCCCCAGCTGGCCATGCACTCATGGCAATCCTCCTGCCTCAGCCTCCTGAGTGCTGGGATTACAGGTGTGTGCCACCATGCCCAGTTTACATGGGGCTGGGGAATCGAACCAAGTCAAGTACTTCCAGTGTTTGGCAAGTATTTTAACAACAGAGCCATTTCTCCAGCTCTCAAATCTCACTTCTAAAATTCACCCTTAGGCTGGAGGAATGGCTCAGCAATTAAAGCTGTAAGCGTTAAGTCAAGCGCTATATACCTACTTGATTCCCCAGCACCAAATAAGCCTCCACAGCACCACATAAGTCAGGAGTGGTGGTATACATCTGTAATCCCAGCACTTGGAAGGCTGAGACAGGAGGACTGCCATGAGTCCCAGGGCAGCCTGGGCTCCACAGTAAGTTCAGGATTAGCCTGGGCTGCAGAACGAGACCCTGTCTCAAAAAATTAAATAAAGAAAGAAAATAAAATAAAATTCACCCTCAAGTTAAGTACAGAAGCAACAATTCTTATACAAGTAAATTCACGGCAGCACAGTTTCAATCAGCAAAATAACAGGAAACAAGCTAAAAGTCCAACAATTGGGGTGCTATTAAATAAATTATCCAGGGGCTGGAGGCACAGCTCAGCAGTCAGAGCAACTGTGTAGCGTAATAAAGGCTCTGAGTCCCCCAGCACCACACTAGCTGAGCATGGTGGGGCACACCTGTAATTCCAGCACTCTGAGAGAGTATTACCAAGAGTTCAAGGCTGGCCTGGGCTACATAGTTTGCTTAGGACCAACCTAGACTACAGAGGCAGACTTTGTCTCGAAATAAATAAATAATCAATTCCAACCACTGAAATGTTATAAAGCCATTAAGATTGTAGACTTAAGAAAAGTTTACATAGAAGCTGGAGGAATGCCTCAGTGGTTAAAGTGCTTGCCTAGCAAGCACTAAGTCAAATGCTAAGTACCTGAGTTGATTCCCCAGCATCACATAAACTGGGCATGGTAGTGTATACCTGTAATCCTAGCACCTAGGAAGCTGAGACAGGATTGCTGTGAGTTCAAGGCCAGCCTGGACTCCATAATGAGTTCAGGACCAGCCTGGGCTACAGAGTGAGGCCCTGTCTCAAAAAATATTAAATAAAATAAAAGAAGAAAAGTTTGCATACATTAAAAAAAAGACTAGAAAGAACTCTCTTGCTAACATGGTGTCTTTCATGTATTTCTTTGTTGTGGCTGGCACACTAGTGCTTTGGGCTGTCCTTCTCTTTGGAACTCCTTAAAAGGAGGGACAATGTTTAATTCATTCAGACTACTTAACACAGTGCTCTGGTATGCTTTAGTTCCTGAGCAGATATAGAACTAAAAGGTTACTCATTTGCTAAACTTTACATAAGCCATAAGCAAAATAATCTTTTCTTTTTCTTTTTTTGAGACAGGGTCTCCCTCTGTAGTCCAGGCTGCTCCTAAAATCACTCACTGGTGTAGCCCCGGCTGGCCTTGGACTCAGGACAATCATTCTGCCTCAGCCTCCAGAGTGCTGGGATTACAGGCCGTGTGCCACCATGCCCAGATTTATGTGGTGCTGGGCAACTGAACGCCGGGCCTTGCTTTAACTGCTGTGCCATTCCTCCAGCCCCACAAAATAATTTCCTTTAAATCTACAAATAAAGGCTCTACCACAAGAGCTAACTACAGGCTATTCTACCCCTGAAACTAACTTTTTTTGGAGACAGGGTATCAGGCATGTGCCAACCATGCCCAGCTTAAACCTTACATAAACCATAAGCAAAATAATTTTTTTTTTTTTGAAACAGGGTCTCACTCTGTATTGCAGGCTGCTCCTGAACTTACTATGTAGCCCAGGCTCACCTTAAACACACAACAATCCACCTTTCTCAGCCTCCTGAGTGCTGGAATTAGACTTGTGCCACCATGCATGGTTTATGCAGTGCTGGGGAATCGAACTCAGAACCTTGGACTTGCTGGGTGAGTACTCTAACCACTGTGCTTTCTCTAGCCAAGTAGCACATCTTTTAAGGTTCTATTAAGGTACTTTTGAGTTAAGTTTTTTAAAAAAGGTGAAGGGGTTGGAGAAATGGCATAGTGATTAAACCCTAAATTCTAATCCCTGGCACCAGAAGCTGGAACGGCATAGCTGTTAAAGCGCTTGCCTTGCTAGGACAAGGCCCTGAGTTCAATTCCCCAGCACCAGGCCTAGTGGTGCAGCAATACCAAAGCTTCTAATTCACTATGAAAAAATCAAGTGCATTCATGAGTTCATGACAAGAAGGTGAATTCAATCTGATGATAATCCCTAGCACCACGTAAAGCTGGGCGTGGTGGCACATGCCTGTAATCCCAACACTCAGGTCGAGGCAGGAGGATTGCTTTGAGTCCAAGGCCAACCTGAACTACACCAGTGAGTTCAGGACCAGCCTGGTCTACAGAGCGAGACTCTGTCTCAAAAAAAAGGGTATGTCTACAACCCTGTGGGTGACATGTAAACATGAAATGCCCAAGAACTAACTGGAATACACACTTGTTTTACCAAGTAACTATGAGGTTTCAAAATACATGAGAAATTACTGTTGTGTAAAGTCAAAGGTACTTAATTATCGATTTAACAACTTAAAAAAATAAACTGATACTATCCCAAAAACTGATTCACTTTTGGAGTGACAAACTCAGCTTTTCTATTTTCTACATCAATGCACAGTCACAATGTGGCCCTGAAGAAACTTGCAAGTGTCAACAATTAAGTCAGTGATCAAAAATGCTGAGTCTCCGGAGATCAAACAATGTCCTGTTTGTGGGAATCAGTGCCATCCACATTTCTCCCAAAGATAATTACATGCACAAAGCACATGGAAAAAAGGGCCTGGCCCAGACCTCCCACTTTCCTGCTCATCTGCTTGTGCCTGGCCATGGCCATGTTATACTACCTGGGCAAAGCACCCATGTTCTTCTGGCCCAGTGGACTTGGCTTACTTACTCCCCTAGAAAGGAGCATCCTTATCTAACTCCCCAGCCTAGCTAATTCCCACTCACCACCAGCATTGGGCCCACCATCCTCCTCCTCTGGAAAGCGTTGCCTAACCACTGTACCACTACGTGCCTGCATGGTTTTCCCAGAGCACCCAATGTCTCCTACACAGCGTTCAGCACCTGTGCCTATACTCAGCTGCGAGCATCTCAGAAGGCAAATCTATTCATTTCTCTCACCCAGGCCCAACACTGCCTAGCACTGAGCATGCCCTCAATAGCAAGTAGCTGAACTGAAAGAGTGAAGCGAAGATTTAGTGCTCTGACTTGCAAGGCCTGCCGATACTGTTGCCAGGAGCCAGTTTCTCTTCCAGGCAACAGCTGCAGGCTCCTCCCCTACTTGCCAGACCCTTCCCCCAGGTGGCGGAAGCAGAGCTGATGATGTAAATATATTTTTACTGGTACTACCCGGAAAAACAACTCAACTAAAAGCACAGAAAAAGAAATCGTGCTACAAGTGCTAAAGACATAGCTCCAGGTTCACAGCTTACAACGCCTGCCTAACAAGCTCAGTTTCAATTCCTCCAGCACCACAGAAAATGGGTGTGTTGGCACACACACTCAATCCCAGCACTAGGGGAGGTTGAGGCAGGAGGACTTATGTGTTTGAGGTTGGCCAAACTACAGAGGGCAACTGGCTCAAAAAAAAAATATTCACCCACAATGCCAGCTCTTCTCCTGCCAGCACCTCACTTACTGTAAACTGTCCTTCCCAGAGGGATAGATAAACAAACGACAACTTCGACCTTATAGACCTGAATCCTGCTGAGAAGAAAAAGCAGATTTCCCTTAGTTTTTATCCTTGTGACTAGACATTCAGAGCCCTACTCTGAATGCAGATCAGAAAACAGACAATGAATATAGTCCTAAGAAGAAACAACTTGTTTTAATAGCAGGCAAATTCTATCCTAGATAATATATAATAATTGGTGGGGGCTGGAGGAATAGCACAGCATTTAGAGCACTTGCCTAGCAAGCACAAGCCCTGAGTTCAATTCCCCAACACCACATAAACTGGAGGTGGTGGCTCAGGCCTGTAAGCCTAGCACTGGGGAGACTGAAGCAGGAGCCTGAATGATTTCAGGGCCAGCCTGGGCTCCCTAGCAAGTTCAGGACCAGCCACCAGCTTGAATGGGCTACAGGGACTCCGTCTCAAAAAAATAAATAAATCACTGGTGCACTGTGAGCTCCCTGAGCAATTCCATAAGGTCTGCTTATCTGTCTGTACTGCTGCTTATCCCATTCTCCAATAACCTCACACAAACTTCCGGAGTAAAATGGACAGACGGATGGAGAGCAGAATGTGTGGGTGACCACATTCCAACAAAAAGGTTAAAAGCGCGATTCCATCCACAAGAGGGCACAGCAGCTTGAGACCAAAGTGTGGATGCTAAGGATCACAAGTTTGAACCTAGCCTGAGCGAGTGGTGACTTAGCAAGACACTGTTTAAAAATCAAAATAAAATAGAGGCTAGAGGAATGGCATAGAGGTTTAAGTGCTTGCCTTGCAAGCACAAGGTCCTGAGTTGACTCCCTAGCACCACAAAATGCTGAGTGTGGTGACCTGTAATTAATCCTAGCACTAGGCTGAGAAAGGTGGATCATCATGAGTCCAAGGCAGACCTGGGCTACATAATGAGTTCAGGACCAGCCTGGGCTAAGAGCAAGACCCTGACTCCAAAAAAAAAAAAAAAAAAAAAAGAGAAAGAAATAAAAAAAGGTTTTATTTAAAAAAGGGTGGGGATTGTAGCTGTAGCTCAGTGTGAAGGCCTGGCCTCCATCTCCAGTACCACCACCACCACCACAAAAAGCAGTTAGGACTATATATTTCTTTAGATTACTTCTCAAATGTTATTTCTGTTTCTAAATAATTTCACTATTTCTTGAACAACAGAACCATATCATTTATCCAGACAGCCCATGGCCAGCCTTTCCTCAGCTATGGTACCTGAGGAACTGACCTGGATTCAGAAATCCTGGTGACCTTTGATTTCTACTAACTTTGTGTAACCTGTACTGTCACTGTATTTCCTGGAAGTTTGTAGGGTACTATAGAATGATTTAAGGATTGAATTAATTTCTGACTCTTATTTTACTAACCATAAAAGTAAGACAATTCTGTACAAGTCTGTACTTGGCTTTCCTTGCTCTGGTTATTGTACATAGAGACAGGCTCTATTCTACAACATGGCAGAAACTTACTACAAACTGGGAAATTAGAACAGTTGGTATTTCCAAGAACAACAATGTCCACAGGAGGATCACAAGTTTGAGCCCAGCCTGGGCAATTTAACAGCTTAGTGGGACTGTCTCAAAAAGGAGGGGGGGGGGGGAAGTGTGAAGGTTCTATGCTCAATTCTCAGTACCACAAAAAGGAAGGACGAAAGCAAGACAGACAGACAATGTCCCACAGGGATGATGGTGCAGGCCTGTAATCCTAGCACTCTTGCAGGATGAGACAAGAGGATCACAAGTTCAAGGCCAGGCTGGGCAACTTAGTGAATTAGAGACTGTCTTGAAATCAAAACCCAGGGCTGGTGGCACACACCTGTAATCTGAGTACTAGGGGAGGGGGCTGAGGCAGGAGGACTGCTTTGAGTTAGGCCAGCCTAGGCTACATAGTGAACACAGGACCAGCTTGTGCTACAGATGGAGACGCTGTCTCAAAAAATAACTAAATAAATAAAAAATAAAAAGCCGAGAAATTGGTTAAAAAAAAAAAGTATATTGTAGGTCTGGATTAGCCATACAAATATATTAGAAGAACAGAGTGATTGGCATTCTGATGTGTCTCCCACCCTACTACATAGAAAGGTAGCTTTTTTAATTCACAAAGCATCATACAAAAATATTATAATAATGCACATTCTAGTAGTGTCTGGTCACAAGTGAGTCAAAGTTTTCACAAAGCATATCCTTTTTTCAACTTAATGAAATATAATCTTATTACACTAAAAATTCACCTATCTCTCCATAACTTGAGTTTTATAGACTCTGAAGCCAGTTTAGCAAACAAAAAAAAGGACTATCCCAGTCAAGGGAACTGGGGAAGAAAAGAGGGGAACAGCATGCTGGGTATTGTGGTGCACACCCATAAGCCCAGCACTTGGGAGACTGTGGCTGAAGGATTGCCATTAGCTTGAGGCAATCCTCGGCTACAAAGTGAGTTCAGGACCAGCCAGGATTACACAGCTAGATTCCATCTCAATAAATAAATAAATAAATAAAAGAAGGGAACAGGGTTAACACTGTGAGCTGAGGCTATGGCTACTCTATTTGAGGAGAAAAGGAAGAAAACTTTTAACTTTGGTAAGAAAAATGAGTTACAATCCCCTATGAATAACAGGTTACAGCCATGGCTGATATTAATAATACTGGACGTGGGGTTTGCGGGCTGGTAATAAAAAAAAAGAAAAAAAATACTGGACGTGACAACTACCTTATTTATGAGGTACCTACCAGCTGCCAAGCACTGTGTTAGGTACTATATAAAATGATCTCACGTATGTAACAATCCAATGAGGTCAGGACTGCCATTTAACAGATGAAGAAGCTCAGAGAAATAAAAGAACTTACTTGGGGGCCAGAGCTAGCAAGTGGCAGCGCCAGAATTCAATCACAGGGCTGTATTACTCTGGAACTCAAGGCCCTCCCATCGCATGATGCTGCCTCTTAATAAAAATGACTTCACCCCCAAGTATTAAGAGAAAATTTTTTAAAAAATCAATCTCACCCACCTGTTTGATTCCTCTCGTACTCTACCCACATAAATTGGGGGAATGAGGGTCAGGAAGGAGATTCCAAAAAAAGTGGACATCTGAGGAAAAGACTTGGTGGGAACCGGGCCAGAGTCACAATGAGGCCTCCCTTCTGCCTGCCAGGGCAGAAATTAGCCACATCCACACACCAGGAAAACTTCTGCCAACCCATGACCTTCTTCCCACAGCCACAGGCACCTTTGGTTTATTTAAAAATGTAGCATTCAAGAGAAATTTTCTAACATAAAATCCTGAACAGAAACTAGTTCTCAACTACTTACACCCAAGTAGCAATCCGCCATCATTGTTGTGTGTCCCCGCCATTGTTCAGTTTTCGATTCTCCTCACTACTTCTTTTTCCTGGAAACGTGTACTTCCCCACCTGCCTTCCTACCAGTACCCCACTCCCGGCTGCTGCTCCTAGAACAGCCAGCCTCTACCACATCTGGATACTTTCTACGAACTCTGCAGCGCCCCTCAAAATAGAATCCCCACCTTGAAACCCTAACCCCCTCTCCACCCACGCCCAGCTGCTCCTCTCACAGCCTCCCAATCCTTTGTGCCCTCTAAATGTGGCTCCTGGGGGAGGGAGGGGCACGAGGCGCAGCTCCGCAGTTAAAGTGCTTGCTCTACAAGCGCAAGGCCCTCAGTTGATTCCCTCAAACCCTATAAATAGGGCGTGGTGGCGCAGCCCAGCAATCGGGAGGCCGAGGCAGGAGGACTGTCTGGAGTTCGAGGCCAGCCTGCACTTGGCTCAGGATCAGCCGGAACTAGACAGAGGGACCCTGTCTCAAACAAATTTGGCTCCCCGTCGAGCAAGCCTGACTCCATCCACTTGCTTGCCCTGCTCAACGCCATTCTACCCCACCCCTTCTCCATCCCTCTTCCCTTTTCCTCTTCCAGGCCTTCCACCTCTCCGTCCTTTTCCTTGTCTCGCTCAACCTTCAAATCTTCCTTTCGTGACTATCTCCCAACTTCGCAACCCACAGCCTCAACTTATTTCCGGCCCCCAAACCCTCCCCCTTCCCCTATTCCAACCCTAGCTCCTGGCCTCGGGCGCCCGTCAAATTCCACTCCCCTCCCCCTCCTCTCGTACACCCATCTCCCAGTTCCCACGCATGCTCCCCGCGACTCCCGACAAGCCGCTCCGATCCCCTCTCTCGGCCGGGTCTCGAACCCCAACTCTCACACTACCTCCCAACCGAGCTCAACACTTCGACCCCACCCTTCAACTCATCTTCCCCGACTCTCGCCTTCACCCACCCACCCATCGGGGCACCGTTCCCCTCCCCCGCCTGCCCCGCCCTCGCACCCATCCCCCGCGCTCACCAGCAGTCCGGGCCGTGCGAGCGGCTCAGCCTCGGGCCGCCACCTACCTGTGCCGGTGCCCAGGGCGGCAAGCAGCAGCCTGTCGGTAGCGGCTCCCTCTCCCCACCGCAGGGCTGATGGGGAAGAGTCTCGGCACCCCAGACACAAAGCTGACGAGAGAGGAACCCAGAGAGGGTGGCAGGACGGAGGGGGCTGGGACAGACCTGGCGCCTAGGGACCGCGGGGCCGGGACCGGCGGGCGGGAGGAGCACTGGGCGGAGAAGGCGCGCGTGCGCGGGCCGGGATTAGGGGCGGGGCCAAATCTGGGGAGGAGCCGGGCGCGCGACCTGAGGAGGCGGGGCTGTGAGTTGGCTGGGCAGGGCAATGCGCGTGCGTGCCCACGAGAGGGCGGGTCCCTTGAGACCAGCGGTCGCTTGAGACGCTGCGGAGCTAGGAGAGGGCTGGCCACAGTAAAGGTGCCCGGGCGGGGTTGCGCAGCTGGGCCTGTGGAGAAGGGCAGCAGCGGGGCCCTGGAGGAGCCGGGAGGAGCCGGGAGGGGCCGGGGGGGCCGGGAGGGGCCGGGAGGGGCGGGGAGCGGGAGAAGCTGGGGGAGCGGGGCCGGGACGCTGGTGAGACCCGGAGCGACTCGGTCCTTTCCCGGAACTACCCTGAGGCTCAGGCGAGCAGTCCGGCTGGGCTGGGTGGGCGGCACCGGCGAGCAGTGGATGAGGGTGAGGAGAGTGCGAGGGGACGCTTGGCGCGAAGGAGCCCCTGGGTGAGGGCCGCCTAAGGGAGCAGGAAGACGCTGTCCTCTTAACTATCCTTGGCTTTGCAGGCCCTAGTAACTTCCATGTACCCTTCTGAGGCCTGAAATAATATTTGACTCCCAGAGAGCGGGACAGCTGCAAGTTGCGGTTGAATGAATCGCCCAAAATGTAGATGTCAGCTGCAGCATTAACCCACGTGCTTGTGAATTATATTTAATGTCGAGGCTGGTGCAGTTTATACCCTTTATGGTGGCGTTTCGGAGGTCTTCAGACGGCCTAGGACTGAGAAAGGCTTGGGATGGACCTGGGGTCAGGGTTGGCACCCTGTCTGTTTAGCTACCGGCCCTGGCCCCCTGGTGACAAGAGGACAGCCCTTATCTAATTTACATCAAAGCTCCCAGTGGGGCCTAGAGGAAAGGGTCAGCGGTAAAAGTGCTTGCCTAGCAAGCGCTAAATCAAGTGCTTAATACCCGAGTTCGATTCCCCAGCACCACATAAACCAGGCGTGGTGGTGTACGCCTGTAATCCCAGCACTCAGGAAAAAAAAAAAAATAATAAGCTCCCAGTGGATGATGATCTAGGTAAAGGAGAAAATCTGCCGAAAGATGAGGTTGGTTCTGGGAAGTCCAAGGAGCAGCTTGGGCCAGAGAGACATTGTGGAAAAAATGTGAAGTGCACACTTTATCCTGTTTATCCACTATACATCATTTTCCCTAAAATATAACTTTTTAGAAAGTTAAATAATTGTAAAATTGTTTAGTGATTTTTTTTTGTTTTGAGACAGGGTCTCACTCTGTAGCCCAAGCTGGTCCTGAACTCACTATGTGAATTCAAGACAATCCTTCTGCCCTGGCTGCTGGGATTACAGGCATGTGCCACTACTCCCAGCTTTATGTGGTGCTGGGAAATTGAACTCAGGGCCTTGCTCTCACTAGACAAGTACTTTAACCTCTGAGCTATTCTTCCAGCCCAAATTTCACTTTTTTTTTTTTTTTTTTTTTTTTTTGAGACAGGGTCTCCTTCTGTAGCCTTGGCTGCTCCTGAGCTCTGGGGAGCCCAGGAAAGCCTTGGACTCCTGCCTCAGCTTCCTGTGTGTGCCACCACGCCCAGCTTATGTGGTGCTGGCGAATCAACCTTGTACTTGCTAGGCAAATACTTTAACTGCTGGGCCCTTCCACCAGCCCTTGTTCAGTAATTCTTAAAACATGATTGTCTCTATTTCTGGTAATACTGTGAGTTGAATGCAAGACTGTCACACTATGCTGTATTCCTAACCCTTTTTTACTTTTTATTGTGGGACAGGATCTCACTAAGTTGCCTAGACTAGGATTGAATTTGGGATTCTTCTGCCTCTGCCTCCCAGAGTGCTAGGCTTACAGGTATGTGCCACTACACCTGGCTAATTAATCATTTTATATTACTAAGTTAGGATGTAATTCTTGTTCGTGTCCACATGAGAAATCATGAGTACAGACTTCAGCTGCATGAGACCATGTCTCAAAATCAAAAATCAAAACATGAGCCAATGATGTAGCTTAGTGAAAGCCTTTGAATTGGATCTGCAGTACCACAACCCCCCTCCCCCCAAAAAAATTTTAAAAAGCCAGCTCACTGTGGTATTTACCTGTTTTGAGACTTCAGGTCAATTCAGATAGCAGAAGTAGTTTGATAATATGTATAGGGCTGGAAGAATGGCACAGCAGTTAAAGCACTTCCCTTGCAAGTGCATGACCCTGAGTTCCATTCCCCAGCATCATGTAAAGCTGGATATGGTGGCACATGCCTGTAATTCCAGCACTAGGGAGGCAGAGGCAGGAGGATTGTCAAGTCCAATGCTAGCCTGGGCTCCATAGTGAGTTCAGGACCAGCCTGGGCTACAGAGTGAGACCCTATCTCAAAATAACTAATAATAATAATAATAATAATAATATGTATAAAGTGAGGGAGAGAATGTTTCACTCATCACAAATTTCAATTTCATGTCATCCTTGCACAAGAGCCATACTATATTGGCCCAATTTCAGCATATTTCAGCACTAAGGGAGCACTGTTGTGTTTTTTTGAAAACAAGGTCTTTCCCTGAATCTCCAACCACATATTTCTATTCCCAAATGTATTGCTGCATGGTTTTGAACCTTTATGTAACATGTAACACCTAGGGCCAAATAATTATTGAGGGGGCAGTCCTAAGTATGATATTGTATTTAGCAGCATTTTTCCTTGACCACAAGTTGTGACAGCAAAAACTTTTCAAGTACTGTCAAATGTCCTGTGAATGGCAAAGTTGCCCAAGTACAGTTGAGAACCTCTATTGAGTTGAATAAAGCTCGTTGTTCTTAACCTGGCCTGAGTTTGTGGGTTCTTTTTTTTTTTTTTTTTTTGAGTCAGGGTCTTATTCTGTAGTCTCAGCTGGTCCTGAAATCCCTGTGTAATCCAACTTGGCCTCCACCTCAAGGCCAACCTTCTGCCTCAGCCTCTGCACCATCCCACCCTGCTAGTGTTTTTTATGTGGTATTGGGGAATCTAATGCATGGTCTGCTATTCAAGCCTCTCCCATTATTTATTTATTTATTTATTTATTTATTTATTTATTTATATTTTGAGGCTAGGATTACAGGTGTGCACCACCATGCCTGGTTTATGTGGTGCTGGGGAATCAACTCAAGTACTTAGCGCTTGACTTAGCGCTTGCTAGGCAAGCACTGTAACCCCTGAGCCATTCCTCCAGCCCTATTTATTTATTTATTTATTTATTTGTTTATTTATTTTGAACCAGGTGTTGTGCTATAATACCAGTACTCATGGAGGCTGAGGTAGGAAGATCATAAATTACAGCCTCTACTCCAGCCTGGTCACTTAGTGACTTAGCAAGACCCTCTCTCAAAACTTAAAAAATAGTAAAAAGAGCTGTGGATAGCTCAGTGTGAAGGCCCTTGGTTCAATATCCATTGGGGAAAAAGGAATCTCACTATGGTTCCTGGAATCAAATGATCCTCCCACCTCAGTATACCATGTACTTGGAACTACAGGTGCACTCAGCCATTCCCATCTTTAACCTGGCTTTTAAGATCTCTCCCCCCCCCTCATTTTATTGATATGTATAAGTGCAAAATTTAAGGTTTACATTGGTTTGGGGCATTTTATGCACATATATATCTAGTCAAGGTAACAAGACCTTCCCTGCTCTCCTTTCGATCCACCCCCTACCCACTCCCACAACCCACCCCTCGCCTCTCTTTCCCTTTATTTTTCACTTTAAGTTCTGTGAGATAACTGTGATCTGGAATCTGGGATTCTCATATCAGACCATTCAATATTTCACCTTCTGCTTCTGATATGATCCTTTTTTATTTTGAGACAGGGAACCTCTAAATTGCTGCCATTGTTCAGCTGGATACAAACTTGTGATTCTCCTGCCTCAGCCTCCTAGAGTGCCAGGATTGGAGGAATGTGCCACCAGTCTCAGCCATGGTTCAATAATGTATCTTTTTTTAAAAAAATAATGTATCTTGAGAAGCTTTTCAAAAATAATTTTATTGTGGTAAAAAAATTCATATGACATTAAATTTAACATTTTTTAAAAAATACATGAATTCCAAATTCTGTAACATATTAGAACCATGGGGTTTGGGGAATTAGTGAGCATCTATGTCCACACCATTTTCAGAGATTCACCCCTTTCCTATCTGACTATTGCCTCTCTTTCTGCCCTGTCATTCATGTTGGGGCCTTTTTGTGTGATTATTTTTGTGTAAAGAAACTTCTTTGAAAGGTTTAAAACATGTTCCTAACTGCTAGGAACACCATAAAAAAAAACTTTTGGTATACTTTATGTTGCAGTTACTTCCAACGTTACTGTTTTTATCTACTTTTTGTTGTTTTGAATCAAGGTTCCCCTCAGGCTGAACTGTCTATTTAGCTCTTGCTGGCTTTGAACTCACAGTACTTTTAATTCGTCTCCCTAATCCTGGAGTTTTCTTGTCTACATTTTCAAAGCCATAATTTTAATATGAAATTTCATAATTTCAGAGTTTTATTGTAGTTTGCATCCAAATTCTTCAGTCTGTATTTAGATCTGAATTCATTCCTTTCCAAACTACTGGTTCAGAAAGCTAAGCCAATAACAGTTCACAGGTATCAATAGAAGTAGAAGCTGTGGTAAGATTGATGCAGCCAGATGGACCTGGTGGCTTAGGCCGATAATCCCAGTATTCTAGGAGGCTGAGTCAGAAAATTTGCCAGTTTGAGCTTAGTCTGACAATTTCGTGACTTAGCAAGACTGTCTCAAAATTTAATATAAAAATGGGCTGCAGGAGTGGTGGCTGGGGGACTAGTACAGAGGTTAGAGTCCTTGCCTTAGCAAGTGCAAGACCCTGGGTTCAGTTCTCCAGGACCACAGGCTTGTAATTGCTTGGGAGGATAAGGCAGGAGGATTGCCTTGAGTTTGGGGCCAGCCTGGACTACTGAGTAAGAGCCTGTCTCAATAACCCAAAAACAAAACAAAACAAAAGGGTTGGGGGTGTAGTTCAGTGTAAAGGCCATGTGCCCAATCCTCAGTATCTCAAGAAAAAAAAAAGAAAAACATTGACCAAGTCGTACCACAGATTAGAAAATGGTTTTTCTTGAGTTGGGCAAAAAATAGCTTTTCCTACTATTGATACTAGATTTTAAATTATAATAGAAAGTGAAGGGGGTAACTCGGCAGTTAAAATGCTTGCCTAACAAACCCAAGGCCCTGAGTTGATTTCCCAGCACCACATAAACCAGGTGTGGTGATGCATGCCTAGGCTATTTAGTGAGTTCAGGGCGAGCATGGACGACAGAGTGAGACCCTGCCTCAAAAAAGAAAAGACAAAATGGAAGGGGCTGAAGGAATGACACAGTGGTTAGAGTACAGTTGAGAGTACCTGCCCAGCAAGCGCAAGGCCCTGAGTTCAATTCTGTAGCACCACATAAACCTGGGATGGTGGTGCATACCTATAATCTGTAATCTCAGCAGGAAGGTTGCTATGAGTTCAAGGCCAGCCTGGATTACAGAGTGAGACTCTGTCTCAAAAAAAGAGAGAGAGAGAAAAAAGTGAAGATACTGGAGGAATAGGTCAGTGGTTAAAGCAAAAGCCTAGCAAGCTCAAGGCCTTGAGTTTGATTCTCCAGTACCATATAAACCAGGCATAGTGGTACACACCTGTAATCCCAGCACTGTGAAAATGAAGGCAGAGGATTGCTTGAGTTTGGGGCAGCTTGGTTTCCATGGTGAATTCAGGACTAGCCTGGGATACAGAACAAAGCCCTGTCTCAAAAAAAGGTGAAATTCGGGCTGGAAAAGTAGTGTAGAAGTTAAAGTACTTGTTTAGCAAGCTCAAGACCCTGGATTTGATTCCCCAGCACCGCATAAACTGGGTGTGGTGGCCACAAGGAAAAAAGAGGGGGAGAGAGAGAAATTTGTTTTAGATTTATGAAATTTAAAAACTCTGGAAGTTAACAACATATTGTTGATTATTTATCTGTACACTTATTAAGTGCTGGTCCTCAACTCATTACGTAGTCAAGGCTGGCCTCAAACCTCAAACTCACAACAATCTTCCTGCCTCAACTACCAGAATGCTGGGATTACAGGAGTGTACCACCATGCCCAGTTTGCCTGGTGCTGGGGAATCAAAACAAAGAGACACTTTGATCGCCAAACTATCCTCCCGGGTCCCCCCTACTTTTATTTTTTTTTATTTATTTATTTATTTTGAGGCAACGTTTCACTTTGTAATCCAGTCTGGTTCTGAACTCATGAGGTAACCTAGGCTGATCTGAATTTAAGGCAATTCTCCTGTCTCAGACTCCCGAGAGCTGGGATTACAAGTGTATGCCACCACGCCCATTTTATGTGGTACTGGGGAATGAACTCCAGTATCTCTGAGCTATTCCTACAGGACTTTCTTTTTGAGACAGGGTCTCTTTCTGTAGTCCATGTTGGTCCTAGACTCACTATGTAGCTCAGGCTGGCCTTGAACTCATAACTATCCTCCTGCCACAATCTCCCAAGTGCTGGGATTATAGATACACACCACTATGCCCAGTTTATGTGGTGCTGGTGAATTAAACCCAGGGCTTTGAGCTTTCTAGGCAAGTGCTTTAACTATGGAGCTATTCCTCTAGCCTCCTAACAGATAATTTAGTTTGCTAATATTACATCTAGATTTTTTACAAATATATTGCTAAGTGAAATTGGCCTGTAATTTTCCTTTGCTATTTAGTCTATGTTTAGTTCTGGAATCAAGACTGTATTCCAGACATGAAGAAGCTACAGAATGTGCCCTCTTTTTCTAGTTGCTGAAACAATTTGCATAAGGTAGGGATTTGACCCTGTAAGCCTGCTAAAGTGGATATGGGAAGATGTTTTTACTTTCTTAGTTACTTACTCGTTGCTGTGACAGGCTACCTGAGGGGAAAGATCTGTTTAGCTCACAGTTTCAGAAGGTTTCACAGGGTCGTTTAGGCAGCCCTCGGGAGTCAAAGCACATGACAGAGGCTGGAGAATTGCTCACAGCATTGCAAACAGAAATCAAGTCAAGCAGGAGATGTCTCCAGGCTCAGGATAAATCCTGAGTCTTCCCAGGAAGAAGCTGCAACAGTGTTTCTTCTTTCTTCCTTTACTCAGTTTAAGCTTCTTCTACCCAAAATACCCAGCGTGGGTGCCCCAACTCCTCACTTCTTGGACCACAAGTCAACAACATATACCTGTAAACTATCTTAAGCACCTTCCCTACCATCTCAACAAATTGACACAATTCCTCCAGTTGAAGCCCCAAGCATCTGCCCTTCCAGCCGGGTCCTACCTCCCAGTAACACACAGGTCTACAGTTATCCCACTACATATAAATATATGAGGCTTTGGGAGATACTCCAGATCCAAACCACAGCAGTCTTCAGGTTTTCTATATTTTTTTAAAGAAATTTTGATAACATACAAAAATTCTACTTTTTTTTTTTTTTGGGGGGGGGGGGGGGGACAGGCTCTTACTCTGCAGTCCAGCCTGGTCCTGACTCAGAATGTAGGCCAGGCTGGCCTTGGACTCACGGCAATCCTCCTGCCTTAGCTTCTTAAGTGCTGGGATTACTGGTGTGTGCCACCATGCCCAGTTTATGTGGTGTTGAGGAATGGAACCCAGGGCCTTGTGCTTTCTAGGCAGGCACTTTAGCAGTTGTGCTGTTCCTCCAGCCCCTCTAAAACAATTTTTATTTTATCCTCTAATTTCTGTCATTCTAGCCTGTTAACTATTTCCATATAATTATTGAGGGCTTTTTATTTTAGAAACAAAAAATGTATTAGTTCAAGTTGTCAAAATTTTGGTTTTTGAGCAGAGAAAGAGAAATAGTGGTATCTTACAGAATGTTCTTGAGAGAGGTCAGATGTTTACTTATGTAAGTAAAGGGGTTAGAGTTCCTCCCACTTACTGAATAGGTGTGTGGTGGCTAACCTGTGTGCTAGGCAACAAACTTTCCTTCTCTCTTCCTTAGGCCAAATTCAGAGAACTAACTTGCTTTTTTATTATTTTCTTTTTTAATTTTCAGGTTAAATACTTTAAGATGAGGAAAGTTGATCTCTGTTTGAGCTCAGAAGGGGCTGAAGTGATTTTAGCTACATCAAGTGATGAAAAGCATCCACCTGAAAATATCATTGATGGGTAAGAATTACTGTTTGTCTTGAAGACTTAATATTAAGTTAGTGAGCCCTTTGAGTACTGAAGCAAGCGCTCAATAGGTTAATAAATGTTTGGTGAACTAGGTTAGTGGTAGTATTTACCTTTAGTGTCATTTCTGAAACTAATTTAGTTGCAATATTTAAGTTTTTGGTCCTTTCATCTGTGATTTCTAAACTGTGCCCTCTGTACAAATAGGTTTTATTTTATTTTATTTTATTTTATTTCTTCAATACTAGAGTTTGAATTGAGGTCCTTGTATGTACTAGGCAAGGGCTTTACCACTGAGCTACATCCCCGATGAAACCTTTTACTTTAGATTTGTGGTAAGAGAAGTCTAAATACGTTAATTACTATGTTTAATTATTGAAAGCTGATCCATTTGTAAAATAAGAAATTTTGTGATTTTTTTTTCCCCCTTGCTTTGTAGTCCAGGCTGATCATGGAGCCTGGGTTGCCTCAAACTCATGACAGTGCTCCTGCCTAAGCCTCCCGATTTGAATCAATGAGTGTTGGGATTATAGGCTTGTGCCACCAGGCCCAATTTGTGTGGTGCTGGGGAATTGAACCCAGGGCCTTGAGCTTAATGGGCAAGCACTTTAACCACTGAGGTATTCCTGCAGTCCTGAGATTTTCGTGATTCTTTGTGTCCCATTGTGAAGCCTAGGTGTCTGGACAAAATTCTATCAACTTCACCTCTTCTTTCAGGCTAGTTGCTATTTCTATCCCCTCCAGCACACTCACCCCCCTGCTGTTATGGATTGACACCCTAGTGGCATTTACACTGAGTTATATTTTCAACTTTTTATTTTTTATTTTGACCCAGTTCTCCCCAGTATGCTAAATTGCCAGGCAGGGCTCAAATTTGAAATTCTCCTGCCTCAGCCTCTCAGAGTCCTGAGATACAGGCCTACACTACCATGTCTGGCTTAGCTGCTATCTTTTTCTGATATCTGCTTCTTTCCTATGAAGTAGGATTAGTTTTTGTTTTTTGGGGTTTTTTGCTGGCCTATAATAGCATCGGATACTTGTCTTTTGTCATCTTACTTTTTATGGAATTGTTTAGTTTTAATGTTTATCTCCTCTTCCAGTAGTAAATTCCTGTGAATCAAATTCTATTATGTGTTGTTCATCTTTGACTGCGCAGAGTCTTAAATTATCTGTTGAATAGCTTGAGTTGTTTGCTTGTATGTGATACTAAAAATCCAGCCTAGACCCCTCCCACTAAGCTACACGCTTAGCCCTTTCCTTGGATTGGATTTTAAGGCAGGCTCTTATTAAGTCACTCAGTTGCTAAGGCTTAACTTGATTTTGCCATCCTCCTTCCCCAGCTTTCCAAAGTGCTGGAATGACACAGCTGCACCACCAGGCCCAGCTTAGCTTGTTGAGTTAGAATGTAAAATATTAGTTAAAAATGACTAATACTGAAAAATATGAGTGTAAATAGATAGACATATCTATATATACATATAAAATTATGCATGCATTTATGTGCATATATTATAGTACCTTTGCATAAGGTTTTATAATTTCAGAGAAACTATATAATTTGATTGGCAAATAAGCATAAAAGGTTTTAACCATGATGTAAAGATGAGGAAAAAGATAAAGGTAAAATGACTTGCTGACAAATCCCACAGGTAAGGAAACAGTGGTGTCAGCTAGTTAGCTCTGTAGTTCAGAGTTCTTTGTCCTACACTCTCATAATTTAAAATTTGAATCAGTGAGTTTGTTGGTGTCTCTTAGTCCTTAGTTTTTTAGTTCCTGACAGTCAGGTCAAAGATAATTATCCTATTGTAACTTGGAGCAGAAACATGATGCAGGGCCTATAGGAATGGCACAGTGGTTAAAGCACTCACCTTGCAAGCACAAGGCCCAAAGCACCACAAAAAGCTGGGCGTGATGGCACATGCCTGTAATCCCAGCACTCAGGAGGCTGAGGCAGGTGGATTGTCCTAAGTCCAGGGCTAGCCTGGGGTACACCAGTGAACTCAGAACTAGCCTGGGCTACAAAGTGAGACCTTGTCTCAAAAAAAAAAAAAAAAAAGCACACACACACACATAAAAGAAGAAAGAGAAACATGATATGAAAATACATCCCGTGGGTATACAAGAAACTATAGAGATTAGATTCATGTACTGGGGAGTGAGATCTTTCCAGGAAAACTCCTATTCTCTGGTTGCAGATGGATCATTTTCTAAGGTACAGTCAATTTACCGTGTACCCTTTTGTTGACTTTTCTGTCAAAGGAATATGGGGGAATATGGTTAGGGACCATTAGAATTAGCTGTTGTAGCAGATAATGCTTTATTTTAGGCTCTATTAGTCTACATTAAGGAATGACTGAGGACATAATATTTTTTAGGTAGAAAAGACTGTTAGTACTGAAAACCAAACTGAACAGAGTATGTTGGAGACTTTTAATCCATACGCAGTTGGAGCAAATATAATTGAACTTTGTATGTAGATGTTAGAAATTATTTTCTGTTCACAATTATTTTATCTGAACAACAGAAATCAGAGTTATTTGGAGAAAACCATGCTATAAATTTACTACCACCAAAGAATATAAATAGTTCTGTGGCCCTGCTTCATACTTAGAGTTAAAGGTAATAATCATGTTTCTATTCCCCTCCCCCTCCTTTTTTGTGGTTCTAAGGACTAAACTCAGGCCTCACACTGAGCTACGTATTAACCCTTATTATTTTTTATATATTTTTATTTTAAGCCAGGGTGTTGCTAAATGGCCCAGGCTGGGCTCAAATTTGGGATCCTCCTACCTCTGTCTCCCAAGTAGCTGGGAGTAGAGGTGTACATCCCAATGCCTGCCTGAATTGGTCCTTTTGGCATAGTTTAGAACACTATATTTAGAGTTAAAATTTCTAGAAATCAGGTTCGGGAGAGCACATCTATAATCCTAGTAACTCAGGAGGCTGATGCAGAAAAATTGCAAGTACAAGCCCAACCAGGGCAACATAGTAAGACCCTTTCTCAAAACAAAAAGGGCTGGGGATGTCATTTCAGTGGTAGAGCACTTTACTATTATGTGTAGGCCCTGCATTCAATCCCCAGTACTGCAAAGAAAAAGAAAAAAAAGAGATTTAAGTAGATCAAGTTGAGGATGCAGTTCAGTGATAGATATGTGTCTAAAGTTTGTGAGGCCCTGGTTCCAATCCCCAGCACTACAAAGAGACAGACAAACTATATAGCATTTTATGAGTACAACGTAATTCTGATACTATAACTTGACAGTGGCATCACAAGAAAGAAAATTAAAGACCAGTGTTATTTATGAACAGACACAATAATCCTTTACAAAACATTATCCGTGGAATCCAGCAAATATAGTTTATACTAGAAGTGCAAGGTTGGTGTAATAACGTTATTGGAGACGTCCAAGATTGACTGAAATCTACTGCATTGCCAAAGAAGAGAGAAAAGCTGTATGATCATATCAGTAAATGGAGAAAAAAACATTTGAGAGGATTTGATGTTCATTTATAATATCAAGCCTTGGCAAGTAAGAGAACTTTCTCAAGCTGATAAAGTGCTTAATAATGGAATGGTAGAAACTGTCCCTCAGAAATGGGAAGCGAAGCCGGGATGTTTTGCCCCTACGGTGGCAGCCTTGTCCTGGAAATGACAGAAGCACCAAGGCAAGAGAAGACATAAAAGGCAGAAAGATGGGAAGGAAAGAGCAAAACTGTCTTTGCCCACTAAGTTCATATTGTGTTTATAGAAAATTCCAAATGATCTAGCAAAATAAACTATTACAGCTAGTAGGATCAATGAGTAAAAATCTGTTGCATTACTACACATTAGTAGGAAATAGTTGGAAAATGAAATTTAAAAATTTTCCGTTTATAATAACATTCAAAACATAAAATAAAGGTAAGATTAATAAGCCATGTAAACTTTAGTATTGAAAACTACAAAATATTGCTGACAGAAGCATACTTTAATATAATAAAGAATTAAATAAGTGAACATAATATATACTTTGTTCATTCTTAGAAAACACAGTCATTTTTATGTTTTGGGTTTTCTTTGTTTTATTTATTTATTTTTGTCCTTTTGAGACAGGGTCTTACTCTACTCCAGGGTGACCCTGACCTCACTATGTAGCCATGGTTGACCTCGAACTTACAGCAATCCTATGTTGTCCAGGTCCTGTGTCTAGGTTGACCTCAAACTCAGCAATCCTCCAGTCTCAGCCTCTTGAATACTGTGATTACAGGAGTATGCCACCACACCCAGCTAAAGAAAATGATATTAAGAGTCCATCTTCTGCCTTAAATGACTTGTAAATTATGTATAGTCCAAATTAAAATCTCAATGCATTTTTAGATAGAAGTTAACACTTATTAACTGAGTTTTGTGGTAACAACTATAATCCCAGATATTCTGGAGGCTGAGCAGGCAGAAAGATCACAAGTTCAAGACTATCCTGGTCAGTTTAGCATGACCCTCTTTCAAAATAAAAAATAAACTAGGCAAGGTGGCACATGCCCATGATCCCAGCACTCAGGAGTCTGAGGTTGGAGGATTGCCGTGAGTTCAAGACCATCCTGGGCTACATCGTGTGTTCAGGACGAGCCTAAACTAGAGACTATCCATCAAAAAAAAAAAATTTAATAAATAAATAGGCTAGGGATATAGGCCCTGGTTTCAATCCCCAGCACCAGGGGAAAGTATTAGCAATTTTTTTTCCTGAAGTATGTCTGGAAGTGTGGAGACCAAGCCAGTCAGAAACATCTTGAAAAAGAAGAAAGTTGAAGTTCAATATTTCATGGTAATCGAATATCCAGCAATTAAAAGTGTGGTATATTTGTAGTGTTATATCTAAATGGACCAGTGTAACAGAATAGAGAGCTCGGAAGTAGACCTGTGCACATAAGATTAGATAATGTTAAATTTTGGCAAAAAAATCTTCTATTTTAGCCAGTGGTGCCATGGCAAATCCAATAGGAAAAGGAAAGTCTTTTAGCAAATTGTCCTTTATCCCTCTCGCACACTGAGCAAAACAATTAATTCAAGGTGAATTACAGACCTCAATTCAGAACTAAAATTATTTTTTAATTTTTTATTTACATATTGCGTCTCTTTCCCCTTCCTGCTCTCACTCCTCCACTTTACCTTTCCTTCTCCAGAAAAGTCCATCTTCTTACTTTTCTTCCATATTAGAGCTAAATTATTTAACATTTGGAAGAAAACATAAAGTGCCTTTGTGATGTTCCAGTAGACCAAGATTTCTTAGGCAGAACGCAGAAATCACTAACAATTAAAAAAAATAGAGCTGAACATGTAGGTTAGTGGTAGAACAGTTGCCCAGCATATACAAAGCCCTGGGTCTGATCCCACCAACACACATATACACATGCATACACAATCTCAGAGAGAAAGAAGAAAGAACCTCCCCCCCTTCAGTAATAAAACTTCTCATTGACAGACACAGTTACATCAGCCACAGTGGTACATGCTTATAATTCCATTTACTAGGGAAGCTGAGGCAGGAAGATCAGAAAATCGCAAGTTCACATCCAGCTGGGCAACTCAACCCTAGTGTAGGGGGAAAAAAAGAGTAAAAACGACACACCTAAAATGAAAAGATGAACCATGGACTGGGAGAAAATATTAATTCATAATACATATATCTAAAAAAGGACTTCTACAAGTTTATAATAAAAGTACAGCTTAATAAAAAAAAAAAAAGAGCCACGCCAGGTGTAGTGGCACATGCCTGTAATCCAGCATTTGGGAGGCTGAGGCAAGAATACTAACAGATACTTCAAAAGAGAAGACTGATAAAACACACATGAACTAAGTGCTTAGCATCAGCATTAGTTATCAGGGAAATGAAAATTTCAACAAAATTGTAGAATACCATTTCTTATTTACTAGAATGGCTAAATTTAAAAAGACTAGTAATAGCAAATGATGGCAAGGATATGGAGCAGTTGAATTTTCCCAAGGTGGTATGACTGTAAACTTGTAGAACCAAATTGGAAATTGACAGTCTCTTAAAAAGTTAAACACACCTTTGGGGCTGTAGGAGTAGCACAGCAATTAGAGCAAGGCCAAGTTTGATTCTCCAGCATTACATAAGCCCAGCATGGTGGCTGAGGCAGGAGGATTGCCATGAGTTGGAGGCCAGCTTAGGCTCCATACTGAGTTCAAGACCAGCCTGGACTATAGAGCAAGACCCTATCTCAAAAACTAAATACATAAAACATAGAAAAAATAAAAATATATTAGAATTTTGTGATTAAATTTTTACATTTATCTATTCCTTTTCTTTAACAATAGGAATCCAGAAACATTTTGGACCACCACAGGAATGTTTCCCCAGGAGTTCATTATTTGTTTTCACAAGCATGTAAAAATTGAAAAGCTTGTAATCCAGAGTTACCTAGGTAAGCAACTTGTACATTTCTGTCTTCAGTTTTCCACAGGCAGAGGGCACATATCAAACTCTTTAGCAAAATGCTACCTTTTTTTTTACATCACAAAATTCAGTGTTATTGTTGGAATGGGAGGTTGGAATTGTGGCACAATTAGCCTCTCTGAAACTGCAAATTTGAAACCTAACCAAGCATGTCATAATTTTCATACAGTTCACTACACAAAATTTTTTGGCTGGAGACATGATTGAGGTCCGAAGAAGCCAGCTTGCCGGAATGCCAGGTTCTATGCCATCTTTGTTCTAGACTCTTTATGCCTGGAGTTCCTTGTCAAACTCTTGCTGAAAGTCTGACAACCCTGATTGTTCACACTACCAAGCTTTGATTCTTCTGTTACTATAACCTGTACTGGGGGTTTGGGAGAGGTACCTCCCATTGCAACATCATTCCAATCCTTGTAAGTTTATTTGAGGATAAAGTATATCAGATAAATAAAATCATAGCAGGAAACAGAATACATCCCAGATGTTTCAAAAGAAGCAGTTTTATTGATGAGACTGCTCATAAAACTATGGGTTGGGTTGAGGGAACAATCAAGGGATGATGGGGCCCTCTGAAATTAACTGCAGGGGCCTAGAGGAATAGCTCAGCACTTAAAGCACTAGTTTAGCAAGTGCTAAGTACTACCTGAGTTTAATTCCCCAACAGCACATAAGCCAGTTGTGGTGGTACATGCTGCCTGTAATCACAGCACTCAGGAGGCTTAAGCGGGAGGATTGCTGTGAGTTCGAGGGCACTCTGTGCTACATAGTGAGCTCAGAACCATCATGTACTACAGAGTGAGACTCTGTCTCAAAAAAGAAACAAACAAACTAGCTACAGCAGAGGCTGGCAGGAATAGTGTTATTAGATCTCCGTGGGAGCTAGAGCCTAGGCAGAAGTTCCTGCCCAGAAGAAGCTGTAGTTATGAAGGAACGCTGACTGTTGGACAGCCCTGGCACTGAAGCAGAGAGAAAATGGAGGTAAAGTAGCTCTCACCCCTCACGCCCTCCTTGGTGCCTCCCACTGGCATCTGCAGGGGTAAGATCATTGGGTACTGAACAGGACAGAGAGGAGAGGACTGGGTCTGGAGTTGCAGGGCCTGTGTGGATGACAGTAGAGAAAACCCAGTACTGTAGAAAGATGATCACGTGTCTGATGTGTCTCCTCTGTCATTAATTGCTGAAGCACAGGAGTCAGGCCTCCAGTTTAAGTTCCAGTTTGGCCCTTCCTGACTGTATCTCACTAAACACCCTGCCGGCCTCCCCAAGCCCAGGTGCTCATGATAGGGCAGCTTAATAATACCCTTCTCGTGAGACTGCAGTCACCAGCAAAAGACTAAACATGGCTGGCTTTCAGTAGGTTCTCCATATATAAAGTCTTACGACTAAGACCACCAGTTGTGCTTTGTTATTACCATTATATAAGAAATTCCATATAATCAAAGTTTAAAAACTCTGCTAGCTTTATGTTAGGGTTTCCACATTGGTAAGATCACTGCAACTTTTTTTTTTTTTTTTTTAAAGCAGAGTCTCACCATATAGCACAGATTGGCCTTGGGCTTACAGTAATCCTCCTGCCTCAGCCTCCAAGCAGTTCTCCTTGCCTCAGTCTTGAGTGCTGGGATTACAGGTGTGAATCAACCCAGGGCCTTATGCCTGCTAGGCAGGCACTTTAACCCACTGTGCTATTCATCCAGCCCCTGATTACTTTTACTTAAAATCACATTTTGCCATAAGGATTTGTGGAAAGACAGAGTAGGTAAGTTCTAGAACATATTCCTGATCCCAATGCTTTGCACGTAGAAATCATACATGAACAACAATATAGAACCGGGTAGGTAATTAACACTGTATTTACTTTATTTTTAATATCAGTGCGGACCTTGAGGATTGAAAAGACCCTGTCCAAAGAACCAGTTGATTTTGAGCAATGGGTTGAAAAAGGTATGTGCTTGTTGGAGCATTGTTCTGAGATGCAGGAGTAGATGATTATTCTCTAGCTCTACATGTTTAATACAGCTGAATTTTGGTGAATTGGTGAATAAATTTTTTTTTCATGGTGCTGGGGATTGAGCCCATGTCCTTCACACTGACCTCTGTATCTGCAGCCTATTCTTTTTATTTTGAGACAGGGTCTCAATAAGTTGTCCAGGCTGGGCTGAGGACATGTGACCATGTATGTCCTAGCCTCCCAGAGCGCTGGTCTCACAGGCCTGCTTCACCAGGGCTGGCAAAGGTGATTTTTGTGACACTTGTAGGATCTGGGAATACCTAGGTTTGCATACAGATCTCTTCACTTACTAGATTTTTTTTTTTTTTGAGACAGCGTCTCACTCTGTAGTCCAGGCTGGTCCTGAACTCACTATGCAGCCCAGGTGGGCCTTAAATGCATAGCAGTCCTCCTACCTCAGCCTCCCGAGGGCTAGAAGTACCGGCATATACCCCATGCCTGGCTTATGTGGTACTGGACCTTCTGCTTACTAGGAAACACTTTAACTGCTGTGCTATTCCTCCAGCCCTACTTACTAGATATTTAATGATTAATATATTAATTTTCTAGAATCCTTATCAGAAAAATAGAGGTGTTGCCTACCAAATAAAGTCTTGTGAACTAGTAGCTCTTATAAAAAATAAATACTAGTTTTTCATCATTCTGTTTTCCTGATTAATAGTACTATTTAAATGTTGTGAGCAGAATTGGTAGTGTCCAGTTAAATACCAGCATAATTGCCTTCATGTGTCTCTCTTTTCCTTCCCAAAATATAATGAAAATGATAGTAAAGAAATAAAGGCATTAACTGGAAAGGACAAAATATTAAAATTTAAAAACCTAAAATAATAAAGGAATATTATTGTAGAAGGAACGTCTGAAGCTGACTAAGTTAGTTTGTAATGCGTTTGTAAGTGCTTGCCAAGGAAATGCCAATAGGAGCCAGCCAGTTTGCAGAGAACCCCAGGGAAATCTAGCACCCAAAGGCAGCCTGTGTCCTGGGAAGTAAGAGTAAGTCATGGGCCAGAAAACGGGGGCTGGGCTGACATGTGCAGAACGCCAATTTGGGGTCTCGGTACCTGCAAAGCCAGGTGACCACTCCTCCCACAGTCTTCCCCCTCAGGAGATGAGTCGGACCACTGTCGAGGCCCAGGACACAGGAGGCCAGGCAGAACAGGAGTAAGGTGAGGGCAGCAGCATTAAACAGAAGCTACATATTGGACCCGGGAGCTTCAGCCTCTTTCTGTCCTTTACACTGGTGACAGCTGCAAGGAGAGTGAAAGGCTTGTCTTCAGAGAAACTGCATGTTCCGGAAACGGCCTGTGGATATTGACAAAGGCTGGCTAGTGTACCCTTTGTCACTCTGTTGGCATCTACCATTCAGCAAGCCTGGCTCCCACACATGGTTCTTAAGTGATATAGATAGTGTTCCTAAATAACCAGCCACAGCTGAGTGTCCAGCTAATGAGGGTCCAGAACCCTGAGGGCAACCAAGCCTTTGACTTTGATTTCCAATCTTCAGAAAATACAGAGGAACCTTGGTGTGGTGCCACACGCCTGTAATCCCAGCACACAGGAGGCTGAGGCAGGAGGATTGCTGAGTTTGAGGCTAGCCTGGATTCCATAGTGAGTTTAGGACCAGCCTGGATGACAGAGTGAGACCCTGTCTTAAAAAGGAAATACAGAGGGTAGAGGACCTAATGAAATGAAATGAGAAGGCAAGATGACAAAATTGAGAATGTAGGGCTTGCTACAGGACAAGTGACCAAAGTAAAAGAGGTGTGTGGGAAAGAGAATAGTTCATGATCAAATAGTCTATAGTCTGATATGAATAAACCCATGATAAAAAGACATTTTGGAGGACAACTGGGGAAATATGAATAGATACTGGGTATTATATGGCCTTGAGGCATTATTTTTATGTATGCTAATGACCTTATGGATATGTAAAAAATCTTATTATTTAGAGATAGGTAAAGCATGTCAAGGTCAAATGTCATTACATATTAACTTTGATTTAAAATATCTTAGCAGGGGCTGGAGGAATGGCACAGTGGTTGAAGTGCTTGCTTTACAAGTACAAAGTCCCTGAGTTGATTCCCCAGCACCACATAAACCAGGCATGGTGGCACACGCATATAATCCCAGTACACAGGAGGCTGAGACAGTACGATTGCCAGTCTGGGCTCCATAGTGAGTCTGGGCTCCATAGTGAGTTCAGGACCAGTCTGGGCTGCAGAGTGAGATCCTGTCTCAAAAACCAAACAAACCAAATGGCATGTTGGTCCATCCTATAATCCCAGCACTCAGACAGCTAATCCAGGATTGCTATGTGTTCAGGACCAGCCTGGGCTATAGGGTAAGGTCCTGTCTCAAAAAACAAAAAACAAAACAGAAGAGGCATGGTGATGCGTGTCTATAACCCCAGCACTCAGGAAGCTGAGACAAGAGGATGACTGTGTGTTTGAGGCCATCCTGGGCTATAATAGTGAGTTCAGGACCAGCCTGGGCTATAGAATGAGACCCTGTCTCAAAGAAAAAAAAAAAAAAAAGGTTATTATTTCTGATGAAGGGATTGTATAAAAAAAGTGATCATTCTTATTTCAGTACTTATATAGGCTTAATAATCTTTCAAGTACTGATTTCAAAATTGATAAGATGGGAAGAGAGAAAAATTGCAGGAGGAAGAAGGGGATATAGGCTTAAGGCCCTGATTTTTTGCAGTCACAGTGGGAAGTCTCAGCTGGGCTCCAGGTGACATCCTCGCCTTCCCTCACTCCTTTACCGTGACCACAGTCTAACCAATTGCTGTCCCACTGTTCTTTCCATTCCTCTTCCCAGCCATCAACCGCACTGGACTGGGGTCAGCATTAAGTTCTTTAAGATTCCTTATCCCTGCAACCTGTTACCTTGTTAGTTACAGTCACTGAAACTTGCTCAACCCAGAAACTAGAAACTTTCTGTGCTAAAGATAGACCTTCCACAACACCTTACCTCCAACCTGTGTGGCTGCCATAGGCAGCAACTCCATACCACCACATTCCCCCACCTTCCTTCCCTGTCTCTATAAAATAGCCACTCAGTAAACTGCAGTCAGATCCATTGTCAGGCTTGCTCCAGATGGATTCCACTCAGAATAGCTAGCTAGCTAGCTTTCTTTCTTTCTTTCATTGAGATAGAGTATCTCTCTCGAGTCCACTCTGGCCCCAAATTTACTGTGTAGCCCAAGCTGCCCTCCAACACACAGCAATCCTCCTGCCTCAGCCTCCCAAGTGCTGGGATTATAGGTATGCAACACCACATGGTTTATGTGGTGCCAGGGAATCAAACCTAGGACCTTGTGCTTCCTAGGCAAATGCTTTAACTGCTGATCTATGCCTCCAACCCCATGCTTTCTGTTTTCAATGGCCATATTTATTGATACTTGACATACTGACCCCTGACTTATTTTTTGCCCTAACAGCAGGGTACACACTCAAAATCCCAGCTACTCAGGAGGCTGGGGCAGAAGAATCACAAATTTGAGGTTGGCCTAGACAACTTAGTGAGACTGTCTAAAAGTAAAGTTTAGCTCAGCACTCCCTTAATTCAGTCCTCAGTATTGCAAAACAAAAAAACAAAATCACCAACCTTAAATTTCCCCATAGTAAATGTATAAGTGACAAATTTGATTTCAAAAGGCATATAGACGTATCACAACTCCAGGAAAAATAGCATAGAACATTGAAGCATTTCCTGCTGAAAAGCCAGACTAGAGGAGAAAGGGGTAAGGCAGAGGACTTTCATATCTCAGACAACCAGGGAGAAAGTCGCCCTTAACCTTACTTCCCAGAAACTCCCCTTTTTGTTCTTCTATTTGTGTGTTTTTGTTTTGAGATAGTGTGGGACCCTGATGGGGCTTGGGGTGATGTAAGTAGAAGGCCGCTCATACTCCAGTAATCTCGTTTTTCTCAGCAGGAGTGGAGCCTCTCCCTCTTATCCCAGGCCCAGGATGGCCCTCAGCTCAGGTTGCATCATACCCAAATTTCTAATCTTCCCCTGCTTCCAGACCCTTACCAGAAATCACGTGGTCAGACCGGCCATGCGAATGAGGCTACTTTGAGATCCCAAAATCCCTCCAATCTGTAAATGACCCTTACCCTGTTACTCTGGTAGACCCACCTCCCTTAAACTGCTTATAAGCTTGGCCTTCACCTCCAATAAATGAGCTGTTACACTGATTCAGCCTCCCAGATATGATTCCGTCCTACTCATGCTGCTCAACATCCTGTTCCCCCAGACTTCACTGGTTCCTGATCGCCAGTGGCCAACAGTGTCAGGGACCACAAAGACCCTGTCAAGACAGCATCTTGCTCTTATAGCCCAAGTTTCTCCTGAACTCACTTGGTCGCCAGGCTAGCTTGGACCCACAGCCAGCTTCTGCTTCAGCCTCCCCAGTACTGGGAATGCTGGGATTACAGGAACGCACCACCTCCCCTTCTTTATGTGGTGTAGGGGATCAACTCGGGGCCTTGCACTTTAACTCCTGTGACGTTCCTCCAGCACCGCCCCCCCCCTTTAGTTATGTGTGCCTTTTAAAATTATGTACATTAATTAAATTAAATAATATCCAATGACAATAGCTGTTATTATATCAATTAAATATTTCAGCTGTCTGAAAGAATGTTTGATGTGATTAGATCATGGCTAAATGAATTAATCCACCTTCCCATTACACAAGTGAAATAAAGGTTTTATAAACTTGAATACCAGAAAGGATTGCTTTACAGAGCATAGAATTCTGCAACATAGTGAGAATTCACTGTGAGAGATAGGCTCTGGTTGTTACTCTTGGGTGTGGTCAAAGGGTTCCTTCCAGGCCTGTAATTACTGTTAGCAGCTTGGGCCATAAAAGGATTTTCACATTTTTATCAATTCCTTACTGTATGTCTCTTTACTCTAATTTATGTTAGTATTACCTTTTGCTTATACCCACTAGAAGTATTTGATATTTCATATATATAGTTTTAGTTTTTTGTCTCTTTTTAATTTTTTTTTGAGTCAGTCTCTCTCTGTAGGCCAGGCTGGTCCTGAAATCACTATGGTGCCCAGGTAAACCTGCCTCAGCATCCTGAGTGCTGGGATTGCAAGCGTGCACTTTTTTGTCTTACATATCAAGTGTCTTATTTATTTATTTATGTATTTGTTTTTGAGACAAGGTCTCACTCTGTAGTCCAGACTGGTCCTAAACTCACGATGTAGCCCAGGCTGACCCTGAGCACACTGCATCCCCCTGCCTCAGCCTCCAGAGCGCTAGGATTACAGGTGTGTGCCACTACTCCCAGTTTATGTAGTGCAGGGGAACCAAGTTTAGGGCCTGTGCTTGACAGGCAAGTGCTTTAATCTCTGAACTATTCTTCTAGCCTCCCCCCCCCCCCTTTTAAATTTGAGACAGGGTCTTACTTTGTAGTCTAGGATGGTCTTGAATTCACTGTGTAGCGTAGGTTGGCCTTGAACTCTTAGCAATCCTCTTGCCTCAGCCTTCTGAGTGCTGGGGTTACAGGTAGGTGCTACCACACTGGGTTTATGGGTGCTGGGGAATCGAGTTTAGGGCCTTGTGCTTGCTAGGCAAGTATTTTAACCACTGAATTATGCCCTTATTTTCCCCTCCCACCCCACCCTTTTTTATTTTGGATAGGGCCTCATTCTGTAGTCCAGGCTCATCCTGAGCTCACATGTAGCCCAGGCTAGTCTTGTCTCCTGGCAATCCTCCTGCCTCTGCCTTCTGAATGCTGGGATTACAAGTATGTGCTTCCACACCCAGTTTATATGGTGCTGGAAAAATCAAACCTGGGCCTTGTGCTTGATAGGCAATCACTCTAACTGCTAAGCTTCTCCTTGCCCCAAACGTCTGTATATTTGTATCGCATCTCAATCCCAAACACTGCTTATTCTTGAAATCTGTTTTTAATGTACAGTTTGTCAGATCATCATGTTTTGCTGAACCTAAATTTTAGTAGCTATTTTCATATATTTTGAGCATGAACTCATTTCTGTTAAATTTGTATTATAGATTTAGTACACACAGAGGGACAGCTTCAAAATGAAGAAATTGTGGTAAGTAAATACATTTTGTAAATATAAATGTTATCTTTAGGAAGCACCATATATTCAGGTTTTAAATCTGTCTTCGTAGTCCTAGAATTAATATTCTTGCGTATTATATGTTCTATACCTAATCAACCAAGGGATTATTCTCAGTGGTAATGTAAACTGACTGTCTTATGAACTAGGCTACTAGCCATCACAGAAGGGGTGACAGAAAGGAAAAAATTTGCCTCATGTTTCACTTTGCTCATTCATTTATTTGGAGTGTTTGCTTTGCTTTCGGTCATGTAATTCTGTGGACCTTTTAGAATAGGAATCAAAAGAGGTCCAGATGTCAGGATTTGATGTTAATTCAAGCATGAAAAGACAAGGGAGGTTCAGATAAGGGGAACTGGAGCATAGGATCAGCAGCAGAGAAGCCAAAGAGGCAAGGTGGAAAGAGAAGCAGCTGCCCAGCGGCATTCCAGTAGCAGAGCTTTGCTCGTCTGGGGTCAGTGGCCGGCAGCGAGGAGGCTGGCGCTTCTTCAGGGGTCTTCCTCCTGGGAGCTTGATAGGCTGGCTTTTAGACAAGCACAGAAATGGAAAGCAACTGAATGAATTTTTTTTTTTTAGGTACTTCTATTTAGTGTTTCTCAAAAATAGGGTGACAGTACTTTGTCCATTATATTTACTTCTTTACCTCTTGCTAGGAACTGCACAGTGCTCTATGGAAGATTTGAAAGGTGCTATAGGGCATTTTCAGATCCTCTTAATTCCCTTTCTCCCACCAAAATTTACCCAATTGCTGGGAAGGCTATGGGGGTCCAGAGAAATTATTAATTATGCTGAATTTTGTCTCTGTAGAAGATGAGTATGTTGGTGTGTTGGTTGTTTTGTCAGGGTGTGTGCGTGCGTGTGTGTGTGTGTGTGTGTGTGTGTGTGTGTGTGTGTGTGTGTGTTTTGACACAGGGTCTCACTCTCCAGTCCAGGCTGGTCCTGAACTCACTGTGTAGCCCGGGCTGGCCTCATACTCAGCACAGTCCTCCTGCCTCAGCCTCCCAAGTTCTGGGATTACAGGCGTGTGCCACCATGCCCAGCTAATCTTTATGTGGGAAGAATCCAGCAGAGGGCCTTGTGCATGCAAGGCTGGCACTTTAACCACTGAGCTACGCTATACCTCCAGCTGACCTAGCAGTTTTGATTAGCAAGCCTCTGCTTTCTTTGGTATTTTCTTTCAGGACTCACTAGTGAAGATTGAAGAGAGTTGTTACAGGAGATTTGGAAAGTAGTAACAGAAACCGGAACCTGGAATCACCTGTAATTTTATTATTCTGTCACAACACACCTCCTGTACTTGCTTTTTTCAGATCAACCACGTGCATCACATAGTTATTATAGTGTATGACCAGGCTTGGAGGAATAGCAGTTAGAGCGCTTGCCTAACTGAGTTAGACATGAAGCCCTGAGTTCGATGCCTCAGCACTACGTGAGCCGGACATGGTGGTACATGGCTGTAATCCCAGCACTCAGGAGGCTGAGGCAGGAGGATTGTTTGAGTTCTTGGCCAACCTGGGGTGCATAGTGAGTTCAGGACCAGCCTGAATGATAAGAGTGAGACCCTGACCCCCCAAAAAAAGTATAGGTAATTTTTATCATCTTTTAAAACTTAATATTATATCACAAGCTTCCTAATTTCAATTTAAAGGTAACACTTATTTGCATACATTTAAGCTAATGTCCTTTTCCTCCCTGTCCTTATGTCACACGCAGAGCACCTATTATGCACATTCTTGCTCCCATGACCTTCACCTTTTTGATTATTTTCTAAGAGTAAATTTCATAGAATAGAATTACAGGGTGCAAGGGTATAAACATTTTTACAGCTTTTTACGTACATTGCCAAATTGCTTTCCAGAGCAGTTCTGTCTGAATGTAGAAATATAGTCGTGTTTCAAGGTGGGTTCTGAAGCATCGTTAATCAAGGGAAGGAAGCCTTTTATCATAAAAAGACACTTAGAAATGATCAGAAGTGTGCATTTGCAGTGTACAGCCCTCCTACTGTTTTTCGTAAAACCGAGGCAGCACACCAGAGCAACTGTTCCATGTGGCAGGCTTGTCTTCAGAAGAGTATACCTGTACCTCATACCTCATATACTGTTACATACCTAAAATGTCCCTCTGGCATCAGTCCCTTTATTCTGCTGACTACTCAGGTTTTGGGGGCAGCGGGGCCGGGTGTTTGTTTGCTTTGTGCCATCTGCGTGCTGACAGCTTCCTGGGATGCTCAGAGCGTCCTTGTTGATCTCGCCCCTACAGGCTCATGATGGCTCTGCTACTCACTTGAGACTCATTATTCTATCAGCCTTCGACCACTTTGCATCTGTGCACAGCGTTTCTGCAGAGGGAGTAGTAGTCTCAGACCTTTCATAGCAATTGAAACAAATTACTGTTGTATGAGTTTTATCAATATACTTATTTAAAAACAAGTTCACCAAGGCCAGCTTGGGCTCCATAGTGAGTTCAGGACCAGCCTGGGATGAAGAGCGAGACGCTATCTCAAAAAAATCATCATTGATACACTTTATTAAAATTATTTGTATCAACCTGTTTCTACTTTTATTTGCATTTTTCTTCGGTGTTTTGAGCAATTGTTTTGACTGTTTAATCAGTCTTCAGTGGAGGATAAAAGGAAACTTTGGTTTTAATAAACAGCTTAATCAAGGAAGTGACTGTACACAAAATTTAGCTGAAGCTGGGCATGGTAGCACATGCCTGTAATTTCAGCATTCGAGAAGCTGAGGCAGTAGGATTCCCATGTGCTCAAGGCCAGCCTGGCAATATAGTGAGTTTAGGACCAGCCTGGACTATAGAACGAGACCCTGTTTCAAAAATACATATAAATGAGCAGTGCTAGAGGAATAGTACAGTGGTTAGAGAGGTCATAAACCAGGTAGGTATGGTGACACACACCTGTAATCCCAGCACCTGGGAAGCTGAGGCCCGAGGATTGTCTGAGGCCAGCCTGGGCTACATAGTGAATTTATGATCAGATTGGACAACAGATTGTGACCTTGTCTCAAAACAAAAAACTAGCTGATGATAATTAGCTGGTGATTAGCTCATCAGATTTCCATATATCAACTTTTAATTTATTGATTGATGCAGAGTTAATTGTGCAGTGTAGATAGTAAGTAAACATTAAGACTTGAGAGAAGGACAGTGTTTATGGAAAGGTTTATTTGTCAACTTGACTGGGTCATGTTAGTCCGATATTTATTAAGCATTATTCTGGGTATTTCTTTGTAGATTTGAAAAACATTTCAATTGATAAGACACTGGGCTGGAGGAATAGCACAGTGGTGAGAACTCTTGCCTAGCGTAAGTGCAAGGCTCAGATTTTGATTCCCCAGCACCACATAAGATGGGAATGGTGGCACATGCCTGTAATCCCAGCCAGCACTTGAGAGGCTGAGGCAGGAGAATTAGTGAGTTTGAGGCCAACCTAGACTACAAGACCCTGTCTCAAAAAATAAAATAAAATAAAAATAAATTGGTAAACTGAATAAAGCAGACTGTTCTGCATAGTGTGGGTGGCCCCATCCAATCAGTTGAAGGCCTTAATAGAACAGACTGACCCCCTCTGGGCAAGAAGGAATTCTGCTGGCAGGGGGCTGTCAGACTTCACCTGTGACATGACCCTTCCCTGGGTCTCCAGCTGTCAGCCTTCCCTGCAGGTTTTGGACTTTCCTACTTCCATGACCCAGTTCCTTAAAATCTCTCTCTCTTTCTCTCTCTCTCTCTCTCTCTCTCTCTCTCTTTCTCTCTGTCATATGTATGATGTATATTTCTCTCTCTTTTTTATTTTTATTTTAATTTTTTGAGACAGGGTCTCACTCTCTAGCCTAGACTGGTCCTGAACTTACTGTGCAGCCTAAGCTGGCCTTGGACTCAAGGCAGTCCTCCTGTCTCAGCTTGCCAAGTGCTGGGATTACAGGTATGTTCCACCATGCCTAGCTTATGTGGTGCTGAGGGATGAACTCGGGTACTTAGCACTTGACTTACCACTTGCTAGACAAGCGACTTAACCACTGAGCCATTCCTCCAGCCCTGTTTCTCTTTCTTTCTTTCTTTCTTTCTTTCTTTTTTTCTTTCTTTCTTTTTTTTTTTTTTTTGCTAGTTACTTTTTCTTGTTGCTGGGACAGAGTACCCAACATCCACAATTTAAGGGAGGAAAGATTTATTTATTTATTTATTTTAGCTCGATGTATTAGTTTGGGTTCTACAAAAGGAAGAATTAATGGAAACTGTAAGGAAAAAAAGCATCTGTTTGGAAGGCTTATAAGTCTGAGGACAGAGGTAGTCCAAGGTGGTGGCCTGCCTGTGCAAGAGCTGGTGGGTCTGATAGCTGCTCAGCTGTGAGGTTTAACACCTGTCAGAGACTGTAGGACAGCCCGTTAGTCTGCTGCAGATCTTGATTGTTTGAAGAACAATGGCGAAGACCAGAGACTGAAGATCATCACCAGGTAGACACGCACAAGTCAAGACTGGAGCTAATCTGTAATGAAGATCTGTGGCATGTAGCAGGTTGGTGTCTGTAGACAATTGCGAAGGCGAGAGCTTTCCCAGAGAAAGAAGCTCTAACAGTCTTCTTCCCTCCTTATATACAGTTTGGGCTCCCAGTTGGGCCTCCCACATCGAGTGGGTGCTCTTCCTTCATTGGCCGGCCCACAAATCACTCACACGTTAATCCACTTGTGGTCCCTTATTTCCTAAAGTTGATATAATCTTTTCAGCAGTCACACTCAGTTTCAGAAGGCCACAGCCCATACATGGGCAGCCAGCAGTGGTAAACACACATGGTGGGGTGCAGCCGGTAGCTCCTCACAGCACAGCAGATGGAAAGCCAGGTAAGGAAGGAAGGGCAGAGGCAACACACCTGTTCCAGGTCAAGCCCCAAACACCCTCCTCTTCCAGCCAGACCCACCCTTCCAGTAGCACAAGGAATAATCCACACATCCAAATACAGGGGCTTTGGGGAGTTACTCTAGATCTAAACCATAACACAGGGTCCTGCTCTCAGTCCAGGCTGGTCCTGAACTCACTATGTAGCCCAGGCTGGCCTGGAACTCATGGCAATCGATCCTGTTTCAGCCTCTTGAGTGCTGGCATTTTACATATGTGCCACTGGCTTAAGTGATGCTGGGAATCAAACTCAGAGCCTTGCGCTTGCTAGTCACGTACTGGGAACAGCTGCACCATTCCTCCAGCCCTCTGTGTATGTTTCCCTTAGGAATTCTATTTCTGGGCAGAGAGAGGGGAGATGGGGACTTGCTATGTTGCCCAGGCTGATTTCCAGCTCATGTACTCATCCTTCTGCCTCAGCTTCCCACATAGCTGGGACTAACCACAGGCGTGTGCCACCATACCCAGTTCCCACCCAGTTCTTTAGAGAATTCTGATAATACCTGTTTTAGTAAAGATAAGTAGAACTGGGTCCAGTGGCACAGCCATATATAACCTTAGTACCCTGGGAGGTTGAGGCAGAAGAATCACAAGTTCAAGCACAGCTTGGGAAGCTTAGCAAGACCCTATCTCAAAATCAGAAATAAAGATGGGCTGGGATGTAGCTCAGTATAAAAACCCCTGGCTTGATCCTCAGGGCCTCCCACATACGCAAAATAGAGCTACAGGAAAATCTCAAACTCCAGTTCATTAATTACTGGTAGTCATATATTTTGAAACTCTTAATATCCTATATTTTATTGCATAATGCGAACACGTTACCTTGTTACAGTGGTTGAGAGTGAAAATGTAGCTTGTAAGTAAAGAACTAAGAGTATAAAAATCAAGAGAAATTCGGCCTGGGAGCATATGGTTAGAGCATTTGCCTAGCATGCACAATACCCTGAGTTCAATTCCCCTGCACCACATTAAAAAGTATATATATTAGCTGGAGGCTGAAGGCTGAGGCAGGAGAATTGCTATGAATTCGAGGCCAGCCAGGACTACATAGTGAGTTCAGAACGAGCTTGGACTACAGAGTACAATCCTGTCTCAAACAACAACAACAACAATAACAACAACAACAAAAAAATCCGTGAAGGAAGTGAGAGAAGTGGGAGACAGCAGAGGAAAAGCCAGCCAGAGTTCTGGCTTGGTCCAGCATCTAGCTGTCCCCTGGTCCCACAGGAAGCTCTGGAGCATGAAGGCACCAGGCAGGCATGTTCCCCTACTTGAGGCAAAGGACCAGGCCTTTGTACACTCCATCCGTCCATTATTGGTCATGAGTGACAGGTAGAAGATCTACCCTCTCATTTTGAGTAAGACGTCCCTACCACTGGAGGGCTGTTATAAGGAACAGGGACATCCATGAGCCACTGGCATTCTTAAGAGTGGTTCCTAGAATAACAGGGTCAGCCCCATCTGAGACCTTGTTAGAAATGCAGGCTGCTAGCCAGGTATGATGGTACATGCCTGTAATACCAGTGTTTTGGGAGGTTGAAGCAGGAGGATACCAAGTTTGAGTTCAGCCTGGATAACTCATCTACTTAGACCACATCTACAAACAAACGAACAGGAACAGTAGGGCTGGGAATGTAGCTGAGCGTAAAGGCTCTGGGTTCAATCCCCAATACCACAAAAGGAGAATCAAGAGGAGGAGAGAAAGAGCTTCCCTAGTCTCCTCCCAGAGCTATTGAATCAGTCTCTTGAGGGTGACACCAAGAATCTGTCCTAAGAAGTCCCCTGGGCAATTTTAATGCCTTCCACAGTTTGAGAACCACTGTGCTGTAGGGGCCTAGGACTAGGGAGATAGGGACATTTTTTTTTTTCCAGAGGTAAAAGCCACATTAGAAACAGAAGAATGATGATGTGACCTTCAGGGTTCCATTAGTGTCTCAGTTACCTTTTTGTTCCTGTGACTAAATACCTGACATGTACAAATGTAAAAGTTTATTTTAGCTCATAGTTTCAAAAGGTCACATGTCCATTCATGGGTCAGTGCCACAAATTGGTGGAAGCACATGGCAGAGACAGAGGTGGAGGCAGTTCCTCATGGTATGGCAAACAGAAAACCAAGCCAAGTCCAGGCCTGTGAAGTCCCCAGAGGAAGGCAGGAAGCAGCCTGTGTCCTTCTGGGTCCCATCCCCGTGATCCACCCCTTCAGGGTCCAGCCTCATGGTTCTGCCCCTTCCAGGTTTAAGCCTCCTGTTCACCACATGCTTGTAATCCAATCCACATGCCTGTAATCTGCAGTCTGCTACATGTTGTCCTCTACCACATGCCCATAATCTATCCCTCTGGACCAGCCCCTATCGCCTCTCAACACATGGTTTCATAGATAATCCATGACAACCAAATACACAAGACTTTTGGGGGACATTCCAGACCTAAACCACAATAATTAGAAAAACTAAAATCTCTCTAGATATTTCAGCAGAGAGGGAAACAATGAAGGGAATTGGTTTGGGCATATTGACTAGGCTAGAAAAGCAAACAGCCCCATGGGATCCTGAAGCACAGGCCCTCACTCAGTATTGGTCTGTGGAGAGAGTCACTGCTTGGGAGCAGAAGCCACCTGGCCACCAAGGCAGGTGATACCGGAACTGCTACCTACAATGCACTGTGCTCACCGCCAGACTGGGAGAATGGTGGTGTCCATTCACCCACTCCCAAATCCTCCACTAGTGCTTCTCCCTGGCAGAACCTAACCAATGGCAGCTGCCCGGGACGTCTGGGGAATGTGGTTCTCAGGCTGCCAGCTCCCTGAACACAGAAGGTAATGGAAGGGTAGGAAGGGATGAAGCCACACTCTCTCTGCTGCAGTAGTAAACCTACATTAGGAAAGATCAGGATTAGGAGAAGTTTAAGAAGAATCAGCGTGGGGGTTGGAGGAATGGCACAGCAGTTAAAGTGCTTGCCAAACAAGCACATAGCCCTGAGGTCGATTCCCAGCACCACATAAGCTAGGCATGGTGGTGCATGCCTGCAATCCCAGCACTCGGGAGGCTGAGGCAGAAGGATTGCCATGAGTCCAAGGTCAGCCTAGGCTCCATAGTGAGTTTGAGACCTGCCTGGGCTACAGAGTGAGACCCTGTCTCAAAAAAAAAAAAAAAATGAAGTAGAGAAGCAAAAAATGGAAAAAATGGTTATGGAGAAGAAAATAGGAAAGAAAAGAAGGCAAGAGATACAACATATATCTGTAATCTGTAATGATATGTCCTGAGAAGCAGATGGGACAAAGGCAAAAGGAAAAGTTCTCAAGACAACAGGAGAAAATGTCTTTGAAATTTAAAAAAAAAATGCATCAAAGGAAATATTTTGTGTTTTGCTTTTGAGGCAAAATCCTGCCTTGTTAAGCTGGCCTCAAGCTCCTGGGCTCATGTGACCCTGCCGCCTCAGCTGCAGGAGTGCCTGGGACTGCAGACACATAGACTGTCACTCCCAGCTCAAAAGAAGGTAGTATACTCCAGGAATACTTGCTATAAAACAGTCAGCACAAGAGTATGCCTCGGTGGAGCTACTGACAGGTGTAAAGAAGGAATCTGACGGCTGGGGTCACAGCAGCTAAAGCACTTGCCTAGCAAGTACAAAGGCCAGTTCCCCAGGACTATGTAAACTGGGTATGTTGGCACACACCTGTAATTCCAGCACTCAGGAGGCTGAGGCAGGAGGATTACATGAGTTTGAGGTCAGCCTGAGCAATATAGTGCATGGATTAGACAGGATTAGCATCCTGTCTCAAAAAATAAATAAAAATGAAAGAATCTGATGTTTTCAAGCAGGATATAAGTGATTCAAGTACCAGGACAGAAAATAAACTAGGCTAGCCTCAGACATCTTTTTTTCTTCCCCTTATACTAATAAGGATTTAACCCAGAGGCTCTGGCTTGTGAGACAGATGCTCCATACTGAGCCATGCCCTCTGACAAAAGTCTCAGAACATTGCTCACAGCTGACCTTGAACTCCCCATCCTCCTGCCTCAACTTCCCAAGCAGCTGGGATTCACCCCTGTGCCTGGCCATTGCCTGTTTTTTCTTTTCTTTTTCCTTCCTTCCTTCCTTCCTTCCTTCTCTCTCTCTCTCTCTCTCTCTCTCTCTCTCTCTCTCTCTCTCTCTCTCTCTCTTTCTTTCTTTCTTTCTTTCTGTGTGCCACCATGCCTGGCTTATGTGCTGCTGGGGAATCAAACTCAGGGCTGTGCACTTGCTGGGCTCCAGCCCTTCCTGTTTTTACTTCTAGGAGATAATATACCAATATTCATATTTCTCAGGGAGACTTGGAAACAAAAGTATCTGAAACCACGTTATCTTTCAAGCTGAAAGATGGCAGCCTGATATTCTCAAGCAAGGCTTAAGGGAACAGGAGACTTATGTGTCCTTTTTTTCTCTTTCTTTCTTTCTTTCTTTCTTTCTTTCTTTCTTTCTTTCTTTCTTTCTTTCCTTCTTCCTTTTTTTTTTTAAAGCAAGGGTTTCACTTGGTCCTCCAGGCTGGAATTACAGACTTATGTGTCCTTCTTAAGAGACTGATGACTTTGGTGAGTCAGTCAGTTTTTTAGATTAGGTATCCCAGAATCCTTCCTCCGTCAAATACTATGCTGGATAAAGTATTCTTTTGTTTTGTTTTGTTTTGTTTTGTTTGTTTTTTGAAACAAGATCTCACTCTGTAACCCAGGATGATCCTGAAATCACTATGGAGCCCAGGCTGGTCTTGGACTCATGGCAATCCTCCTGCCTCAGCCTCCCGAGTGCTGGGATTACAGGCATGGCCACCACGCCCGATGTATGTGGTGCTGGGGAATCGAACTTGGGTACTTTGCATTTAACTTAGCGCTTGCTAGGCAAGTGCTTTAACCTCTACAGAGGTATTCCTCCAGCCCATGGATAAACTATTCTAATAAACTTTTTTTAAAAAAAGTAATGGCTTTGCTTACTAGAAATAAAAGAAAATGCTCTGTGGCCAGGAATGAACTCAGAGCCCAGCTGCTGGGACATGAACAAGCACCAACTGTACTGTGTACCTTGGGGGCAACTGCCAAATGCCACAGTCAGCACTTTCGCTTCCTAGGCCTCCTGCCAGGCACAGGAGGCCATGCCGTGGGCAGGCCATCGGTGAAGCTGAGCCAAGTACCACAGAGGGTGTCACTGTCTGGGAACAAACAAATTAGGGAGAAACCCTCCCTTCAAAAGCCCAGTGGGACAGCACTTGTCCAGCATGCATCAGCCATTTTTACTTACCTGTTCTTTATGATATTAGACAGGATGGGTTTATTTTGGTATCCAGATCAGACCCAGAGAAGATGGCTTTGAGGAAAAACCCCTTCTCTATAATCAATTAGACTTGAGCCCAAAACCTCTCTCAGTTACTGCATGTGGTTTTTGGGAGGTTTTTTATTTTTATTTTTATTTTTTGGTGGTACTGAGGGATTGAGCCCAGGGCTTTCACACTGATGATCCCCACCCCCAGCCCATTTTTATTTTTGATTTTGAGACAGAATCTCCCTGTGTCACAAAGTTGTCCAGGCTGGACTTGAACTTGGATCTCCCTACCTCAACCTCCCAGAGTTCTGGATCTGCAGGCCTATACCACTGAGCCTGCCTAAGCATGTGTTCTTTTTTGGTCCTTGGTCCCTGCAGTCACCTCTACTCGTCAGGCCTTTCTCCCTTCCTCTGTGCTCAAGGCCCCTTTCCCAAGTGTGGAAGTACTGGGCCTCCCTGAAGACCAAGCCAGATGCCCCCGGCTCCTAGCAGCTTGGAAACTCGCCCAGCTCAGAGGCCGTGTTCTCTCGCCTGTGCCATCAGAGCCAATGAGCATCTCACGCTCCCCCTTGAATTGTGATTGTTACAGCCCACGTCTGCTCCCCCAGGAGGCTGAGCTGCTGAAATATAAACCATACTTTGTCGTCTTTGTATCGCTGTACATCCAGTAAAGAGATGCTTCTCAGTTCACACTCCGTGTGTCAGATCTGAGTGTTGGCTGGAAAGCCCTCGATGGCAGCTCCTCTCACTTGTTGAAAGCCGGGAGATGTCTGTGCCTTTAGAGGCATGAGTTGGAGCACCATCTGGGAAGCGATCGGAAGAGCACCTCCTGGGTGCTCTCACCTTTTGCGACCCCTTGTCCTAAGGGAGGGCAGTGCCCATTGTATGACAGTGCCACCATCTCCCAGAGAGCATGATGTCAGTGTAACCTCACAAACGCCTGCTTGAGTTGGCAGCAACTTTGGCAAAGTAGGGCATTTTTGTTCAGTGTCTTCACTGTCCTCCTGACCTCTGGCCTCCCCACCCCCAACCAAAAAGAAAAAGGAACCCAAGGAGGCGCTGTGAAGAGACACTGATGATCATTGTGATTGGCAGCATGGTCACGGCCGCTTCTCTGGCCAGTCACACTGCGAGCTCTTCACACAGGCACCACTACTGTCCCAAGGCTCTGGCCTCAACATCAGGGGTGGGGTTTGCGTCTCGGGTTGTTCTTTCCAGTTCTGAGAACTTACACAGGTTCCACAACTCTCCAAGCCTTGACTTGCTCATCTGTAAGATGGGTGTAACAGCATTTGATTTGGGAAGAGAAGAAATTAAATGGGAACACATCTCAAAGTGCTGGTGCTTTGTAGATGATTGACAATAACTATTTTTAAAAGTTAAATGGCCAGGCACACTGACACATGCATGTAGTTCCAGCTACTTGCAAGGCTGAGGCAGAATTGTGTGAGCCCACGAATTCAAGGATGGGCTATACAATATAGCCAGACACTATCTTTAAAATTGAGAAGAAAAAAAAGGAATATTTTAATAAAATGGCAACATTAAAATTTTAACACTATAGCAACTAAGAGCCAAAGGTAGTGTGTTTTCATGCTAGCAGACCCTTGACTCTTTGTCATGGTGTGAAGGTGATGTGATTCCAATGTGAATAGTTTCCCTCCTGTGGGATTTCACAAAACAATCCTTTATCTGACAAGCAACCTATCCCTGCTGAGTGCAAGGCCCACCCAGAGAAGTCTTTCCCACCCGTGGTACTTTTGCCAATCAGGTTACATTTGGCTATGATAAAGGATAGGTCAGGCTAACACACTTGGGAAAGAAATGCAGAGATCACACTGGCGTTGTCCAGAGAAGCCTGGTATACTTTAATTGTTCTGTATTAAGCTTGCTGCATCTTAAGACATTTTCTTTCAAAATCAAGTCACAGCTGTGTGTACTTTAGGCTGTGGCTGTCATAAACAAATATGAAAAGAAGCAGAGACAGAACAGATGAATATCAGTGGTTATCCAGCAACCTGATGTCATGCACCACAAATGACCATGAAGAGACTTGGGAAGAAATCGGCAAAACAGTTTCAGAGACAAACTTCTGCACAGCTGAACAGCAGCTTTTTGCCGGTGCCTGTTAGCTGGTTTGGTTAAAGTTATAATGGTTTTGGAAAGCCAAAAAATCCTCCCCTCAGAATGATTCTTACAAGTTATAATGGTGGAAGGTTCCAGAGTGAGCCAGGTTTCTGTGAAATTTCTTCGAAGTGGGTAAATGGAGCGCTTTCCTGTCCCTGGGAGAATTGGAGATGTATTACCATGGAAACTCACCCCTCACCACCACCGCCACCGACTGACTTTAAATCTCTTGGCAAGGAAAGGTTATTGTCATCCTGTATCCCTGCCTCCTTCTCATGTAATGCCTCATCTTGCCCTAAAAACTGGAGTTCTTCACATGCTTGGTTCCAAAAACCAATTTAGTGTCTTAAATGATCAGTTCTATGAGTGACAGATTTGGTCACGAGGCCTGTAATCCCAGCACTCTGGAAGGCTGAGGCCGGAGGATCACAAGTTTGAGCCCAGCCTGGGCAACTTAGTGACTTAGCAAGACTGTCTTAAAATTTAAAAAAAATAATAATAATAAATGGGCTGAGGTTGTAGCTCACTACGAAGGCCCTCGGTTCCGCACAAGGACCCGCCCTGCACACAGAGTCAGATGGTGAGGGATGCCGTACTGAACCACTTGATGTGGGAGTGGCTGGAGAGGAAAGACACTTGAGGAACATGCCAGTGGCGTGTGACTGCTCTCTCAGTGACGTGTGGCCTCCAAGAAGAAGCAGTGTGGACTTGTACTTTCACAGCCCACTTGCAGGAATGGCTTAAGTGCTGCTTCATCTTCTGATCCTAACAATTTGTCCTGTTGGTTTTGTGACCTGCCCTCCCCAGCGGGACTTGTTTGCTTAAATCTGAGCTAGCAATACAGTTCATCTGGGAACACGGTCAAAGATAAAAGATAGGGGGAGAGTGGGGAGAGCCAGGCTCAGAGGAGACTCCTGGCGTCACCTAGAGCAGGGGGGTCAGTCCAGATTAGGCTCGGAGCTTCTCCAGAACGTCACGGACTTCCTCTGGATTGTAGTTCCAAGGGCCAGGCTTACCCTGCAAAAGAAATGAATTAGGATTTCCAGGTTTCTGGTTTGCAAGAAACATGTAGGTCTAGAGCTTGACTGTAAGACTTGGGCTCACGGTCTACTCAGGAGCCATTGTTACCACTCTGTCAATGGCTGTTGCAACTATGGGGCTTACCAGATCGCTCTGGGGGTGGTGAACATGGCACCAGTATTAGACAGAGAAGTAGGAAACTAGAGGAGGAAAGGTGACGGAGTTTTGCATATGAGCATTCCTCCCTCCATCAGTTCTTCAGACCTGCCTTCCTTTCTCTCCTACTCGCATGTAGAGCCCTCCACTCTCCAGCAGAACCTGCTTGTTTCACCCCAAAACATTCTTCACCCCAAAGCCTGGATCTTTCTGAAGGACGGATCTGGTTGTTCCTGCTCCTGTTCTATGGTTCTTTTTTGCTCTAAGACAAAGGCTAGAAACAGACCCCAGGACTCAAGTGTCTCCAATTCTCTATTCATGCCCTGCCCTACTATGCCCCAGTGCCTTTGCCCACACTGCTTTCATATTCACAGTAATTTTCACTCACATGCCCCTTTGGCCGACTTCTGCTTTCTGGCCCAAGCTTGCCAAAATCTCTGAAAGGCAACCCTTCCCGAGGAGGAGTTGGAAAGCCTGCAGTCCACTGAGTCTGTCAGGACGCCTCTCACTCTTTCATTTGCAAATTGTCTGCTGATGGGGCTGAAGGAATAGCTCAGCGATTAAAGCTCTTGCACACAAGCACAAGTCCCTGGGTTCAGTTCCCCAGCACTGCATCAACTGGGCATGGTGCCACATGCCTGTAGTCCTCGCACTCAGGAGGCTGAGGCAGGAGCATTGCCATGATTTTGAGGCCAACCTGGGCTACACAGTATAGTGACCTCAGGACCTAGACTGCAGAGTGAGATCCTGCCTTAAAAAACAAAACAAAACAAAACAAAAAAAACTGTTTGTCACTCAGAAAGAAGTACAAATGACCAATAGATACATGAAAAGATGTTCAACATCTCTAGCCATAAGAGAAATGCAAATCAAAACAATGCTAAGAAACCATCTCACTCCAGAAAGAATGGCCTATATCAACAAGTCAAATAGTAATCAGTGCTGGCGGGGCGGTCGGGGGTGGGGGGGGGGGGGAAGGAACCCTCCTGCACTGCTGGTGGGAATGTAAATTCGTACAACCACTCTGGAAAGCAGTATGGAAAGCTCTCAAAAGACTAGAAATAAATATCCCCTTCGATCTAGCGACACCCCTCCTGGAATATTCCCAGAAGAGTTCAAAACAACCCACAACAGAGATATATTTATACCCATGTTCATAGCAGCACAACTAACAACAGCTAAAATATGGAAATCACCAAAATACCCATCAACAGACCAATGGATACACAAACTGTGGTATTTATACACAATGGAATACTATGCATCTATAAAGTCTGACAGCGTGGAGGCTTTTGTAAGCAAATGGAGGAAACTTGAAACCATCATGCTTAGTGAAGTGAGTCAGAAGCAGAAGGTGAAATATTGAATGGTCTTTCTGATATGAGAAACCCAGATCCCAGATCACGATTATCTCACAGAACTTAAAGTAAAAAATAAAGGAAACGGGGTGGGGGGTGACGGGGTGGGGGTTGTGGGAGTGGGTAGAGGGTGGATCGAAAGGAAAGTGGGAAAGGTCTTGTTACCTTGACTAGATATGTATGTGCACAAAATGCCCACAATCAATGTAAACCTTAAATTTTGCACTTATAGATATCAATAAAATGGGGGGAATAACTGTTTGCTGAATGAAATTGTTGGGTCCTGTAGGTTGTCAGGCCCACAAAGCAAAACACATGTACTCTCTGGCCTTTTACAGGAAGGGTTTGCTACCCCTGCCCTGGAGCCTCACAAAACTCAGAACTCTGTATCACTGTCATTATTTGGGTCTTTCTTGTTCCCCAGACTGAGAGTTCAGGAGACATTTTAAATTCACCTTGGTGTTTCTGGGACTGTCCCGGGGCCTGTCCCAGGGTGGGACTCTGTGCTCAGCCTGCCTCAGCCACACAGGCTTGGAACCATGTCTCTGGGGAGAGGGAATAAAGAAGGACCTGCATTCGTGCCAGGACCCTTGGTGCCCAGAGGCCCCATCTGAGAGGTGGAGCTGGTTCCAGCTGCATAAACAGGGCAAGCTGGACACATGAGCTGTGGCCAAGCATGAGGTTGGTTCCATCTACTCGCCACCTCTGAAGTCCCTCTGCAGCTGCAGAGTGTGCTTTCTGCTCTCAGCGGGAGGACCCAGAGGCTGTGCTTGTACCCTAACCGGACCAGGTCTTGAGGGGACCCAGCACCGGGAAGCCTGGATTCTACCTCTGGGCTGCACCCTGCGTGGACATTTCTGGCTCCAATCCCTTAGGTTCACTCTTTGTCGGGCCTGCTTCTGTGGTTAGCAGCTTCAGACCCCTTCCTGCCGCATCCTACCTAGGGGCTTTGGAACTGAGACCAGAGTCTCCTTAGTGACCTCAGGCAGGTCAGTTCTATAAAATGGTAAGAGTGGGCTTTCTCAGGACCATT